>CM070873.1:115699568-116122068 GCA_036365515.1 Torymus aiolomorphi
TCGCTTAAAGTCTCGCCGAAAATCGCGGTAATAGTCCCGCAGTAATTCACGACCAAGGTTTCGTTAGAAGTATCACTCAACGACTTGCCTGAATATCACATTAGAAATGTCCTACAATGTCTGGTTTCGAATATCGGCGAAGGCCTCACTTAAATTCTCGCTTTGAATCTCTGTCAAAGTCTCGCTAAAGTGTCTCGCTAAAGTGTCTCGCTTAAAGTCTCGCTAAATATCTCGCTTGAAGTCTCGCTCAAAGTCTTGCTGCAAACTTTGGTTATAGTCTCGCCCAAATTCACTACCAAGGTCTCGTTCAAGGTCTCACTCAACGACTTGCCTGAATATCACATTAGAGATGTCCTTTAAAGTCTGATTTCGAATCCCGGCGAAGGACTGGCTTAATGTCTCGCTTTTAGTCTCACTCTAAGTATCGGTTAGAGTCACGATCAATGTCTCGCATAAAGTTTCGCTAAAAGTCTCGACTAAAGTGTCGCTTAAAGTCACGCTGCACACTTTGGTTATAGTCTTGCCGAAATTCACGACAAAGGTCTCGATAGAAGTATCACACAACGACTTGCCTGAATATCACATTAGACGTCTCCAACAAAGTCTGGTTTCGAATTTGGCGAAGGTCTCACTTAAAGTCTCGCTTTTAGTCTCGGTCAAAGTCTCGCTAAATGTCCCGCTTAAAGTCTCACTCAAAGTCTCGCTTAAAGTCTCGGTCAAAGTCTGTCTAAATGTCTCGCTTAAAGTCTCGCTCAGAGACTCGCTTAAAGTCTCGCTCAAAGTCTCGCTTAAAGTCTCGCCCAAAGTCTCGCTGCAAACTTTGGTTATAGTCTCGCCTAAATTCACGTCCGAGGTCTCCTTCAAGGTCTTACTCAACGACTTGCCTGAATATCACATTAGAGATCTCCTACAAAGTCTGATTTCGAATCCCGGCGAAGATCTCACTTAATGTCTCGCTTTTAGTCTCTCTCTAAGTACAGGTTAAGGTCACGCTAAATGTCTCGTTTAAAGTCTCGCTCAATGTCTGGCTGCAAACTGCGGTATTAGTCACGCCCAAATTCATGACTCAGGTCTCGTTAGAAGGCTCACTCAACTGCCTGCCAGAATATCACATAAGAGATCTCTTACAAAGTCTGGTTTCGAATCCCGGCGAAGGTGTCACTTAAAGTTTCGCTTTGAGTTTCGCTTAAAGTCTGACCGATAATCGCGGTAATACTGCCGCCCAAATTCACGACCAAGGTCTCGTTAGAAGTATCACTCAACTGTCTGCCAGAATATGACATTAGAGATCTCCTTCACAGTCTGGTTTCGTATCCCGGCGAAGGTCTCACTTAATGTCTCGCTTTTAGTCTCGCTCTATGTCCGGGTTAATGTCACGCTAAATGTCTCTTTTAAAGTCTCGCAAAAAGTCTCGCTTAAAGTCTCGCTCAAGGTCTCGTTGCAAACTTTGGTTATAGTCTCGCTCAAGGTCTCGCTGCAAACTTTGGTTATAGTCTCGCCCAAATTCACGACCAAGGTCTCGTTAGAAGTTTCACTCAACTGCCTGCCAAAATATCACATGAGAGATCTCTGACAAAGTCTGGTTCCGAATCCCGGCGAAGGTGTCACTTAATGTTTCGCTTTTAGTCTCGCTCTAAGTCCGGGTTAATGTCACGCTCAATGTCTCGCTTAAAGTCTCGCTTAAAGTCTTGCTAAAAAGGTCGCTGCAAACTGCGGTTAAAGTCTCGCCCAAATTCACGACCAAGGTCTCGTTCAAAGTCTCACTCAACGACTTGTCTGAATATTACATTAGAGATCTCCTTCAAAGTTTGATTTCGAATCCCGGCGAAGGACTGACTTAATGTCTCGCTTTTAGACTCGCTCTAATTCCGGGTTAAAGTCACGCTAAATGTCTCGTTTAAAGTCAAACAAAAAGTCTGGCTTAATGTCTCGCTCAAAGTCTCGCTGAAAATCGCGGTAACAGTCTCGCCCAAATTCACGATCAAGATTTTGTTAGAAGTTTTACTACACTGCCTGTCAGTATATCACATAAGACATCTTCTTTAAAGTCTTGCTTGGGGCACCGCGAATACCTCAGATAAAGTCTCGCTTATAGTCTCGCTTTAAGTCTCACTCTAAGTTTCGATCAAAGTCTCGCTAACTGTATCGCTGTAAGTATCGCTGAAAATAACGGTTATAGTCTCGCCCAAATTCACGGCCAAGGCCTCGTTCAAAGTCTCGCTCAACGACTTGCCTGAATATCACATTAGAGATCTCCTTCCAAGTCTGTTTTCGAATACCGGCGATGGTATCACTTAAAGTCTCGCTTTTAGTCGGGCTCTAAGTGCGGGTTAAAGTCACGCTCAATGGCTCACTTAAAGTCTCGCTAAAGGTCTCGCTTAAAGTTTCGCTGCAAACTTTAGTTATAGTCTCGCCCAAATTCACAACCAAAGTCTCCTAAGAAGTTTCACTCAACTGCCTGCCAAAAGATCACATTAGTGATCTCCTACAAAGTCTGGTTTCGAATACTAGCGAAGGTCTCACTTAAAGTCTCGCTTAGAGTCTCGGTCAAAGTCTCGCTTAAAGTCTCGCCCAAAGTCTTGCTGAAAACTTTGGTTATAGTCTCGCCAAAATTCACGACCAAGGTCTCGTTCAAAGACCCACTCAACGACTTACCTGAATATCACATTAGAGATCTCCTTCAAAGTCTGATTTCGAATCCTGGCGGAGGACTGACTTAATGTCTCGCTTTTAGTGTTGCTCTAAGTCCGGGTTAAAGTCACGCTGAATGTCCCGTTTAAAGTCTCACTTAAAGTCTCGCTCAAAGTCTCGCTGCAAACTTTGGATATTGTCTCATCCAAATTCACGGCCAAGGCCTCGTTAGAAGATTCACTGAGCTGCCTGCCAAAATATCACATAAGAGATCTCTGACAAAGTCTGCTTTCAAATCCTGGCGAAGGTTTCACTTAAAGTCTCGCTTTGTGTCTCGCTTAAAGTCTCGCCGAAAATCGCGGTAATAGTCCCGCAGTAATTCACGGCCAAGGTTTCGTTAGAAGTATCACTCAACGACTTGCCTGAATATCACATTAGAAATGTCCTACAATGTCTGGTTTCGAATATCGGCGAAGGCCTCACTTAAATTCTCGCTTTGAATCTCTGTCAAAGTCTCGCTAAAGTGTCTCGCTAAAGTGTCTCGCTTAAAGTCTCGCTAAATATCTCGCTTGAAGTCTCGCTCAAAGTCTTGCTGCAAACTTTGGTTATAGTCTCGCCCAAATTCACTACCAAGGTCTCGTTCAAGGTCTCACTCAACGACTTGCCTGAATATCACATTAGAGATGTCCTTTAAAGTCTGATTTCGAATCCCGGCGAAGGACTGGCTTAATGTCTCGCTTTTAGTCTCACTCTAAGTATCGGTTAGAGTCACGATCAATGTCTCGCATAAAGTTTCGCTAAAAGTCTCGACTAAAGTGTCGCTTAAAGTCACGCTGCACACTTTGGTTATAGTCTTGCCGAAATTCACGACAAAGGTCTCGATAGAAGTATCACACAACGACTTGCCTGAATATCACATTAGACGTCTCCAACAAAGTCTGGTTTCGAATTTGGCGAAGGTCTCACTTAAAGTCTCGCTTTTAGTCTCGGTCAAAGTCTCGCTAAATGTCCCGCTTAAAGTCTCACTCAAAGTCTCGCTTAAAGTCTCGGTCAAAGTCTGTCTAAATGTCTCGCTTAAAGTCTCGCTCAGAGACTCGCTTAAAGTCTCGCTCAAAGTCTCGCTTAAAGTCTCGCCCAAAGTCTCGCTGCAAACTTTGGTTATAGTCTCGCCTAAATTCACGTCCGAGGTCTCCTTCAAGGTCTTACTCAACGACTTGCCTGAATATCACATTAGAGATCTCCTACAAAGTCTGATTTCGAATCCTGGCGAAGGTCTCACTTAAAGTCACGCCTTTAGGCTCGTTCTAAGTCCGGGTTAATGTCACGCTAAATGTCTCGCTTAAAGTCTCGCTCAAAGCCTCGCTTAAAGTCGCTCAAAATCTTCCTGAAAACGTTGGTTATAGTCTCGCCCAAATTCACGAACAAGGTCTCGTTAGAAGTATCACTCAACTGTCTGCCAGAATATCACATTAGAGATCTCCTTCAAAGTCTGGTTTCGTATCCCGGCGAAGATCTCACTTAATGTCTCGCTTTTAGTCTCTCTCTAAGTACAGGTTAAGGTCACGCTAAATGTCTCGTTTAAAGTCTCGCTCAATGTCTGGCTGCAAACTGCGGTATTAGTCACGTCCAAATTCATGACTCAGGTCTCGTTAGAAGGCTCACTCAACTGCCTGCCAGAATATCACATAAGAGATCTCTTACAAAGTCTGGTTTCGAATCCCGGCGAAGGTGTCACTTAAAGTTTCGCTTTGAGTTTCGCTTAAAGTCTGACCGATAATCGCGGTAATACTGCCGCCCAAATTCACGACCAAGGTCTCGTTAGAAGTATCACTCAACTGTCTGCCAGAATATGACATTAGAGATCTCCTTCACAGTCTGGTTTCGTATCCCGGCGAAGGTCTCACTTAATGTCTCGCTTTTAGTCTCGCTCTATGTCCGGGTTAATGTCACGCTAAATGTCTCTTTTAAAGTCTCGCAAAAAGTCTCGCTTAAAGTCTCGCTCAAGGTCTCGTTGCAAACTTTGGTTATAGTCTCGCTCAAGGTCTCGCTGCAAACTTTGGTTATAGTCTCGCCCAAATTCACGACCAAGGTCTCGTTAGAAGTTTCACTCAACTGCCTGCCAAAATATCACATGAGAGATCTCTGACAAAGTCTGGTTCCGAATCCCGGCGAAGGTGTCACTTAATGTTTCGCTTTCAGTCTCGCTCTAAGTCCGGGTTAATGTCACGCTAAATGTCTCGTTCAAAGTCTCGCTAAAGGTCTCGCTTAAAATCTCGTTCTAAGTCTGGCTGCAAACTGCGGTTATAGTCTCGCCCAAATTCACGGCCTAGGTCTCGTTAGAAGACGCACTCAACTGCCTGCCTGAATATTGCACAAGAGATCTCTTATAAAATCCGGTTGGAATCCCGGCGAAGGTCTCACCTAAAGTCTCGCTGAAAGACTCGCTTAAATTCTTGCTAAAAGTCTGACCTACGTTCTCTGTTGAATATAGAAGTTAACATTTTTGCTATCTTAATGCAGTATATTTTTTCAATTACAGAAGGGTCAAGTGATACGATTGTTACGGCAGCGTCCGTAGCAGATAATTTTGTCGAAAGCGCCGAACAGTATAGTTTAGAAGTGAATTCATCTGTTAGATCACCGCCATGTATTATGGATAAACAAGCAGGTACATGACTATTAATAAACGCTATTGCCAGTTAAGCTAGTCGAACATGCCTTCAATAGATTTTCCTTTGATACTGGTACTACAAAAATTTATATAAAACAGACAATTTTTAAATATTTGTTTACCACCTACCCCTCAACCCCTCTGTGGTACTAGGTTAATCTTCCGGGACGTCCCCATCCTTGCTTTGAGAAGGAAGAGGGAGGCCCACTAAGACTATCAAGGAGCATTGGGCTCCAGAGTGATGTCTACCCCCGAACCACCTATAATCTTTCCTACAGCAACTCCAGCCCAGAAGCGCTTTCGCAATACTTCGGGCCAGGGCCGCAGCCCTACTGCCCGCTGGGGACGCATCCATTCTTTATCTCTCGACTTTCGATTCATTTTCTAGTTCACCTTTTAAATTAACTGCTCTGTACGCAAGCTGTGATCTCAGATCGCTCTTTCCGTTGCTAAGAGTACTAGCTTTGCTTTTTTCATTCTTCGGAGATCAGATGACCCTATTTAGCTCCACCGCAGTGAAAACAGGGATATCCTCCGTTCGTACGTTTTCGAAAGTAAAGTCAGTCCGATGAGGATACCTGGAAGGGAGCCCATTGATGATGAAGCACATTGTCCGCGCGTCTTTAATCTCGGGTGGCTTCATTTACCATATTTTACGTGTTGCGATCTTGTATCCTATATCCCATGCGTCTGATTCTACGGCATCGCACATTTCTTTCCAGCACCGCCGCTTACTGGCCTTGAATGCCTTTCTAAGGATTTTCCACTCAAAGACTCGCTAAAAGTCTTGCTCAATGTCTGACCTACATTCTATTTTGAATAATAAAAGTCAACATTTTTGCTATCTTAATGCTGTATGTTTTTTTTTAATTACAGAAGGGTCAAGTGTTAAGGCAGAGTCACTACGTCACTACTAGATGATGTCGCTGAATGTGTCGAAGAAGGTATTTCAGAAGTGAATTCTTCTATGGACAATCAAGGAGGTACAAAAATAATAATAAATTTTATTTTTTTTCTCATTAATAACCGCACTTAAGTTGAATAGCGATATTGTTATTCATTTTTATTATTTTGTAATTTGTTTTTCATAATATTTTTGTATAACCTTATTGATACATTTTTTCTTCGTAATATTATTTCATTATATTATCTAAAAAAGAAAAGAAACTGTCGATAAAAGAATTCCTAATTGTCTCGGTTTCGTTTGTGGTCTCACTTAAGGTCTCGTTTATAGTCTCGCGCTAAGTCTCGGACAAAGTTTCGCTAAATGTCTCGCTTAAATTCTCATGCAAAGTTTTGCTCAAAGTCACGCTCGATATCTCGCTCAGTCTCGCCTGAATATATTGCTAGAGATCTCGTTTAAAGTCACGCTGAAAATTGCGGTTATGGTCTCGCCCAAAGTCACGTCCAAGATTTTCTTCAAAGTCTCACTCAATGGCTTGCCAGAATATAACGCTAGAGATCTCTGTCAAAGTCTTGCTTAGAGTTCCGGCGAAGGCTTCACATAAATCGCTCTCGCTCCTACACGGAGAGAAATCTGTAGCCAAAAGCGCATCAGAGGTTATCTACTTCTGGCATCACTCAGTATCATGCGGTTTGCGCCTTAACCTCGTGACAGTTAGTCTAAAACTTGTGCGCCATCTTCATCAAACTTCATATGCCCTATAATCGCTTGGCCTGATGACCAAAATTCATAAGCCCCTTGACTTTTGATGGAACGTTGAAGAAAGTGGAAACTATATATGCTCCAAAAGCCAAAGCGATGATGAAATTTTTTCATCAGTCGTAGCAAAAAGCGCATTAAGTTAACTATGAAGTTTGATAAAAAACAACATGGAGTTAACTCATAATAAAAAAATAGAATCGCTTCATACATAGACCGAAGAGCTTTTCGCCACAGATTTCTCTCCGTGTAGTCTCGCTCAAAGTCTCGGCTAACGTCTGGATAAATGTCTCGCTTAAAGTCTCGCTAAAAGTCTTCCTTAAAATCTCGCTCAAAGTCATGCCGGAAATATCGTTTAAAACCTTGCCTACATATATTGCTAGTGATCTCGTTTAAAGTCTCGCGGCAAATGGTAGGTGTAATCTCGCTTAAAGTCTCGTTCAATGTCTTTCCAACATACCACGCTAGAGATCTCCTTCAAAGACTTGCCTATAGTTCGAGCGAAGGTCTCACTTAAAGTCACGCTCATAGTCTCGCTCGAAGTCTCGATCAAAGGCTCGCTTAATGTCTAACTAAAAATCTCGTTCAGTCTCGTCTGAATATATTGCTAGAGATCTCGTTTACAGTCACGCTAGAAAGAGCGGATATTCTAGCCCAAAGTCACATCCAAGGTCTCGTTCAAAGTCTCACTCAATGGCTTGCCCGAGCATAACGCTAGAGATCTCCTTCAAAGTTTTGCTTGGAGTTCCGGCGAAGGTCTCACATAAAGTCTCGATCAAAGTCTTGCTTAAAGTCTCGCTAAAACTCTTGCATAAAGTCTCGCATGAATATATTGCTAGTGATCTCGTTTAAAGTCACGCTGGAAACCGCGGTTATAGTTCCGCCCAAAGTCACGTCCAAGGTCTCGTTTAACGGATTGTCGGAATATCTCGCTTGAGATCTCCTTCAAAGTTCGTTTCGAATCACGACGAAGGTCATACTTAAAGTCTCACTTATAGTCTCGCTCCAAGTCTCGCTCAAAGTATCGCTAAATATCTCGTTTAAAGTCTCGCTAAATGTCTTCCTTAAAGGCTCGCTTAAAATCTCGCTGGAAATTTCGTTTAAAGTCTTGCCTGAATATATTGCTATTGATCTCATTTAAAGTCTCGCTGCGAAATGTGGTTATAGTGACACTGCAAGACTCGTTCAATGACTTGCCAGAATAACAGATTAGAGATCTCCTTCAGAGTCTTGCTTGGGTCACGGTGAAGGTCTCACTGGAAGTCTCGCTCATAGTCCCGCTCAGAGTCTCGGTGAAAGTGTCGCTAAATGTCTCGCTAAAAGTCTTTCTTAAAGTCTCGCTAGAAATCACGTTCAGGCTTGCCTGAATATATTGCTAATTAACTCATTTAAAATCTCGCTGCAAATCGCGGTTATAGTCTCTCCCAAAGTTACGTCCAAGGTCTCGTTCTAAGTCTCACTCAACGGCTTGCCAGAATATCACGCTAGAGATCTCCTTCAAAGTCTGGCTTGGGATCCGGCGAAGGTCTTACTTAAAGTCGCGGTCAGAGACTTGCTAAATGTCTCGCTTAAAGACTCGCTAAAAGTCTCGCTCAATGTCTCGCTAATAGTCTCGCTTAAAGTCTCGCTAGAAGTCTTCGTTAACGTCTCGGTCAGTCTCCTGAAAATTTCCTTTAAGGTCTTGCCTGAATATATTGCTGGTGATCAGGTTTAACTTCTCGCCCATTGTCTCGTTCAAATCGTTCAATGGCTTGTCAGAATATCTCGCTTGAGATATCCTTCAAAGTGTCGTTTCGAATCACGGCGAAGGTCTCACTTAAAGTCTCGCTTATATTCTCGTTCTAAGTCTTTGTCAAAGTCTCCGTAAATGTCTCGCTTAAAATCTCGATAAAGGCCCCTTAAAGTTTCATGCAAAGTCTCGCTCAAAGTCTCGCTAGAAATCTCGTTTAGTCTTGCCTGAATATATTGCTAGAGATCGTGTTTAAAGTCTCGCTGGAAATAGCGGTTGTAGTTTCGCCCAAAGTCACGTCCAAGGTCTCGTTCAAAGTTTCACTCAAAGGCTTGCCTGAATATCACAGTTGAGATCTCCTTCAAAGTCTTCCTTAGAGTTAGGACGAAGGCCTCACTTATAGTCTCGCTTATAGTCTCGCTAAATGTCTCGCGTAAAGTCTTGCTAAATATCTCGATTAAGGTCTCTTGCAAAGTTTTGCTTGAAATTTCATTTGAAGTCTTGCCTGAATATATTGCTAGTGATCTCGTTTAAAATCTCGCTGCAAACTACGGTTATAATATTGCCTAAAGTCTCCTTCAAAGTCTTGCTTGGGTCGCGGCGAAGATCTTACCTAAAGTCGTGGTCAGAGACTCGCTAAATGTCTCGCTTAAAGACTCGCTAAAAGGCTCGCTTAAAGTCTCGCTAGAAGTCTTCCTTAAAGTTTCGCTCATAGTCTCGCTGGAAATTTCGTTTAAAGTCTTGCCTGAATATATTGCTAATGATATCGCTAAATTTTTTGCTGAATTTCTCGCTTTAAGTCCTGATAAATGTCTCGGTTAAAGTATCGCTAAAAGTCTCGCTCATAGTTTCGCTTAAAGTGAGACACCTTAGATACTCTTAAGAGTATCTTGATAGTATCTTAAGTGCCTTAGAAGATACGTCCTTTTGTCAATTTTTGTCTTTGAGATTGTCTTTTCGTCTAATTATTTGAAACAGTAAATTTGCACATTTAGGAAGGAAAAAAGTCATCTAAGGGTATGTGCTATCTTCCACCTGTGCTTTTAAGAGCCAAGTTGGTAAACATACTCTGTGGTGGTCTTTATTTTCTTCCTGGTGCGTATACTATTTATCAGTTCGTTTGTGCTGATAGTAGAACATTTGAATTTTATTCGGGAGAAAAATTAGTTGTGTTGATCTGGGTATCATATAAAGTACTTTTTCCGATGCTTAAACGCCCTTGCCAGTTTAAATGTAGTATCTAGTCTAAAGGTATGGAAAAGAAATGTTTATAATATTACAGTTCTTTTGAAATATTTTGTATTTACAAATTACAATTCATTTGTTACAAGAAAAAATACATTTTTATAGGGACTGGTTGCACTTCCAAAGAACACGTCGTTTCATCGTGGTATCACTTCGAGGAAGGAAAAGTAATAATATTTCTCATGATTATTCCCTTCGCTTCATTTTACTCATTCGCGTGGACACGGGTATAGTTTGATGTCTTGCGTACAAGTTTTTATAACCCGCGCTACTGTATTAAACAAGTACAACTTCATAATCGTTATGATGTTTATATTTTTTAAGCCGAAATGGAGGAAATCCAGAAGAAATTTAAAAAAAATCCGAAAGAAATGGTTCGAAAACTGATGAGAGAAATTTTAGGAATTGAAGTTCTGAAAAATATGACTCCGACGGGCCGAGGTGGCCATCAAAAAATACCAAGCCTTGTCAACTCGGCCGTATTTGGTAAGAGTATTTTTACTTACACGGGAATAGCAAGGATTCAGGCTCACTAATGTTTATGAATCACTGCCGAACAATTTCTTTCACTATAAAAAGTGGTTACGCAAAGCTTTTTTTATCCAACGGGCCTTCTGCAAGAAGTGACAGTAGCGGGATGTTTTGAATTTTAGCTATATTTAATGATTTATTGAAATAAAACTTATTAAAAAATAAAATAATAATCAAAACTACTCACTACTGTAACTTTTTGCAAAGATTCATTTGATAAAAAATCTTTGCGTAACCTCTGTTTATGACAAAACGAACTATCTGGACATTTTTTAATAAAAGTTGGTCACTGGGACTGTTCAATGTACTCTGGTTAGTGTTAATATTTTTTTTAACTGAGAGAAACTCTCATTCCTACAAGAATCATCGTTATCGTACGAGTATCGTAATAATAAATTGTGCAACAAGGGGAAAAAATGAGCAATTTGAACACACTTCATCCGAGTCTGAAATAGCTTTTCTTCCAATGTTACAAACAGTATGTTTTTTAACAAGTGGATTACTTTTAAATAAAGTAAAACTGAGTAAAGTATCAGCTGATAAGAATTTTTCCATCGGTCTTACAGTCTTACAAATTGATGCATTGGAAAACAAAAGCTTATATTAAGGATAGTATGTTTAAATATTTAAAATGTGAAAATGGCACTGTAGCTAAATGTTATGGGCTTCCTAAAGTTCACAAAGAACAGTCGACATATAGAATAATAATATTATCGACAAATTTTCCAACGTATAGACTTGCTAGATTTTTGTCTAATATATTGTTCAAGATAGTGGGTAAAAAATTTCATATAATAAAGATAGTTGGAGTTTTTATGATATAATGAAAGATATTGTTATTCCGAATGATCATAGGATGGTTTCATTGGATGTGGTGTCTTTGTTTACAAATATACATTTAGAGTTGTTGAATGATATTATACAAGATAAATGGTCTGAAATTAAAGTACATACTAGTTTAACAAAAGATGAATTTATAAAGGCTGTTATGTGACCCATGTTTTACTAATGTTTTTCCGTATTTTTGCATATTTGTTCAACTAAAATTCCAATCCGGGCCCAAGTACGATTCATATAAAGAGAAAAGAATGTGCTCTTAGCGGCTGAAGTTTAGTCAAGGCCACAAAGCGCTCATTTTTTTCCACGCGCAATCAGTGAAATATAACACCCTCTTCCGACCACGCGCAGGGGGTAAATGCGACGAAGTTTCTGAAGCTGACCACGCAGCAACAGCTAGCCGACGCACGCAAGCGAAGAACTGCTCGACGCGGCCACGATGTATCAAGGGCAGCACCGCCTGGGCCCGTTACCCGCCAGCTTGCTTACCGGCCACATCTGAATGTATGAATGCGAGAGAAACAGAGTGAATGAAGAGCGGGGGACGAAAGCGCGCGTACCTGCTCAAAAAGAATGCTATATTAAATTAGAACAGTTTAAACTCCTGAAAGAACAGGACGTACAAATAAATTAGATTTAACCAAGGAAAAGTATACAGGCAACGTGCCCTCGATTAATTTTAATTTCATAATTTCACTCGCGTTATAAATGTGCTAATAACTATATACAAAAAAGGATATATATATATATATATATATATATATATATATATATATTCACATCTGGGACGCATTTTGAGGATTATATAAGTCATTATACCGAATTTTGAGGATTTTGTAGGCATTTTGAGGAGTCTCCTCAAAAGTCCAAAGCACTCGAGAGGCATTTTGAGGATTTTTCAGCGGTTTCCACAATAGTGTGTTAATACATCGATTTCGGAAATTCCGTGATATTTTTCCGTAAAAGCGGGCGCCGCAGGCGTCGTGGTGTTAGTCAATAACCTTAGGGTCATTATTTCTTTAGTCACGCGCTTGTTTATTGGTTGTTTATAACAATGTTTATATTTGTGTCACCACTATTGTACAAATTCTTTATGAAATCCTCAAAATACCGTATAATGATATATATATATATATATATTTAAATTATTTTCGAATTCCTTTCTTATTCTTGTTTATAAATTTAAATAATGACACTCACTCTTTCTGTGTTTCAGATTGTGATAGAAAGTCTGAATCAAGGAAAGGGCCTAGGTTGGAGATACAAGACCGCTTCGCTCCGTGTTTTCCTTTCTTTAATACTCTCGGTCTATTGGCCTTAATTATCTAATCTTGAAAAATGACCTTTCTTTATATAGATTTCCTTTGTTTTTAATTCCTTGTGTTCTAATAAGTTAGATCTTATTTTGTATATATATATATATATATATATATATATATACAAAATAAGATCTAACTTATTAGAACACAAGGAATATATATATATATATACAAAATAAGATCTAACTTATTAGAACACAAGGAATTAAAAACAAAGGAAATCTATATAAAGAAAGGTCATTTTTCAAGATTAGATAATTAAGGCCAATAGACCGAGAGTATTAAAGAAAGGAAAACACGGAGCGAAGCGGTCTTGTATCTCCAACCTAGGCCCTTTCCTTGATTCAGACTTTCTATCACAATCTGAAACACAGAAAGAGTGAGTGTCATTATTTAAATTTATAAACAAGAATAAGAAAGGAATTCGAAAATAATTTAAAAGTACCGATCCCAACCGTTCATAATTTGGTATGAACAGTTAAAGAAATTTACTGTAGGTGCATGTAATTGGTTGCACTTCATTTATTATCCATTACTAGAAGAAGACAAAATTAAATGTAGATTAACCTATATACCTATTAATTAATTTGATTAACATATATAGATTATCAATATAAAATATTTATTATAAACATATAAATAAATAATAACAAATATATATATATGGGTAACTTCACGTCAACTGTGATAGGTCGAAATTTTAAAATGGCTTAAAATGGGGTTTTCTAGTTCTAAATTAGCCCCAAAATACAACCCTAGTGTTTAAGAGCGAAATACTCAATGGTTAAAAAGTTAGAATCAATTGAAATTTTGAAAATTTTGATTTTTTTCAAAAAACAGCAATTTTCATGATTCTTTTACTAAAAATCTTAAAACTTTTTGTATAGCACATTAAATGGGAAAAAGTTTACAAATTGTAAGTAGAATTGCTCAGAATTTTTTCAGATTGATGTCAATTATATTCTTAATTTATACGTAAGAAAATACCATACAAAATATGCTTAAGGCGGTTGTGACATGATTAATATCCCTCGACAGAGGCTAAAAATTTGATACAAAATGTTACTTTTAAAATGAGACCTTGATGAAAGTGGAATACAAACTCAGAAATAAGTAACAGACAATTGAAACTGTATACATGTATATACATGTATATATATGTATATTGATGTATATATATGAGGCGTTTCACGTCAGCTCTCCAGGCGCGGCGCGAGAGCGCAAAATCATGCTGTTTTTAGCTTGTGTTTGAAGGGCTAAGATGTATCTAAAAAAAATAATCCCGAAATGATTTCGATGTATTTTTTCCTCAGCTTTCCGATGGTGCTATTAGTTTCTCAAAATTTTTCAATTCTAACCTCAAAAAAACATAAAACGTGTTATATCTCAAAAACTATATTTTTAATATTTTTTTTGACCTGCTAAATCGAAAGAAGATGAAATTTTACATGGATATAGCCTTTTTGTACATAGGGGTTTTTTGATTTTTTCGAGACATTATTCAAAAAATACTTAGAATTGAAAATTTTTGAGAAACTAATAGCACCATCGGAAAGCTGAGGAAAAAATACATCGAAATCACTTGGGGATTATTTTTTTTAGATACATCTTAGCCCTTCAAACACAAGCTGAAAACAGCATGATTTCGCGCTCGCGCGCCGCGCCTGGGGAGCTGATGTGAAACGCCTCATATACAGTTTCAATTATCTATTACTTATTTCTGAGTTTACATTCCACTTTCATCAAGGTTTCGTTTTAAAAGTAACATTTTGTATCAAATTTTTAGCCTCTGTCGAGGGATATTAATCATGTCACAGCCGCCTTAAGCATATTTTGTATGGTATTTTCTTACGTATAAATTAACAATATAATTGGCATCAATCTGGAAAAATTCTGAGCAATTCTACTTACAATTTTTAAACTTTTTCCCATTTAATGTGCTATACAAAAAGTTTCAAGATTTTTAGTAAAAAAATCATGAAAATTGCTGTTTTTTGAAAAAAATCAAAATTTTCAAATTTTCAATTGATTCTAACTTTTTAACCATTGAATATTTCGTTCTTAAACACTAGGGTTGTATTTTGGAGCTAATTTAGAACTAGAAAACCTCATTTTTAGTCATTTTAAAATTTGGACCTGTCACAGTTGACGTGAAGTTACCCATATATATATATATATATATATATATATATATATATATATATATATATATATATATATATATATATACTTGTATAACGTTAGTTCCCAGGACCCCATGTTACTGTATACCTATACGTGACTAAAGAAGTAATGTCTCTTATGGGGGCCGATGTCCTCAAAACTGACGTTAAACATATGTAGATTCAGGGACTGTCCCCAAAACTAACAAATGTCCCCGAAACCAACGTTAAACATCTGGAATGTCCTGAAACTAACATAAAACATATATATATATATATATATATATATATATATATATATATATATATATATATATATATATATATATATATATATATATATATATATATATATATATATATATATATTCACACACATTTGTTTTAACAGATTTATGGAACCCTTTTATACACATGAGCATATTTATGGAGCCCGTTTTCTTTTATGGAGCCCGGGTCCCATAAAATATTTTTCTCGGGTGCTTATGGAGCCCGATCTAGAGTCTATAACCCCAGGGTCCATTATTTCTTTAGTCACTTGCCATAGGGATCTCTGGGCTGTAGGTACTAATATACAGGTATGGGCTCCATAAACGGATAGGGGGATAATTATATATATATATATATATATATATATATATATATATATATATATATGTTTTTTTTATTACCATATAAAGAGTTAATAATAGGTTTTACTAACTAAAGGAAAAAATATTAATTACTGAAGTGACACAGTAAATTTCTTTAACGGCTCGTTGAAATTAAATTCATCCCTATAAGCATATTCATCCTTTTTGGACGGTGGAGCTTGCACGTGTGACCTCAGGGAAGTGTGATAGTCCAATTGTCATTCTTGGTGCGAGTTCTCTTAACGCAGGGCCGTGTGGTGCAAACCATTGAGTCGCATTAACCTTGTAGATTCCTATTTTGGGACAAGGAAAAGAACCTTAGTATCCAGTATTGGATAATTAACAGAAATTTTCAAGCTAGACCAAACCCCTTTTTTATTATCGTATTATGTCAACGGAAATAGAATAGTTACATTGCATTATTAGAGAAAGAAAAACCCAGTATATAAGTTAAATACGCCCACTTAGAAAATTTCAATACGACTTCTCAGTTTTATAACTAGATACCCCAAACCACGGTTATTCGCTGCTCCCCTTAGACTTAACCAAAAACTTGAATAGGACTAGGAGCAATAAAAATAGATTTGGAGGATAGGCGAGCATAAATACGTGTATAAGGACAAAAGGTTTATAAAGGCCAATTTAAAACTAAGCAAATCAGGAATAACAATTCAAGGCGTAAGTTAGAATAACATATAGAAGAGTATAAAACTACGGTTCCCAATAACTTTTAAATGTGAATAATAAACGTATAACCAGTAATAAGTATATTAACAACAATATTGTAATATTACATATAGAAAAACGCATGGCAACGCACTGGTTGCTAAGAGAATTTATATAATATTACATATTAAGTCATTATTGCAATTAAATTAAGTTAATCTATAATTCAACCTTACAATATAGTTATTGAGTTTAATTGCTTAATTGTATGCATGTGTATTATATGCTTAATTGTATGTGTTGTGTGTGTGCGTATAAATATATGTTCATCTATATTCGCCTATACTCATGGTGATTTTACTTAAGGATAATCAGTGTTCGTTTTAAACACTACATTACATACATATTAGCAGTGCTGAACTTGCCGGGTTTATCCGATACGTTAATAGGACCCTCTCCTTGGTATCCTTTCCTTATATGTGTATGTGGGCCTTGAAGGAAGAAGGAAAGCAGAGATTTTTTTCTTCAACACGAACATACTATAGCCATTGTAGGACAGTGGACCATATTCACCTCTTTGTGACAACCTGTTGGAAGGAAGGCCACTTGTCATTTTCCTTGGAATCAGAGCAGTCATCCAGCCGAACACTGATAATAACAGAACACTGAAACCAGACGCAGTCCAAACCAAAGGAAGCTGAGTGCGTGGGCCTACTTAGCTCACTACTATTTTAACGATCATACTATTACGTTGAAGGCAGAAAGGTAGATGAATAAATAATTAATTATACACACATAAGTGTGTATATATATATATATATATATATATATATATATATATATATATATATATGTATGTATGTATAGATACATACACACACATATACATACATTTATATATAGCGCTTTACGAACACGACCACACATTGTATAATATTAAATAACTAGATAGTTCTTGTTCCGCATTTTCTTTAACCTCTCTACCTGTTCCCCTTTTTATATTCATACAAAATCCTCATATAGCTTAATATGTATGGGAATATTGAGCCGAAGCAATAGCACAGGTAAGGTCCCATTGTGGCCGGGATGATAGATGCCCCGAGAGTGACGACCAATAATCGGTATTTTCGAAAGAAATAATCGAAGTTACGCGAGTGTCGTCTTAATTGTGGCCCTCACGTAACAAATTTGATGGCAGAGCGTGATTTGTCGCTCTAACCTCACTGTGCTATCATATTGAGGATTCTCGCTCGTGTAGTTTTCGAAAATCTACCTTTCTCTTTGATAGGTTCCCGATTTTTTTCCGACTGTCAACGGACAGTTATCTCGATTACACGTGCCTGCTCCATAACTTAGTCCGTAAGAATATATACATAATATCTTATAATATATAAATAACGTACCTATATACAATATATAAATACATACATCGGTACTATTGGGGTCCTAGAGTTCTTACTCTGAGAGTTTACATTGGAATACCGGAACGAATACACTTGACTAAAGAAATAATGACCCTAAGGGTACCGCGATTCGCAGGGGGCCTGCGGCGCCTGCTTTTAGTACCGAAATTCCGGAACAAAAGCCCAGAAAAGAACCTAAGATGTATTGTAGACGAAGCCTTATGGACCTCAAAAGTAGCAGTATATGCATCGTTTTTTTGAAGCCGGACCCCAAAAAGGACAAAAGTCCCCAAAAGTAGCAATCTATGGGTTATATATATACCCCAAAAGTTCCAACACGTATACCTATCCCTATATATATATATATATATATATATACCCATAAAATTATCCTAGTGTAACCATATTATTTTGTGTTGCCTTTGTGTCTAGCTCTTGATTGCTATTTTTTTTTTCACTCTTCCGCCTTATCGTCATTGCGTTGATGCTTGCAGCTTTATATCTCAATCTGTTTTCTTTTCGTTGAGCAACCTTAGATATTTTATTTCATTTTTAATCCATCGCGTCGGCGGTATGGTCCCTGAATTCCACACCGCATTCAGTGAAGCCCGATTAATCAACAGATTGGCCGAAACGTGCAGTCGCTTAGACGACCTCGAAGCCGAACTCCGTGAGGTTAAATCCGAGTTACGATTAGAAAAGGCCCATCGCATATCTCTTCTCGGGATTTACTGCCGGGTCAACTCTAAGGTCACTAGGGTCGGCCAATACGTCGGAAGGTGGGTCGGACGGTCTATGAGAGAAACCTTGGCGGTCACCAAACGACTTAGAGACCTTGAAATCGAAGTTGATCAGTTAGCTCAGAGTTTTAACGGTCTCAGCCTTAAGTGCTTTTCGCTTTTGGAGTCGATTGCTCCATTGTTTTTCTGTTGATTCTCGTTGCTGCATGCATTTGTCTTGCTGTAAATAAGAGAATACGCTCGAATTTTGTTACTTTCCATACATTTTCTTCTCGTCATCGTCGTCAGCGTTGTAAGAGTTTGCCACCACCATGACAGATACAGACAATTCGGCTCTTATGATCAGCATGGCCACCACTGTGGCCATGCAAGCCGCTATCGCAGCAGTCCCTGTGTTCGACGGGAAGAATATCCTTTGAAGGACTTCATCCAGAACGTGCGAAATGCAGACGCAGACATTCCCGAAGCTCAACGGGAATTGTTTATAAAGAAGGTGCTAGGTAGGCTTAGGGGGTCTGCACGCAACTCTACCTACGGAGTCGCGTTCACCACTATAGACGACTCGTGACTTGGTTGGGGATTTCGGAGACAAATTGAATATTCTTCTCATGGGAGCTGAAAGTGCTCTAAGAGAAGAGAAGGGTGCTGCCTTCAAAGGGGATATGATGGTTCCCATGAGAGAAGCCGCTGTGAACATATTCATCTGAGGACTTCCCGCCCACATAAGTAACGGGGTTGATGCGTGTCACCCCGCAGACCTAGATGCAGCTTATAAGGAAGCTGTATGCATTGAGTCACGTATTCGCTCTAGAATACTCCCAGATGGCCGAAGTCAGACGGCTTACTCTAATCGCTACCACGGAAACCAGGAACTCTTGCAAAACCTAAAGGGGAGAAATTTTACACAACCGTACTCGAACTTTTCTAGTGGCCACCAATCATAACAGGCCCAACAACAGCATGGGGTGAGCTCAGCATATGTCGGGTGTGTTGAAGAGACAAGTGGAATAGTGGAACCAGAATACGCGGAACCAAACGAAACCCAATTCGTTGGCTACTTTTTGACTAACTTACATGATGCTTCAGGTGGCCCGTCTTACTACCCCATCCATGCTGAGAGAGGATCTTTCCAAGGTTGAGGAGGATATGCACCATGACGGAGATCCCGAGGCCGAGGTGGATATACTCAAGGTGCGCCGCGGTTCGAAAGCTACCAAGACCCGCGATTATATTACCCGAACGCTTCCACCGGAGGAACGCCAACTGTAAACAACAATGGCCAAACTCAGTTTAGCGCCAATACAGCTGGGCCTTCACCGTCTTTAAACTCCCAGGGGGCTCTCCCACAATCAACTCCGACGAGCCCGAACTCGAACAAAACGTCAGCGTCGGGGTCTCGCCCGGCCGTACACAATAAAATGCAACAGAGTGCCCAGAACGGACCACGGAACTCAACGACTACGCCTCGAGTCCTAATGACTCGAACACAAGGAACCTCGTACGGATTAGTACCTGTGGCCCAACTGGAAGAGGCAATTCGAGGGAAGACGACCGGTGGTAAGAGTCAGGGTGCCTGAAGGTCGGCGACCTTGGTTGACCTTCATGATCGATAATGGGGCGGCCGTTAATCTTATTAAGATCGGTGCGCTGGACCAAAGAGCCTTGGTGGACACTACTCAATCAATTCCTTTGATTGGGATTAGTGACCAAACAGTGAATACCCTAGGTACGACTATACTCAACATCAGAGGTAATCCTGTCTCGTTCTTGGTGACGTATGATAATTTCCCTATAAGCCAAGATGGAGTCTTAGGAAGGAACTATCTGAAACAAGAACAAGCTGTGATTTCCTATCAGTATAAAGCGCTTATGATAGGAGGAGATGTGATGCATCCCCTCCCATTTGTTGACCTGCACGTAAGTACACCATCACCTGGGCCTGCCGCCAACCTATGTGATGCATATACGGAAACGATCTTGCCAGAATCAACCGAACCAGAGAAGGTTGAGGAAACTAAACCGCCTGAAGAAATCACGACAAAACCCATTCCCATACGATATATCATGCCCAAGAGATCACGTAAAGTCATCCGAATTAATGTTATCAATAAAGGGGTGCAAGAGGTCACGTAAAGTCATCCGAATTAATGTTATCAATAAAGGGGTGCCTTCCACGCGTTGACGTTGGGTATGACGACATCTATGTAGGAGAGGGAGTAGTACGTGTCGATGATGGAGGATGCCAGGTGCTCGCCATAAATACGCGAGACGATGACGTCTCCATCGAAGTTGACCCACGCGAGATCATTCCTTGTGACTTCGCACCCCTCGATTTCGAACCAGGCTCAGGAGATGAAAAAAGAGGTTGGTACAAATAACCCTATTCTAGACGCGGCTGAAAGAATCCTACAACTAAAGACACTCATTTCGGCGGATCACCTAAATCCCGAAGAAAAAGCTAGCGTGGACAAGTTGATCACCGATTTTGCTCAAGTGTTCCTTCTACCTGGAGACGCTTTGCCGTGCACAGATCTGGCAGAACATTATATTCCTACTGAGACCAACCTGCTGGTGAATGCCAAACAGTATCGCCACCCTATGGTCCACAAAGAATTCATTCAGAAGGATATAAACAAGACACTCCAGGATGGGATCATAGAGGCCTCAACGAGCCCCAGCAACTCGCCAATTTGGATTGTCCCCAAGAGAGCTGATGCTGACGGAAATCCAAGATGGAGGTTGGTGGTCGACTTCCCCGACCTGAATCAACGCACAGTAGGAGACGTCTATCCCCTACCTAATATCGCGGACATTCTCGACCAATTAGGAGGAACCATATACTTCTCTGTATTTCATTTGGCCTCTGGATTCCACCAGATCAAAATGGCGCTCGAAGACAAGTGGAAAACGGCTTTCTCCACCCCTGCAGGGCACTATGAGTTCAACCGCATGCCCATGGGACTGAGGAATGCACCAGCGACCTTCCAACGGATGATGGACCATATCAAAAGGGGATTAGAATGCGAAGAAATGCTAGTGTACATGGACGACGTTATTATACATGCAAAATCCTTGAAGGAACACGATCGACGAGTTCGCAAGTTTTTCGCTCGTCTAGCTGAGACTAAACTTGTACTACAACCAGAAAAGATGCACTTCCTCAGAAAAGAAGTTGCATTCTTAGGCCACATCGTTAATGAGCGAGGAGTGGAACCGGACCCAGAGAAAATTAAGGCCGTCAAGAACTTCCCCCGACCCAAGAGAGTGAGAAATGTAAGAGAATTTTTAGGCCTCGCAGGTTATTATCGGCGATTTATAAAGGATTATGCCAAGATCGCAAAACCTTTGTATGATTTGCAAAAGAAAGATCGAGAGTTTAACTGGGAAGAGCCCCAAGAAAAGGCGTTTGAACACCTCAAGGAATGTCAAGACCCCATCCTATTGTTTCCTGACTTCGACAAACCATTCACCTTAACTACGGATGCCTCAGGTAGAGCGGTAGGTTCCGTGTTAAGCGAAGAAAAGGATAATTTTCACCACCTCGTTTGGTATCTCTCCCGAACTCTCAACAAGGCAGAATGTAATTACAGTACGACTGAAAAAGAATGTTTAGCTGTGCTCTATGCCTTGAATCACTTCAGACCTTATCTATTCGGTCGAAAATTTACCTTGATAGTTGACCATGAGCCACTCAATTGGATGCATAGTCGGAAGGATCCGGGGCAACGATTGATGCGGTGGATGTTCAAATTCACCGGGTATGAATACACGTTTAAATATAAACCCGGAAAATTGAACTGTAACGCAGACGCGTTATCACGGAATCCAGCTGATTCTCCCGCTGAAGAGGATATCAACGAACAGCTGCCTCGGATTAAAATTATGGTTTTAAAGGGTAAGACTGATAACGAAACCAACGCAGAAAAGAAGGAAGGGAAATCCACGGCACCAAGTACGTCCCGTCCGCTGCCATTACCCCCAAGAAACCCAGTTCCGGCTGTCCCTTTTACGTCTGGAGCCAAAAGACGCGGGAGACCAGTTGGCGCTACCACTCAGAAAACTGCGCCGAATCTGGATCATAGTGTCATCGCTCACCGAACTCGGCAGAAAACGGCAGTACCACCAAAGAAGGAAATCACCCCGCGTAAGCGGATATTATCTGCTCCTTCTACTCTGATCTCGAAAGGACGATCTACACCCGTTGGGGAGAAGCAAGACAAATCTATCGATGTCTCCTTTGTACCTCAGTTCAACCAATCTTCATCCATCATGTCATCCACAACCGTGGAATCTGATGAATCCAGTGACCACCAAGCTCCCCCGATATATAATCCACAAAGGAGTGCACTCCGATTGGACGACTCAGAATCTCTTCCCGTTATAGAAGATGAGACTGAGAAATCCGAATCGTCTCGCGATGGGGATGAGGATAGAACTGCCAGCAATGCCGAAATCGAAGTCACAGCTCCTACCGCCACAGACTCGGAGGCGGGAGAAATAGAACCTCTCGCGGGGACTTCCTTAACCCACGACGAAGTCCTCGATTCTTCTATAAGATTCAAGGAAAGCATGAGGGTTCTCGAGGAAAGGACTCGAGAAGAAACCGAAGAACCTTTTGACGTACCCTTGCGTCGATTTTCAGATGGAGACGTCGTCGATGACCTCACACGCAGCGTGCTGGATGAATTGGATCCCTACGACCCCGCAGTACAAAAACTCGATGATTTGGCGATAAAGGTAAAAGAATTAGTGGAACGCGCCGCGGCGCTCACTCAAGGCTCCGCTGCCGATTCTCCCGACGCCATCAAGGAAAGAGCCGGCGAATCAACAACAGCTTGCGAGACCGCCACGGAACCTTCAGAGATAAGGGAGCCTCCCTTCCGAGCCATTTCTCTAATACCACAAATCAAAACCGGATCACCTGTCGCTAAGAGTACGCGCTTAGACCCGAACTCAAAACCTATCTTGCGATTTCCAAATTTAGATCAAATCCAAGAAGAAACCAAGGATTCACAACCTGTCAACCTCAACTTTACGGACCCACCATCAGATTCTTTGGCCCTCCTCATATCCTTCTTTGGGCAACATACGCCTTTCAATCAGCATGTGGACCCCCAGGTTCCTACAGAGAGCTCATCGTCCGGACAGGAAAGCAACGCTGACACCAACAAAGATAATCGAATTACCCCCTTACCTCTCAAAAACAACATTGTCACGTCCTGGCAATGTCTGACATATAAAAGGGACAACTACGTCCACTTCTTGTCCAGAGATTGTGAGGGCCAGTGCTCCGTCGCTCGATTATTGTCCGAAATTGGAGCAATCGACCTAAAGGGCCTTCACGCTAAGAAACCAAAACCGGGACAAATCCTTACTACTCCATACAGGAACCACAACATCTTTTCCTTAATAGTTAAAGAAAAATATTACGATCCTTCAACTATCCCTGGTGTCAAAAGAGCTTTAAGAGCCCATAAGAGTGTACTATTAAAGAAAAACTTAACGAGCATACGAATCTCGCGGCGAGGAGATTTGACGGATACACTAGACCCAGGCCAGCTGACGGAGCTACTCGTCGAAATATTCGGAGGAACACCGATCAAGGTCGTCCTCTGCTACGGTAAAGTCTCCTTGCCCTCGTCGGAAGAAAGGAAGAATATCATTGAAACATTACACGAAAGTGTTGTTGGCGGACATAAGGGTGTCAATCAAACGTATCAGAAAATCCGAGAACGATACTATTGGCCTGGTATGCGCAATGATATTCTGGACTATGTGCGACGATGTCCTAGCTGCCAAGAGAAAAAGATCGAACGGATCAAGACTCAAGAGCCTATGATCCTCACTGACAAACCGATTGAAGCCTTTGATAAAGTATCCATCGACGCGGTAGGAAAGTTAAGAATAACGCCGCGTGGGAACGGTCACCTGCTGACAATGCAATGCAATCCTACGAAATACGTAATCATCATACCCCTTCCCAATTTGCGTGCCACTACCATCGCTGATGCTCTGGCCAAACATCTTGTCTGTAAGTTTGGGGCCCCACGAGCGATCCTATCAGACAGAGGCACGAATTTCTTATCTTACATTGTAGAAAGCCTCCTACGGATTTTCAAGATTCACCATCTCACCACTTCTGGATATCACCCTCAAACCAATGGATCTCTGGAGAGAAGCCATGCCCCATTAGTGGATTTCATCTTCAATGCTCAGGTCGGTGACAACGCGTGGGTACTTAAAGAAACGCGCGTATTAAAATTCGATAGTTTTTATAACAAACCTTTAAAAATAGTAGAAATTTTAGGGAAAAATAATCTCCTCCTTGAATTGCCTAATGGCAAAAGAATCCGTAAACATACGGACAAACTTAAACTCGTCCCTTCCTCTGAATCTTCTATCTAGTATTTGCATGTATTTCAGGTTTCCTCTCGCCTGTCTTCACTATGCGCTCTCTACTTTATGCTATGCTTGCGTGTGCGGGAACACTTGTTGCCGCTGGACCTTATTATGAGTTGACAGCCATCGAGACGGACCCTGGAATATATAACGAAAGGGTCCGGCCAGTACGAGTCCAAAAGGGCAGCTGGAAAATAATCATATAGCTAGATCTCCACGCCTTCATAGAAAATCATGGGTCCAAGATGAATCTCGATGACAGTCATAAACGGTGTGCTATTCACTTTGACGAGCTACGCTGCGACACAATCCTGAACAAGGACCTCCTCGACATCAAGACACTGACTTTAGCACGATTACATGAAGAGATACTACTAACCGCCGAGAGGATGGACGTCAAGGAAATCAATAATTCACCTCCTCTAATGGATATGAGGGCCAAAAGAATGGCACCTCTTGGAGTTATTGGGAGCCTCAGTAAAAGTCTGTTTGGACTTATGACCACGGACGATGCAGACGTAATCAACAACAATATCGATCAGCTATTTCATGACCAAACCAATCTTGTCAAACTTACTGAGGAGAAGACGCACATCCTCTCCGCTGGCTTAGAAGAATTGTACAACATAACCGCGACTCACCGTTCCCTATTGAAGAACTTGGAAGTAAACCCAACTACCCCACGAACAGCGTGTGACTAATAAAAAGTTTAAACAATAAACCCCAAGCTCCTAAACCAACATACCCCACGCACAGCGAGTACTAATAAAATTTTATATAATAAACCCCAAGCTCCTAAACCCACATACCCCACGCACAGCAAGTTGCTAATAAACAGTGGAAATAATAAACCCTAAGCTCCTAAACCCACATACCCCACGCACAGCGAGTACTAATAAAATTTTATATAATAAACCCTAAGCTTCTAAACCCACATACCCCGTGCACAGCGAGTTACTAACAAACAGTGGAAATAATAAACCCTGAGCTCCTAAACCCACATACCCCACGAACAGTGTGTGACTAATAAAAAGTTTAAACAATAAACCCCAAGCTCCTAAACCAATATAACACACGCACAGCGAGTACTAATAAAATTTTATATAATAAACCCCAAGCTCCTAAACCCACATACCCCACGCACAGCAAGTTGCTAATAAACAGTGGAAATAATAAACCCTAAGCTCCTAAACCCACATACCCCACGCACAGCGAGTTGCTAATAGACAGTGGACATAATAAACCCTAAGCTCCTAAACCCACATACCCCACGCACAGCGAGTACTAATAAAATTTTATATAATAAACCCTAAGCTTCTAAACCCACATACCCCGTGCACAGCGAGTTACTAATAAACAGTGGAAATAATAAACCCTGAGCTCCTAAATCCACATACCCCACGAACAGCGTGTGACTAATAAAAAGTTTAAACAATAAACCCCAAGCTCCTAAACCAACATAACCCACGCACAGCGAGTACTAGTAAAATTTTATATAATAAACCCCAAGCTCCTAAACCCACATACCCCACGCACAGCAAGTTGCTAATAAACAGTGGAAATAATAAACCCTAAGCTCCTAAACCCACATACCCCACGCACAGCGAGTTACAAGTAAAAAGATTAAACAATAAACCCGAAGCTCCTAAACCCACCTACCCCACGCACAGCGAGTTACTAATAAAAAGTTTAATCAATAAACTCCAAGCTCCTAAACCAACATACCGCACGCACAGCGAGTACTAATAAAATTTTATATAATAAACCCCAAGCTCCTAAACCCACATACCCCACGTACAGCAAGTTGCTAATAAACAGTGGAAATAATAAACCCTAAGCTCCTAAACGCACATACCCCTCGCACAGCGAGTACTAATAAAATTTTATATAATAAACCCTAAACTTCTAAACCCACATACCCTACGCACAGCGAGTTGCTAAAAAAAGTTTAAATTATAAACCCTAAGCTCCTAAACCCACCTACCACACGTACAGCGAGTTGCTAATAAAAACTTTTAATAATAAACGCGAAGCTCCTATACCCACCTACCCCACGCACAGCCAATTACTAATAAAAACTTTTAATAATAAACCCGAAGCTCCTAAACCAACATACGCCACGCACAGCGAATACTAATAAAATTTTATATAATAAAACCCAAGCTCCTAAACCCACATACCCTACGCACAGCGAGTTGCTAAAAAAAGTTTAAACAATAAAACCCAAGCTCCTAAACCCACATACCCCACGCACAGTGAGTTACTAATAAAATTTTTGCATAATAAACCCCAAGCTCCTAAACCCAAATACCCCACGCACAGCGAGTTACTAATAAAATTTTAAATCATAAAACTCAAGCTTCTAAACCCACATTCCCCACTCACAGCGTGTACTAATAAAATTTTATATAATAAACCCTAAGCTCCTAAACCCACATATCCCTCGCACAGCGAGTTACTAATAAACAGTGGAAATAATAAACTCTGAGCTCCTAAACCCACATACCCCACGAACAGCGTGTGACTAATAAAAAGTTTAAACAATAAACCCCAAGCTCCTAAACCAACATACCCCACGCACAGCGAGTACTAATAAAATTTTATATAATAAACCCCAAGCTCCTAAACCCACATACCCCATGCACAGCAAGTTGCTAATAAACAGTGGAAATAATAAACCCTAAGCTCCTAAACCCACATACCCCACGCACAGCGAGTACTAATAAAGTTTTATATAATAAACCCTAAGCTTCTAAACCCACATACCCCACGCACAGTGAGTTGCTAATAAAAAGTTTAAACAATAAAACCCAAGCTCCTAAACCCACATACCTCACGCACCGTGAGTTACTAATAAAATTTTTGCATAATAAACCCCAAGCTCCTAAACCCAAATACCCCACGCACAGCGAGTTACTAATAAAATTTTAAATCATAAAACTCAAGCTTCTAAACCCACATACCCCGTGCACAGCGAGTTACTAATAAACAGTGGAAATAATAAACCCTGAGTTCCTAAACCCACATACCCCACGAACAGCGTGTGACTAATAAAAAGTTAAAACAATAAACCCCAAGCTCCTAAACCAACATACCCCACGCACAGCGAGTACTAATAAAATTTTATATAATAAACTCCAAGCTCCTAAACTCACATACCCCGTGCACAGCGAGTTACTAATAAACAGTGGAAATAATAAACCCTGAGCTCCTAAATCCACATACCCCACGAACAGCGTGTGACTAATAAAAAGTTTAAACAATAAACCCCAAGCTCCTAAACCAACATAACCCACGCACAGCGAGTACTAGTAAAATTTTATATAATAAACCCCAAGCTCCTAAACCCACATACCCCACGCACAGCAAGTTGCCAATAAACAGTGGAAATAATAAACTCTAAGCTCCTAAACCCACATACCCCACGCACAGCGAGTTACAAGTAAAAAGATTAAACAATAAACCCGAAGCTCCTAAACCCACCTACCCCACGCACAGCGAGTTACTAATAAAAAGTTTAATCAATAAAATTTAAATCATAAAACTCAAGCTTCTAAACCCACATTCCCCACTCACAGCGTGTACTAATAAAATTTTATATAATAAACCCTAAGCTCCTAAACCCACATATCCCTCGCACAGCGAGTTACTAATAAACAGTGGAAATAATAAACTCTGAGCTCCTAAACCCACATACCCCACGAACAGCGTGTGACTAATAAAAAGTTTAAACAATAAACCCCAAGCTCCTAAACCAACATACCCCACGCACAGCGAGTACTAATAAAATTTTATATAATAAACCCCAAGCTCCTAAACCCACATACCCCACGCACAGCAAGTTGCTAATAAACAGTGGAAATAATAAACTCTAAGCTCCTAAACCCACATACCCCACGCACAGCGAGTACTAATAAAGTTTTATATAATAAACCCTAAGCTTCTAAACCCACATACCCCACGCACAGTGAGTTGCTAATAAAAAGTTTAAACAATAAAACCCAAGCTCCTAAACCCACATACCTCACGCACAGTGAGTTACTAATAAAATTTTCACATCACCCAAAACCAAAAACAACCCAAATTGACGAATGCCGAGTGTTCTGCCAATTGCCCTGGTCTTCTAAGAGACTCACACCAAAAGATAAGACCTATGCTGAAAAGCTAGTAGAGGAGAATTTCTTCCAACACTTTGCTCAATTTGGACCCATGGAATACTGCTACACTATCAAAGACCTTAGTGACAGACTATCCCACGGATTCGTTCATTACTTTAACCGTAACGATGCATTACGTGCCTTGCATAGGAGCAAACGATGCTACCGTGCTCGGAGAGGATTACAACAATATGCTATAACGAACCAACTACTAGAAATTATCCACATTCCTTGTGGAAGGACCATCGATCGACGTAATCGAACACTACATGATGCAACTTACCAACGCCAAATGAGCTTAAACAAGAATATTCTTCGACTTCTGCAGTAACTACCACACCAAAACCCAGCCTACTAAAAAAAAAAAAAAAAAAAAAAAATCTCACGTGATCCTACACAAGCAATATCTTCTTTTTCTTTGTTTCTCTTTTAGATATGTCATCTTCCCTATTCAATAGATACCGGCGTGCCGCAGGGATGCCCGCCATTGAAGATCGCGCCGTTGAAGGACTAAGGGAGGAGGACAACACCGCACGGGTCGATGCCACTGAGAATCTAGTAGAAGAGGCCATCGGCCTACGGATTTACTCTCTGCAACCAGATGAGGATGACCCACGCACTGCCATCATCACTTACGAGGATGAACGATCAACCCCGATCCTTCGGGCCATCATACAGAAAGAAGGGCCCCTCAGCATTTCCACCCCCGAACGAGAGGGAGACCGCGTTGCTCTCCTTGTCCGTTTCGACACCGTGGATCGCTGCGTGATGGTAATCATGAGGTACCTAAGATGGGCCCATGAAGAAGATGGAAGAGGAGAGACGTACCACGATGCACCCAAATATGGCCCTCATCTAACCACACCCTCCGACGATAGATCACGATCGCCACCCGCCATAATGCCTGGCCCAACGCCAGGAGAAGTATGGGAGTTTCGGATAAAAGGGATTATATTAATAAAATTCAACTTATGTTGGAGGATGATACCACTTATGTGAAAATTAGGAATCCACATATCAATAGACTACAAGATAAATTGAAAGAATTATTGATGCATTGGAAAACAAAAGCTTATATTAAAGATAGTATGTTTAAATATTTAAAATGTGAAAATGGCACTGTAGCTAAATGTTATGGGCTTCCTAAGATTCACAAAGAACAGTTGACATATAGAATAATAATATCATCGATAAATTTTCCGACGTATAGACTTGCTAGATTTTTGTCTAATATATTGTTCAAGATAGTGGGTAAAACAAATTCATATATTAAAGATAGTTGGAGTTTTTATGGTATAATGAAAGATATTATTATTCCGAATGATCATAGGATGGTTTCATTGGATGTAGTATCTTTGTTTACAAATATACCTTTAGAGTTGTTGAATGATATTATACAAGATAAATGGTCTGAAATTAAAGTACATACTAGTTTAACAAAAGATGAATTTATAAAGGCACTTAATTTGGTTTTTAAAAACACAATTTTTTCTTTTGATAATAGTCTATATGAACAAAGATATGGTTGTCCAATGGGATCACCTTTGTCACCTGTTATAGCCAATTTAGTAATGGAAAAATTGGAAAGTATTGCTTTGTCTAAGTTGGTTTTTCAGCCAATTATTTTTAAAAGATATGTTGATGACATTTTTGCAGTTGTACCAGAATGTTTTGTGGATGAAATGGTGGATGTGTTTAATTCTATCCATGATAGAATTAAATTCACAAAAGAAGTTGAGAAAGATTATCAATTGAGTTTTTTAGATATTAGAGTCATTAGAGGTAATAATAATAGAGTGAAATTAGATTGGTATAGAAAACCTACATGGTCAGGTAGATTTTTAAATTTTGATTCTCACCACCAATTCGGAAACAAGACAGGTGCGATCAAAGGTGTCATTGACAGAGCGATTAAATTGTCACATAAAGATTTTAGGAAAAAGAATTTAAATTTAGTTAGAGAAACATTTATTAAAAATAGTTATCCCGTAAAATTTATTGATAAAATGATTGATGAGAGAGTGTGGGAAATTTATAATGGTGGATTGAAGCAGTGGGTAGATAATCAAACAAGGAATAGAAATGGAAAGAATGCATATTTTAGTTTACCATATGTTAGAGGTTTGTCGGAAAGGATTAGAAGGGTTTTTAGTAAACATAATATTCAAGTTTTCTTTAGAAATGATAATAATTTAGAAAGGTTATTTAGTAATTGTAAAGACAAGGATGATAAATGTTTGAAATCGGGAGTTGTTTATAAAATTAATTGTAGGGATTGTAATGGTTGTTATATTGGTCAAACGGGTAGATATTTGAAAAAGAGAATATATGAACATCAATATAGTTTACGCAGCTCAAGTTGTACATCGGGTTTGAAAGAACATTGTTTAAATAGTTTGCATTCTTTCGATTTTGGGAGTGTGGATATTTTGGAACAGGGGATTAAGAATAAATATAAGAGGAAAGCCTTGAAAGTATTCACATTCTAAGAAATCGGAATAATGTAAATTTAATGATAGAGTCAAGTAAATTAGATAACATTTATCATTCTTTATTAATTTAAGTGAGAATGGCAAGTTGGAGAGGTGAATGTGGAGGGTGGTGGGGTAAGAGAAAAGAAGGGGGTATGGGTGCATGGTATATAAGGAGGTGTATCGCGGGTTTTATTTCAGTCCCTGAGGAGGAGCCGGAGCAGGCTCGAAACGTCGGACAATGTGGTGGTGGTGGGCAGTCAGATCGTCCTTTGCTAACAAAGTTTTTTCCAGATTTTAATTAAGTTTTTATTTCAGATTCTGCGGGGGTGATTATAAACAAGGGCAATCTGACTGCCATAAATATTAATTATTTTAATTTAATTTGTAAGACTGTAAGACCGATGGAAAAATTCTTATCAGTTGATATTAAATTGCAGTCGACATAAGTAATATTTTTAATGATAAAACTAAGGTCTATTAAAGGTGGGGTAAAATGTTTTTTAGAGATATATATGGGATTTATGGGAAGGTGGTAAAAGATTATTGCTCAAAATGGGTAAAAATGGTTTTAAGGATTGTAATTTTAAAGGAGCAACTCACTTTTCTTCTAAGGTGTAAAAAATCAAATATTTTTCCTAAACATATTGGAAAAAAATTTGATGATAAGGGTTTTTATCGGGATTACAATAAAAGAGTTTCTTATGATCTACGGAAAAATATTTTCTTTTTCAAAAATAAATTACTTAACTTAGAAATTAGAGATTTGAATTTTGAAATTAATCGTTTGAATAAATATTTATTAGAGCTTGAAAGATATTTATATAATAAAATAGAACAGAATGATTTGCAAGAATTTTTTCGTGGTCAAAAGAGGCACTTTGAAAAAGTAAAATATAACCTTAGGAGTAAATTAACCAGAAAATTTGAATATTTAAAGCATAGAAAACACTCTCAGGTCAATCAAACTAACAATGTTAATAAGGATTGGTTTAGAAATTTAACTGACAAAGTAATACCAGAAGAAGTGGTAAATATCATGTCAAAGGGTGCTAAATTTGGAATATCATATTCAAGTAAATCTCTTCCGATCAAGAATATCATCGCTGAGGTAGAAAGTAGTATGAGTAGTTTTAATCTGGAGTTTAAAAAAGAATGTAGGCGTTCTTTAGTTAAAGTTGTTGATAATTTTAAAAGAGAACATAGATTTGATAATTATTTGAATAGTAATTTATTCCATGAATTAAAAATAACGAAGAAATTCTTGAGAGAGAATCCGAATATGATCTTCCAAAAAGCAGATAAAGGAAATGTAACTGTAGTTTCGGATAAAAGGGATTATATTAATAAAATTCAACTTATGTTGGAGGATGATACCACTTATGTGAAAATTAGGAATCCACATATCAATAGACTACAAGATAAATTGAAAGAATTATTGATGCATTGGAAAACAAAAGCTTATATTAAAGATAGTATGTTTAAATATTTAAAATGTGAAAATGGCACTGTAGCTAAATGTTATGGGCTTCCTAAGATTCACAAAGAACAGTTGACATATAGAATAATAATATCATCGATAAATTTTCCGACGTATAGACTTGCTAGATTTTTGTCTAATATATTGTTCAAGATAGTGGGTAAAACAAATTCATATATTAAAGATAGTTGGAGTTTTTATGGTATAATGAAAGATATTATTATTCCGAATGATCATAGGATGGTTTCATTGGATGTAGTATCTTTGTTTACAAATATACCTTTAGAGTTGTTGAATGATATTATACAAGATAAATGGTCTGAAATTAAAGTACATACTAGTTTAACAAAAGATGAATTTATAAAGGCACTTAATTTGGTTTTTAAAAACACAATTTTTTCTTTTGATAATAGTCTATATGAACAAAGATATGGTTGTCCAATGGGATCACCTTTGTCACCTGTTATAGCCAATTTAGTAATGGAAAAATTGGAAAGTATTGCTTTGTCTAAGTTGGTTTTTCAGCCAATTATTTTTAAAAGATATGTTGATGACATTTTTGCAGTTGTACCAGAATGTTTTGTGGATGAAATGGTGGATGTGTTTAATTCTATCCATGATAGAATTAAATTCACAAAAGAAGTTGAGAAAGATTATCAATTGAGTTTTTTAGATATTAGAGTCATTAGAGGTAATAATAATAGAGTGAAATTAGATTGGTATAGAAAACCTACATGGTCAGGTAGATTTTTAAATTTTGATTCTCACCACCAATTCGGAAACAAGACAGGTGCGATCAAAGGTGTCATTGACAGAGCGATTAAATTGTCACATAAAGATTTTAGGAAAAAGAATTTAAATTTAGTTAGAGAAACATTTATTAAAAATAGTTATCCCGTAAAATTTATTGATAAAATGATTGATGAGAGAGTGTGGGAAATTTATAATGGTGGATTGAAGCAGCGGGTAGATAATCAAACAAGGAATAGAAATGGAAAGAATGCATATTTTAGTTTACCATATGTTAGAGGTTTGTCGGAAAGGATTAGAAGGGTTTTTAGTAAACATAATATTCAAGTTTTCTTTAGAAATGATAATAATTTAGAAAGGTTATTTAGTAATTGTAAAGACAAGGATGATAAATGTTTGAAATCGGGAGTTGTTTATAAAATTAATTGTAGGGATTGTAATGGTTGTTATATTGGTCAAACGGGTAGATATTTGAAAAAGAGAATATATGAACATCAATATAGTTTACGCAGCTCAAGTTGTACATCGGGTTTGAAAGAACATTGTTTAAATAGTTTGCATTCTTTCGATTTTGGGAGTGTGGATATTTTGGAACAGGGGATTAAGAATAAATATAAGAGGGAAAGCCTTGAAAGTATTCACATTCTAAGAAATCGGAATAATGTAAATTTAATGATAGAGTCAAGTAAATTAGATAACATTTATCATTCTTTATTAATTTAAGTGAGAATGGCAAGTTGGAGAGGTGAATGTGGAGGGTGGTGGGGTAAGAGAAAAGAAGGGGGTATGGGTGCATGGTATATAAGGAGGTGTATCGCGGGTTTTATTTCAGTCCCTGAGGAGGAGCCGGAGCAGGCTCGAAACGTCGGACAATGTGGTGGTGGTGGGCAGTCAGATCGTCCTTTGCTAACAAAGTTTTTTCCAGATTTTAATTAAGTTTTTATTTCAGATTCTGCGGGGGTGATTATAAACAAGGGCAATCTGACTGCCATAAATATTAATTATTTTAATTTAATTTGTAAGACTGTAAGACCGATGGAAAAATTCTTATCAGTTGAAGTATGGGAGACATGGCAAATGGCCGAGATGGAAGCACGGCGGTTAAAGCAGCTAGAACATGCCGAGGGGCTGCGAAACCACATCATAATCCGCGGAAACCACGGCACTGCTGTACTTTTGCCAGTTCGGGCATATCGACTATTACCAGACACTGCCGCTAGGCTGCCGAGGGGTACACCAAATATTTATAAAGTACTTCCGACCCGAAAGCGTGGAAAGGGCATTAAATGAACCTGACCCCGATACGGGATACGAAGATCAAACTCGCCGATCGAAGGGCGAATGTGCCGCTACTCAGATATCGTCCCATCTGCCACCGCAACGTAAGCTACCGCTACTACTCGAATCATGTGCGAGTCTGCCGTTGGCTGGCAGGCAAGGAGACGCTTATGCATCGAACCTGTGGACGCTTGATCCGTAGGCGGAGTTGGGATTGTCATTTAAGTGAGTGCGGGAAAGATCACGATTACGTGACCCCTGTCCAAGCCCGCAATGATCAATCACCAAGCGCAAGAGAACGCATAGAAAGGCGCCTTCCGAGATCAGGCCACGCAGACAGAAGAGCCCCTTGCGACTGTTATCATGTGATAATAAAATCTGCCAGAGTTAAGAGGAAAAGGACAAAATTACTTTCTTTCCCAACCCAGTCACCGTTCTACTACCTTCTTAGCTCCCTCAAACTTCCATGCTGATACGAAGACACTCAGAACTTAGGCCAGCTACCTTCAGAACTCTCCCACACATCTGCCACACATCAAGAAAAGGGTCTTGTTACGTGACGCATCTGTTACTAATGTTTTTCCATATTTTTGCATATTTGTTCAACTAAAATTCCAGTCCGGGCCCAAGTACGATTCATATAAAGAGAAAAGAATGTGCTCTTAGCGGCTGAAGTTTAGTCAAGGCCACAAAGCGCTCATTCTTTTCCACGCGCAATCAGTGAAATATAACACCCTCTTCCGACCACGCGCAAGAGGGAGGTAAATGCGACGGAGTTTCTGAAGCTGACCACGCAGCAGCAGCTAGCCGACGCACGCTAGCGAAGAACTGCTCGACGCGGCCATATGATGTATCAAGGGCAGCACCGCCTGGGCCCGTTACCAGCAAGCTTACTTACCGGCCACATCTGAATGTATGAGTGCAAGAGAAACAGAGTGAATGAAGAACGGGGGACGAAAGCGCGCGTGCCTGCTCAAGAAGTAAGCTATATTAAATTAGAACAGTTTAAACTCCTGAAAGAACATGACGTACAAATAAATTAGATTTAACCAAGGAAAAGTATAAAGGCCACGTGCCCTCGATTAATTTTAATTTCATAATTTCACTCGCGTTATACATGTGCTAATAACTATATACAAAAAAGGATATATATATATATATATATATATATATATATAGATATATTTATCTCAAAGGTAACTTATGTGGACGCATCCTTAATGGGAACGGTACTTATGCGGACTTTCATAGACTTGTGCAGACATTTTTTAGTGTCAACATAGAGAGAGAATTATTTCTTTAGTCAAGCGTAACTTCTGCAGACACGGGTCTAATGGAAACGATACTTATGCGGACAACTTACGTAAACGGATCGGGACTTACGCGGACGAGTCTACATATGTACCTATACATCTGTTTATATATATACATCTGTTTATATATATATATATATATATATATATATATATATATATATATATATATATATATATATATATATATATATATACAGGGTGTGTCAAAAGTTCCGGGACGGCCAGTTATCTCAGCGGGAATGCATTTTCGGAAAAAATGTTTCATACAAAAGATGTAGGATTTTTCCCTGGCTATCTGATGGTGATCTTGAATTTGACCTTGGGCTTGACCTTCAAGGTCATTTGAAGGTCAAGTCGATTTTTTTAAATGGGAAGCCCCCTTTTTTATTGCGGAAACCGAAAGAGGGAAAAATTCTCTTTCCACCGATATAAGATACATATGGGGTCAAATGTGATCTAGAGGTCGTTTCAAGGTCAAGTCGGTAAAATGAGGTCAAATTGATCTTTGGCAGTCCATAGCATGGAAACTAAGGGCGTTGGGAAAAAACTTTCCATACGAAAGTTTCCGCAAATCGAATGGAGCATCTGATGGTGACCTTGAATTTGACCTTGGGCTTGACCTTCAAGGTCATTTGAATGTCAAGTCGAATTTTTTGAATGGGAACCCTCTTTTTGTTGCAGAAATGCGGGCCACGGACCCATGGGTTTTCGGGGTCGCTGAACCCGTATCTGGGGTCGGTTTGCCCCGCTGGATCGACCCAAGGTCGTCCCAAGGTCAAACTAGAAGGAATTGCAGAAGGTGCTTAAAACCACGGACCCATGGGTTTTCTGGGTCGCTGAACCCGTATCTGGGGTCGGTTTGCCCCGATGGGTCGACCCAAGGTCGTTCCAAGGTCAGCGGTGATTAGCCAGGTCCCAGGTCTGGGTTTTGATCCAGAAACGTTTGCACAAAAAATGTTTTTTAACGCCCTGATACACGAAATTCGATGGGGTGTCCAGATGATCGGAGTATAAGAACGTTGACCTTCAAATGACATTCGGCTCACTTTTAACCCCATATGTATCTTACACCCCTGGAAAGGTAAGTTTTCCCGCATTTCTGCAACAAAAAGAGGGTTCCCATTCAAAAAATTCGACTTGACCTTTAAGTGACCTTGAAAGTCAAGCCCAAGGTCAAATTCATGGTCACCATCAGATGCTCCATTCGATTTGCGAAAACTTTCGTATGGAAAGTTTTTTCCCAACGCCCTTAGTTTCCATGCTTTGGACTGCCCAAGATCAATTTGACCTCATTTTACCGACTTGACCTTGAAACGACCTCTAGATCACATTTGACCGCGTATGTGTCTTATATCGTTGGAAAGAGAATTTTTCCCTCTTTCGGTTTGCGCAATAAAAAAGGAGGATTCCCATTTAAAAATTCGACTTGACCTTCAAATGACCTTGAAGGTCAAGCCCAAGGTCAAATTCAAGGTCACCATCAGATAGCCAGGGAAAAATCCTACATCTTTTGTATGAAACATTTTTTCCGAGAATGCATTCCCGCTGAGATAACTGGCCGTCCCGGAACTTTTGACACACCCTGTATATATATATATATATATATATATATATATATATATATATATATATATATATATATATATATCTTTGTACGGTATTTTGAGGATTTCATAAAGAATTTGTACAATAGTGGTGACACAAATATAAACATTGTTATACACAACCAATAAACAAGCGCGTGACTAAAGAAATAATGACCCTAAGGTTATTGACTAACACCACGACGCCTGCGGCGCCCGCGTTTACGGAAAAATATCACGGAATGTCCGAAATCGATGTATTAACACACTATTGTGGAAACCGCTGAAAAATCCTCAAAATGCCTCTCGAGTGCTTTGGACTTTTGAGGAGACTCCTCAAAATGCCTACAAAATCCTCAAAATTCGGTATATATGACGTATATAATCCTCAAAATGCGTCCCAAATGTGAATATATATATATATATATATATATATATATATATATATAACTTAGTACACCGCTACCTTCCAGGACACCTACAGGTTTTCTGTAATAGAAGTAGGTATAAAACGTTAAACAGTATATAAGTAACTAAAGAAATAATATCCCTCAGGGTGTTGACTAACACCACGACGCCTGCGGTGCCCCCTTTCAGTTCCGCAGTATTTTCCGTTGACTTCCGAAAAATTTTACGGAAGAAAACGTTGTGAAAGAAACCCTAAATGTCCTGAATAATATAAAAATGTCCTGAAAGGTGGCGGTAAACATATTCCTAATTCAGTACAGTCCTGAAAACATGGAAATGTCCTGAAACATAGCGGTAAACCAATGAAAAGTCCTGAAACATAGCGGTGAACAGAAATATATATATATATATATATATATATGTGTGTGTGTGTGTGTGTATGTGTGTGTATGTGTGCACAAGTCTATGAAAGTCCGCATAAGTACCGTTCCCATTAAGGATGCGTCCACATAAGTTACCTTTGAGATATATATATATATATATATATATATATATATATATATATGCGTGTGTGTGTGTATGTATGCACAAGTCTATGAAAGTCCGCATAAGTACCGTTCCCATTAAGGATGCGTCCACATAAGTTACCTTTGAGATATATATATATATATATATATATATATATATATATATATATATATATATATATATATATATATATATATATATATATATGTATATGGACAACTATTGCTCATATATTGCTTATACAAATCCAATGTTTCATTTGACATTGCCAATAAACGAAATTTTTCCGTGTGTGTAGTAGTAAAAGCATAAATATTTAGGCCAAATCTATCCACATTTTTATAAAAATTTGCCAAAATGTGAGAAAAACATAGCCTTATATTGCAGAACTATGTATACATATAAATAAAATATGTCGATATCATGGAAATAATAAAAATGAAAAAGAAAAATTATATATTATAATATGAATAATAAAAAGCACATCAAAATATATTAAAATATGAAAAAATGTTCTCATCGCAAGCTTTCAAAAATATCGGTAAAATAAATTAATATCGATCAAACTAAAAAATGAAGTAAAAAAATTATACAGAAAAGAGGTAGATAAAAAAAAATTTAAATAAACAAATTTTTTATTAAAAAAATGTTATTTATTTAAATAACAATTTGCTTTATACATTCTGACTGGTTCTCAGAGAACCCAAATGCGTTCCGGCTATAGAGAAAAAACGGTAACTCCATACACTGAAAGAAAAAGAAACAGAAACAGCTTCAATCAACGGTCAGCATAACTGGAATCGTCGGGTAGGAAAGTTTTATAATAATGGAGGTGTTTTTGATTGATCGCAGGCGACCTTTCGCAACGAAAACGAAAATGAGAATGAATGACACATTGCTGGGCACGCGTGTTTATGGCTGTGAAGAGCCCGCTCTTCCGACTACGAATGCGTCAGTGATAACGTATTTATTGGCCCATACTTCCTACGCTGGTCTCTAATTGATGCAAATTTATCGAGGATCTCCAAAACGGCGGAATTAGATATTTTTTGCGATATTTTCAGACTAAAGGGGTAGTTTGGGAGTGCTTTGGGCCTTTGGGGTTGCTCTTAATTGTATACCGAGAATAAAATACTACGGAAACTCCAAAACGGCGGAATTAGATCTTTTTTTGAGATTTTTTCGGACTACAGGGGTAGTTTGGGGGTGCTTTGGGGGTTACCAATTTTTTTGTAGATATCTTGCATGCTCTTAATTGTATTCTAGGAATAAAATTATCGCGGAACTCCAAACGGCCGAATTAGAATTTTTTGTGATTTTTCCGTGTGAAAGGGGTAGTTTGGGAGTCTTCCGCGGTGCTTTAGGGGTTGCCAACTTTTTTGTAGATATTCTGCATAGTCGAAAATATATTCCGATAATAAAATTATTGGGGATCTCAGAAATGGCGGAATTAAATTTTTATTTGCTATTTTTTCGTGCGAGAGGGGGTCTTCCACGGTGCTTTGGGGATTGCAAATTTTTTTTTATAACTATTCTGCATGGTCAAAATTGTATTCCAATAATAAAATTATCGGCGATCTAAAACACGGCGAACTTAGACTTTTCTTGCGATTTTTTCGTGTGAAAGGTGTGATCCTTGGTACTTTGGGGGTTGCCAATTTTTATGTAGATATCTTGCATGCTCTTAATTGTATTCCGGGAATAAAATAATAGGGGATCTTCAAAACGGCGGAATTAGATGTTTTTTTGAGATTTTTTGGGACTAAAGTGGTAGTTTGAGGGTTTTCCGAGGTGCTTTGGAGGTTGCCAAATTTTCTGTAGATATTCTGTATGGTTAAAATTGTATTCCTATAATAAAATTATCGGGGATCTAAAAAAAGGCGAAATTAGACTTCTTTGCGATTTTTTAGTGTGAAAGGGGTAGTTTGGGAGTCTGCCGCGGTTCTTTGGGGGTTGTCTATTTTTTGTAGATATTCTACATGGACAAAATTGTATTCCGATAATAAAATTAACGGGGATCTCAAAAATGGCGGAATTAGATTTTTTTGCCATTTTTCCGTGCGAAAGGAGTAGTTTGGGGGTGATTCTTGGTGCCTTAGAGGTTACCAATTTTCTTTGTAGTTATACTGCATGCTCTTAATTGTATTCCGGGAATAAAATAATGGGGAATTTCCAAAACGGCGGAATTATATTTTTTTTGCGATTTTCTTCGTGCGAAAGGAGTAGTTTGGGGGTGATCCTTCGGTGTTTTGGGGGTTGCCAATTTTTTTGTAGATAACTTGCATGCTCTTAATTGTATTCCGGGAATAAAATAATCGGGGATCTCCAAAACGGCGGAATTGGATATTTTTTGGGACTAAGGGGGTAGTTTGGGGGTAAAAAACGGCGGAATTAGATTTTTTTGCGATTTTATCGTGCGAAAGGGGTAATTTGGGGGTTTTCCGCGGTGCTTGAGAGGGTTGAAAATTTTTGTGTAGATATTCTGCATGGTCAAAATTGAATTCCGATAATAAAATTATCGTGGATCTCAAAAACGGCGGAATTAGAATTTTTTTCTTTTATTTTCGACTATAAAATGGGGTGTTAAGGGGTGTGTTTCTGTTGGTTTTTATTTTTTTATTCCGAGCGGAAATTAAAATTTTTTGGATGTTTGGATTTTCGTTACAGTCACAACGGTGCAAACTCCAACCACATTACTTTCAGCCATACTTTAAGCTATACTTTAAACCATACTTTCAAGCATACTTTAGACAAAGCGTGTCACAACCATAGACGGAAAACTTGATATGAACGTGAGATTAGTTTCCGCCAATGTTCGTGTAAAAATACGAATCTTCCACTCGCCTTACGAAATACTTTATATGTTTATATTAACTTTGGCTCAATTCAGCTCTTTTAAAGTTTGGAAAACCAAATTGAAATCTTACTATTAACTTACGTAAAACTTCATACAAAGTTAATGTTAGGTTTCGCCAAAGTTTGGGAAAAGAATGATAAATACGTCTGTGTAAAAAGTCTGTAAAAAATCTGTGTAAAAATACGAATCTTAAACTCGCCTTACGAAATATTTTATATGTTTATATTAAGTTTGGCTCAGTTCATCTCTTTTAAAGTTTATTAAACCAAATTGAAATCTTATGATTAACTTACGTAAAACTTAATACAATGTTAGACAACCATTAGTTAAGTTACACCAAAGTTTCGGTAAATTCAGGTGAATTTCCGTCAAAGTGCATGAAAAAATTCGAATCCTACGCTCTCCTTACGGAATCCAAACGATAACTTGATAAGACTTTGCTGTGAGAAAAATGTTAGTCAACCAGTCGCACGAGGTTGTAAGGGTGCTTTTCTATTTGCAAAAATCTTGTTGCACGGTCGGATAGAACTTTTCCGATTTCGGGCCGCTGCTATATGAATACAAGACTGCTGCCGTTCCGGTCTAGTAATACAGTACGGTTGAATTATGTTGATTTCTTACATAAGCGGCGCGAAATCTCATGTAGCGCTTACACTGAGAGGGCGATCGGAGCGTAGCAGCGTTGACCATGGACACAAGGCCAATGTTCAAAATGTAAAAGATTCGTTCTTGCGTGTAGCACTCACGGGGCAGCACGCAAGTTCCATGGCGAGAGTATGCGCAGCTGAGTCGAACGCAACAACGTTGCTATACTGAAGTTGCCCCCTCGGTGTATACGCAGTGTTAGCACTAGAACGTCTCGTATAAGTATAACTTAATTTTTCTCAGTGAGCACAAATGTTTTTCCTAGGGCTCACTACGCCCTAAGTGCACACCATATTTTTCGTGACTCATGTATTGATTTTCGGCGTTTTTGAACCTAAAAAGCAAGGTTACATTGATTTTTTCCTATTTTACGGAATTTTACAGTAGCAGGCAAAAATGGATTTTTGTATCCAATCGTTAAAAAAAAGTCACTTTAGGAGCTCTTTTTAGGTCGAAAAACATGAATTTCCGTTCCTCGAACGTCTGCGGTAATTCCCCTGTCCGTCCGAAAAAGCAGATTTTGATTATTCAATTAAAAATTAATTCATCCCGACATCGAGGTTGGGCAAAGGCGGTATGGTCTTTAAACTAAATGAACTTCAATAAATGGACATAAAAACCAAACCTTAAATATTTTCGAAAAAATAATTTTGCTATATTTTTATTTTTTGTGCTACGTCAATTTTCACTGAACCATTGTGTTCCACGGGACCTAAAACCCTTAAACTCACCGCTTTTACAACGTTTTCGCAATTTTCGGGGGAGAAAATCCAATGTCAGGATAATTGGAGTCACGCGGTATATATGTATATATATAGATATATTTATATATATAGACACACTTATCGGGGTTTATGTAGCCCAAGACTGTATATTAGTACTTACAGCCGAGAGTTCCCTATGGCAAGTGACTAAAGAAATAATGGACCCTGGGGTTACAAACTCTAGATCGGGCCGCATAAACCCTTATATTTAGAAATATTATGAAGCCCGGGCTGCATAATCAAAATCGGGCTCGATAAACCCCTATATATAAAAAACGGGCTGTATAAACCCCTTCGAGAAATATATATACGGGTAACTTCATGTTAAGTGTGACAGGTTAAAATTTGAAAATTGCTGAAAATTTTTTTACTAGTTCCAAATTAGCCCCAAAACACAACCCTAGAGTTTTAGAGCAAAATATTCAATCGTTCAAAAGTTAGAATTAATTGAAAATTTGAAAATTTTGAATTTTTTCATAAATCTTCAATTGTCATGATTTTTTAACTCAAAAACTTGAAACTTTTGAACAAAATATGCTTAAGGCGGTTGTGACGTGATTAATATCCCTCGATAGAGGCTAAAAATTTGATAGAAAATGTTACTTTTAAAATGAGACCTTGATGAAAGTGGAATGCAAATTCAGAAATAAGTAACAGACGATTGAAACTGTATATATATATATAATACTACAGCACTCTGAGGATTTTTTTCGGTACAGACACCGACTTTTGAGGATTTTTTAGCATTTTGAGGAGCATCCTCAAAATTCCTCGGTACCCGCTTAGCATTTTGAGGATTTTTCTGCGGCATCCACAATAGTGTGTTAATACAGTAATTTCGGAAATTCCGTAATATTTTTCCGTAAAAGTGGGCGCCGCAGGCGTCGTGGTGTTAGTCAATAACCTTAGGGTCATTATTTCTTTAGTCACGCGCTTGTGTCCTGATCGTTTATAACAATGTTTATATCTGTGTCACTACTGTTGTACAAAATCTTTATGAAATCCTCAAAAGGATCCCAGGATAAAATTATATATATATATATATATATATATATATATACCCGGTGTCTCATTTTAAAACCACCGGGCAAATATCTCGAAAACTAAGGGAGATGGAAAAAAACTTTTAATACAAAAGTTGTAGGGTTCAGGGGGGCTCAACTGATCGTGACCTTGGTTATGACCTTGAGGTCAATGATCAAGTTTATTTGAAGGTCAAATCGATTTTTTCAAATGGGAACCCTCACTTTTGACCTCGCAAATGGAAAGAGCGGAAAATTTTACGTTCAGGTATGTCCTTGAGTCAAGGTCATGGTCATGGTCATGGTCATGTTTAAAATCAAAATCAATAAACGCGTCAAAACATTCCCATAATTAGGTATACGAGACAAATTGTTAAATACAAAAGTTGTAGGGTTCAGAGGGGCCCAACTGATCGTAACCTTGGTTATGACCTTGAGGTCAATGATCAAGGTCATTTGAAGGTCAAATCGATTTTTTCAAATGGGAACCCCCATTTTTGACCTCGTAAATGGAAAGAGCGGAAAATTTTACGTTCAGATATGTCCTTGAGTCAAGGCCATGGTCATGGTCATGGTCATGTTTAAAATCAAAATCAATCAACGCATCCAAACATTCCCATAATTACGCATACGAGTGCTAAATACAGAAGTTGTAGTGTTTGGAGGGACCCAACTGATCGTGACCTTGACCATGAACTTGAGGTCAAGGATGATGTCGTTTGAAGGTTAAATCAATTTTGTTTAATGGCAACCCTTACTTTTGACCTCGTAAATAGAAAAACCGAAAAATTCTGATATGACCTTGGGTCAAGGTCATGGTCAAAGTTATGGTCAGTTTCCGTGCAGTTAAGAGCAAAGTCGGAGATGACCCGGTCACCTAAGGCAAGGTCGGAGATTACCCGGCCAGTTAAGGCAAGGTCGGAGATGACCCGGCCAGTTAAGGCAAGGTCGGAGATGACCCAGCCAGTTAAGGCAAGGTCGGAGATGACCCGGCCAGTTAAGGCAAGGTCGGAGATGACCCGGTCAGTTAAGGCAAGGCCGGAGATGACCCGGCCAGTTAAGGCAAGGTCGGGAATGATCAGTCCAGCTAAAAATTCATTGGAAAATTCCACGTTCATGTGTATTTAGTCATAGGATCCAAGTATTTCGGTCACCATTTACTGAAGAAGATGCTCAAAAGTTGCACCATTTACTTGTTGACGACATTCTATTCTCCTTTTAAAGTTTCTAACAGTATTTAATAATATTTGACGTGGAATACTTAAGCAGATTTGTGTAATCCTTTGAATCATGTCATCTCTTGTAGTTGGCCTATTGCGGTAGACTCTATTTTTTAGGAAGCCCCATAAATAAAAATCTGGAGATGTCAGATCTGGAGATCTTGGTGGCTATGCTACGGGACCTCCTCTACCAATCCATCGACCGTTAAACGTTTCATTAAGAAAATCTCTGACAATTCTGGCATAATGTGGAGGAGCACCATCTTGTTGTAGCCACATTCTGGCCCTTGTATGGAGATCAACGTTTTCTAGAAAGAGTGGCAGCTCGTCTCTCAGCAACTGTAAATAAGTATGTTGAGTTACGTGACCTTCAAAAAAATAAGGTCCAATCAGACATCCGTTAATAATACCACACCATACCGTCACATTCCAGCGATGCTGATGATCAACTTCTCGCATCCAATGAGGATTAACAGGAGACCAGTAGTGGCAATTATGGCGATTCAAGATATCAGTACTCTGAAATGTAGCCTCGTCGCTAAAAAGAACATTGTTAAAGAAATTTTCATCATCAGTAATTTGTTGTGTTGCCCATTGGCAAAATGTTATTCTCTGTCGATAATCTTCCACAGTTAAAGCTTGATTTAGAGTAATGTGGTAAGGATGGTAACGCGCATATCGTAAATATCTACTGGCCGTAGATCTTGGAATACCCATTGTTAACTCGATTTCGCGTAAACTGACATGAACATTTAAATGTACCATGGCTAGAACAGCAAGAAAGCGAGGATTATTTTCATAATCGTGTTCATTCAGTGTCCTTCTTCTTCGAACGAAGTTTCCTTGTCGACCGCGCAGTTCAATGTCACGTATTACCGTATGATCAGGATGTTGTCGTTGAGGGAACCGAGCACGATACAATCTGCTTGCCTCTCGATAGTTTCGTCGACATTCTCCTAAAATAAGAAGAATGTCAACTATTTCATTAGCAGAATAGTCAGGCATTCTTTTTTAGTTGTAAATGCAATTATTTATCAAAACACACCACAAAAGAAATAATATGTTATTATACTATACAATATTTTAAAACGAAAAAGTTTAATTTTCTGTGCCAATATAAGTGTGCTCAATTTGAAAATAATTTGATGTAAACAGTAATAATTATTGACTATTACCGATCAATGCTGAATACTACCGGTCACTATTGGATACAGGTGGTCAACACTTATTAACTTTTGTTATTATTTGATATAAGTGGTTAACCCTGGTAAATATTGATAATAGTAAAAATAGTAAAATTTTCCGCTCTTTCCATTTACGAGGTCAAAAATAGGGGTTCCCATTTGAAAAAATCGATTTGACCTTCAAATGACCTTGATCATTGACCTCAAGGTCATAACCAAGGTCACGATCAGTTGGGCCGCTCCAAACCCTACAACTTCTGTATTTAACACTCGTATGCGTAATTATGGGAATGTTTGGATGCGTTGATTGATTTTGATTTTAAACATGACCATGACCATGACCATGGCCTTGACTCAAGGACATATCTGAACGTAAAATTTCCCGCTCTTTCCATTTACGAGGTCAAAAGTGGGGGTTCCCATTTGAAAAAATTGATTTGACCTTCAAATGACCTTGATCATTGACCTCAAGGTCATAACCAAGGTCACGATCAGTTGGGCCCCTCTGAACCCTACAACTTTTGTATTAAAAGTTTTTTTCCATCTCCCTTAGTTTTCGAGATATTTGCCTGGTGGTTTCAAAATGGGACACCCGTTATATATATATATATATATATATATATATATATATATATATATATATATATATATATATATATATATATATATATATATATATATATATATATATATATATATATATATATTGTGACGGGCGCCGATATATGGTAAGTGGATCACGTACACTGCGCCGCGAGACTTGAATCTCGCGCGGTTGACCGTATCGCGATCGGCAGAGCGCGACGCGGAACAAGCGCCAAGTAGTCGGAGAAGAAGACGAAGCCGCCGCGCCGCTGTGAGCGGGAACGAGCGGCCATGTTGTTGACCGTCGTGACACGCAACAAGTCGCGTCGTGAGTGAGCTCCGTGCATCGGAGAGTTTTGTGTGCGTGCCGCGCCGCCACGACGCAGCCAATCGAGCGATCGCGCCGCCACCACTGCGAGGAGTGGAGGAGCGAGAGAGAGAGAGGGCACGAGGGCAGCGGAGCGCGAGGAAGAGAGAGAGAAAGGAACGGCGAGAGTACCGCGTGCGATGGCTGGCCAGCACCGAGTAAGTAGGGCTTACACTTGCATCGGTGCTTCTTGGTGACGGGTGCGTGGTGCATTCCCCCCCCCCGTCACCCGCGGATAAGCGGCTCCGCCGTAACCGCGAGCGTGCGTGCGGTAGTTGAAGTCTTGGCCTGTCGCGGGTTGTAATACAGTTGGTTTTGGTTTCGCGCCCCTTGCGCGACCATCTTCTTCGTATTAAAACCTTGTTTTTATCTTAACTTGTCGAGTCACGAGTATTTATTGAGCGCGCCTTAACCTATGCATGATTTCCCGAATACCGCCCTCTACCGATTTCAGCAACTGTAGTTAGCCGAGCACATCGTCTCCTGGAGGGGACAAGGTAGCAGGGCGTAAGTATCTCAATAGCCGCTCGAGAGGTTAGCCCGAGCGGCGTTGTACGCGGGAAAAGTCGGCTGCGCTGGTAACGCTAGGTCTTAGCGAGCAGCCGGTAGTTCGCGGGCAGCAGTTGGCAGCAGCGGCAGAGCGCAGCGCCGGTTCTAGTGGAGAGCGGCCTAGGCTTTCTACAATAGAAGCCGGGCTCTCATGGTCGGAACCTGTGCCGAGGCGCTTCTGCCGGACTACAGGTGATTCTACAACGGTGAGTTGCCCGGGCGTAGATTACACCCGTATATTACCCCGCAAACCCCTGAGAGGGATTAATACCCTCTCCGTAACTGAACCCCGTTACAACTGGCGCCCTTAACGTGTTGGGAAGCATAGGTTAGGGAATAATTCGAGTATTTAAACAAGTCGAGACTCGCGTGCGAATAATTAATTATCGAGAGGGATAATTAATTATTATAAAAGTGTATAGTGTGTGCAAGGGTAACCAACTGGTGGTTCCTAACCTTGCTTGGAGGGAATAACCCGGCCTGCAGGTACTTAGCGAGGACATTGCTTGTGAAGGCCGAGCATTGTTGAAGTACTTAGTGAGGTCAACAAAGAGATTAAATAATAATTATTAATTTAACATTTTTTTTAAGCAACAGTAGGTGCCTAGCGCTCAATCTCTTTGTGGGACAACTCACGTGCACGCCGGGGCGTAAAGTGGCAGTTTATGTACCCATTCCGCATTTTCGGGTTATTAGCGGAAATTTCCGCATTTTTGGAGAAATACGCGTAAGCGCGGACGCGGGGGGTAACCTAGAGTGCGCGCGCAGCAATTTTGAGGCCGCGCATGCGCAGAAATAAAAAAAAAAAGTGGAAAATCACTACCGCGGAATCGGTAGCGCATCTCACCAGAAGGTGCGCGCATCCACTAATTTCGAGTTTGCGCATGCGCAAAGGGCCAAAAATTGAAATTTTGATTTAGCCCGCGGAATCGATAGTACACCTAACTGGGAGGTGCGCGAACCACGAATTTCGAGTTCGCGCATGCGCAAAGGGTCGAAAAACGGAAATTTCGACCTAGCACGCGGAATCGCTAGTACACCTCACGGGGAGGTGCGCGAACCACTAACTTCGAGTTCGCGCAGGCGTAAAGAGTGGAAAAGTGGAAATTTCGTTCGGGGCCGCGGAATCGCTTGTTCTAAGGGAGAAACCCCGCCAAACCTCTCACGCGTCCGCGAAATCGCTACGGCACCGACTTTATCGCTTGCGCAGACGCCGAATCCTCGCGCATGCGATAAAAGCGTTAGCATATTGCGCAAACAAGCGAACCACATTCGCGCATACCCAAAAAGCGACATAACCTCCAAGCAAGCAGGTTAAAAAGCGAGTTACACTGGTCTAGCGATTAGAGACCAAACCACCAGTTGGGAAAATTCGCGTTTTCCTTAGTCAGTGGTAATCCAGTAGGTACCTTGTGAAGGATACCACTGACCGTGCAAAAGCACCTTAAAACCCGCGGGATTGAAGACCAATCGCCTTGCACACACACGCCACGTCGTTTGATTTGTAATGGCGTACAACATCGACGATGCCTTGACGGATTGGCTGTTGTATATCTCTCGCAACGAGCTGGACGACTACCTGTCGCAATTGGAATTGAGGCGACAGGGCTCCTTCTTCCACCTGTGCGAGAGACTGAAAAATTGGATGCTGGGCATTTACGCGCCGCAAGACTTCGCAGAGTCGGCGGCGCGGTAGGGGCCATCGCGTGACGAACGATCCTTCGGGAACAGTTGATCGAAAGGATCGTGTCGGAGCCGAACGACGCCTTTGTCGAAACAACGGGTTGGGAACGACACCCATTACAAGTAATAAAGGTTAGCGATGCGGTTCTAAGCATGCTACGGAAATCGACAAAGGATGCCGAGACCCCGGCCCAGCAGGGCATAGAGGAGCGACGAAGACGCCAGCACAGAAGACACGGCGAACAAGGACGTGGAAGAAGAAGAGGAAGAAAGAGGTACCGGAGAGCGCGGCCGAGGACAAGAAGGCGCCGAACTACGCCACCATCGCTGAGCCGCTCACAAACCTGACTAAGATGAACCAGAAGTATGAGTGTCTCGAGGAGCAGCAGTACGCTTTCGAGCTACTGAGAGCGATGGTCATCACCGCACCGGTTCTGCAGCGACCTCAGCCCGAGGGGTTATACATCGTGCTGACGGATGCGAGCGACGTGGGCCTAGGGGCAGTGCTCCTTCAAGAATGGGAAGAGCAGGAGCGGGTGATCGAGTTCGCGAGCCGCGTGCTTACACCGGCGGAGCGCAACTACAGCGTGACCGAGCGAGAATGCCTCGCAGTGGTATGGGCGATACAAAAGTTTCGTCCGTACATCGAGTGCTACGAGTTTAAGGTAGTGACAGACCACAGCAGCTTGCGGTGGCTCTGCCAACTGGAAAACCCCACGAGCCGGTTGGCTCGTTGGGCATTGGAGCTGCAAGGCCACCAGTTCACCGTCAAACACCGCAAAGGCGCCTTGAACCACGTGTCAGACGCCCTCTCTCGTATGTATGAGGATGAGGATGGGCTAGAAGTGGCCGCGGTGTCGTGGTTCACCGACACCGCGGACACGTGGTATCAGGAGTGGTGCGCCAAGGTCAAGGAACAACCCAATGACTACCCCACCTACAAACTCGTAGCAGGCAGTCTCTATCGGTACCGCCCGAACTCAGAGGTAGACTCAACCCTCGGCGACGATGACGGTGCCTGGAAACTGGTAGTACCGGAAGAACATCGTCGCGAGGTGTTGCAAGAATGGCACGACGACGCCACCGCTGGATACCTCGGCAGAGAGAAGACGTTCGCCAGAGTCGCGCTGCGCTATTACTGGCCGCGCTACTATGCGGATACGCAGGGGTACGTGCGAAACTGCGAGACGTGCCAGCGCTTCAAGGTAGAGCAAAGGGCTCCAGCCGGCCTCATGGGACGCCGGGTAATAGACAAACCCTGGCAGGTCGTGGCTAGAGACATTATCGGACCGTTGCCTCGAAGCTCCAAAGGTTGCGAGTACATCCTGGTGTTCTAAGATCTGTTCACCAGATGGGTAGAGGCCTCTCCCATACGCAAGGCAAACGCCAAGACGGTGATAGCGGAACTGAATCGGATGGTCTTCCTCCGATTCGGTTGCCCAGAAGTCTTCCTGTCAGACAACGGCACATAGTTCAAGAACCATGCCGTAGAAGACTTCCTGCGCGAGCGTGGCGTGCACCACACTCACACTCCTCCCTATCACCCTCAAGCTAACCCCGTGGAACGAGCCAACCGTACCCTAAAAACGATGGTCGCTTCCTACCTTAAGGAGCGGCATAGTGCGTGGGACGAAAAGCTTCCGGAACTTCTCTTCGCCATAAATACGGCTGAGCAAAGTTCTACCGGGATGAGCCCGGCTCTAATGCTTTATGGGAGACAGCCAGAACCCCCTGGTACGCAACGAAGGATGCAAGAAGTGGCGGCGGAAGTCCCGGCTCAAGAGGAAAGTTTGGCACGCTGGAAGGAGCGAATGGAGGCCCTTCCAGGACAACATGCGCGCGCCGCTTCGAGCGCGCGAGCGGCTCAAGAGCGCCAAGCCGGCTACTATGAAGCCGGCCGGCGCGAGCCAACTTTCAAACCGGGTGACAGAGTGTGGAAGCGCAGCCACCCCCTATCCTCGGCCGCCCAAGGCGTTGCAGCGAAGCTGGCGCCGAAGTTCGATGGTCCGTATTGGATTACTGACGCCCTTGGTCCGAACACCTACCGCTTAGTAGGTGACGGAGGCCAGGTAGAGGAAGTGGTAGCTGCGGAACAGCTGAAAAGCTACCAGTCGGAGTCGCCAGAACCCGATGAGCCGGGGGAGACGGTCGACGCGGAGCCGCGCCAATGTGCGAGCCCCTCGGCGTTGCCCTCATGGACGAAAGACTACCGAGGAGACGCGGGAGGCCCCCAGGCGCTCGAGCAGAGGCAGTTGGCCCGCTCGAGCAGAACCCGGTAACCCCGTCCGCCTCATCTCCTCCACGAAGGGGACGCGGAAGACCCGCGGGAGCCCGAGCAGCGGTAGTTGACCCACTCGGGCCCACCCCGGCAGTGACATCCATCCCATCCCAACCGCGGTGAGGACGCGGGCGTCCTCGAAAAGCCGTCTAGACTTCCCGCTCCCCCCAACGTCGCGGCCGGTGGGACACCACGGCGTGCCGGCGACGACCCCCCCCCCCCCCTGCTACCAACGCCTGCCTCACCCTCACCTCCCTTCTCTGTTACAGATTCTGGAGGTCTCCAAGGAGAACCTGAACCAGGTCCTGGCGGCCCTGATGCGTATAGGCCTGGGGGCAGCGATGGAGGGCACAGTGGAGGCCCTTGTCCACCTACTGAAGGAGAACCAGCTGGCCAAGGAGCGAGAGCGCGAAGAGGACCTCGCCTGGGAGCGCCCCGTGATCGAGGAGGGGGACGGCGAGTACGCGGAGACTGACCGCGCCAGCCCGGGCGTGCCCATCTCCTCGCCGCGGGACGATCAGCGCTCGCGCCCCGACGCGCCAATTCCCCTTGGCTGGCCAAGGAAGGACCCGTCCACCTGCGACCAGGGCACGCAGACGGAGGCAGGCGACCCGCCTCGTTCTCCCTCCACCTGGGCAGAGGTAGAGGGCGTCTTGGAGTGCGCGCGTCGCCTCCAACAAGAGGCCACCAAGGCTCGGGAGGAGGCCTTCGCTCTCTTCGAGGGCTTCGACGGCCCAGCATCCCAGGACTCGGTGGCCCGGTGGCGACGGCTAGTCGAGACCAAAAGGGCTGAGCTCGAGCAGTCCGCCGTCTGGGCCACCGCGCGGAAGGAAGCCAGCCGCCAAGCCGAAGAGGAGCGAGAGAGAGAGAGAGAGTGAGGGCCCGCGTCCAGGCCGAGCTCGAGCAGGCCCGGACCCAACGCCTGGCGGAAGAGGGGGCGCTCCTAGGGGCGCGCGCCCGTGTGGAACAGGCGCGACGCCTAGAGGAGCGTCTCGCCAGAGCCATGCGTCAGGGTGAGGGCTCGAGCGAGCCGCCCCCAGCCGCGGCGGCCAGGATCCGGTTCTGCTCGGTCTGTGGGAGGCCCGGCGTCTCACAAGCGCGCCGGTGCCCAGACCGAGCCAATCATCCACCCCTGCCGCCGAAGCAGCCGAGGCCAGACGGGACCCAGGGGGACCGAAGAGAGAAAGAGGGGAAGAAGTGATGTGAGTCAATAAAGTCTGATTCCAACCAACCCGTAGTAGAGACTTCATTTCGTCGCCCTTTCCTATCCTTCCTCGATGAGACGTCCGCGGGACGTCAAATCTGGGTAGGGGGTGTAACGGGCGCTGATAATGAGAGTCGTGAACTACGTAAAGCGGGAGCTAAGCTAGCGCGCTCCCGCCTGGAGTGCTCCGTGGCACGCCGCGGGGCACGCTCCCGAGACAAACGGGGAAAAAGCCGCGGTGCTGCCTCGAGAAGGACGCCGCGACCATGTTGAGTTGTTCGCCATCACGCGCAACAAGTGTCCGCGGAGGTCGCGACGCGAGAAAGAAAAAGAAACGTGTGTGAAGTGCGAGAGAGAGCCCGCCGCCACCCACGTGACCACGCCGCCACCACTGCGAGGAGTGGAGGAGCGAGAGAGAGAGAGGGCACGAGGGCAGCGGAGCGCGAGGAAGAGAGAGAGAAAGGAACGGCGAGAGCACCGCGTGCGATGGCTGGCCAGCCCCGAGTAAGTAGGGCTTACACTTGCATCGGTGCTTCTTGGTGACGGGCGCGTGCTGCATTCCACCCCCCCCCCCCATCACATGTGGATAAGCGGCCCCGCCGTAACCGCGAGCGTGCGTGCGGTAGTTGAAGTCTCGGCCTGTCGCGTGTTGTAATAAAGTTTGTTCGGGTTTCGCGCCCCTTGCGCGACCATCTTCTTCGTATTAAAACCTTGTATTTATCTTAACTTGTCGAGTCACGAGTATTTATTGAGCGCGCCTTAACCTATGCATGGTTTCCCGAATACCGCCCTCTACCCATTTCAGCAGCTGCAGTTAGCCGAGCACATCGCCTCCTGGAGGGGACAAGGTAGCAGGGTGTAAGTATCTCAATAGCCGCTCGAGAGGTTAGCCCGAGCGGCGTTGTACGCAGGAAAAGCCGGCTGCGCTGGTAACGCTAGGTCTTAGCGAGCAGCCGGTAGTTCGCGGGCAGGAGTTGGCAGCAGCGGCAGAGCGCAGCGCCGGTTCTAGGGGAAGGCGGCCTAGGCTTTCTACAATAGAAACCGGGCTCGCATGTTCGGAACCTGTGCCGAGGCGCTTCTGCCGGACTACAGGTGATTCTACAACGGTGAGTTGCCCGGGCGTAGATTACACCCGTATATTACCCCGTGAACCCTTGAGAGGGATTAATACCCTGTCCGTAACTGAACCCCGTTATAATATATATACATATTACCATATATATACATAAATATATATATATATATATATATATATATATTTATATATTACCATATATATACATATATATACATATATACAGTTTCAATTGTCTGTTACTTATTTCTGAGTTTGCACTCCACTTTCATCAAGGTCTCGTTTTAAAAGTAACATTTTCTATCAAATTTTTAGCCTCTGTCGAGGGATATTAATCACGTCACAACCGCCTTAAGCATATTTTGTATGGTATTTTCTTACGTATAAATTAACAATATAATTGGCATCAATCTGGAAAAATTCTGAGCAATTCTACTTACAATTTGGAAACTTTTTACCATTTAATGAGCTATAGAAAAAGTTTCAAGTTTTTGAGTTAAAAAATCATGAAAATTGAAGATTTATGAAAAAATTCAAAATTTTCAAATTTTCAATTAATTCTAACTTTTGAACGATTGAATATTTTGCTCTAAAACTCTAGGGTTGTGTTTTGGGGCTAATTTGGAACTAGTAAAAAAATTTTGAGCAATTTCAAAATTTTGACCTGTCACACTTGACATGAAGATACCCATATATATATTTCTCGAAAGGGGGTTATACAGCCCGTTTTTTATATATAGGGGTTTATCGAGTCTGATTTTGATTATGCAGCCCGGGCTTCATAATATTTCTAAATATAAGGGTTTATGCGGCCCGACCTAGAGTTTATAACCCCAGGGTCCAGTATTTCTTTAGTCACTTGCCATAGGGAACTCTCGGCTGTAAGTACTAATATACAGCCTTGGGCTACATAAACCCCGATAAGTGTGTCTATATATATATATATATATATACACCGCGTGACTCAAATTATCCTGACATTGGATTTTCTCCCCCGAAAATTGCGAAAACGTTGTGAAAGCGGTGAGTTTAAGAGTTTTGGGTCCCGTGGAACACAATGGTGCAGTGCAAATTGACGTAGCACAAAAAATAAAAATATAGCAAAATTATTTTTTCGAAAAATATTTAATGTTTTGTTTTTATGTCCATTTATCGAAGTTCATTCAGTTTAAAGACCATACCGCCTTTTCCCGACCTCGATATCGGGATGAATTAATTTTTAATTGAATAATCAAAATCTGCTTTTTCGGCCGGACAGGGGAATTACCGCAGACGTTCGAGGAACGGGAATTCATAGAAGGAAGTCTTTTGAATAAACGGACTCTAGCTAGCAAGCGCAACTTCATGACACGATGGGGGCTCTTTACATAGTCATAACTTATACTTGATTTCAGCTAACGGAATATTCTCGATATTTCATTAAATCTTTAAAGATTGCTTGATAACATGAATGGCATTCTATTTCTATTCACCGGTGTGTGTAAATTATTTATCAAATTATGTTCCGGGTATGTTAGTGGTCCGGGGTATGTTCCGGGTTATGTTAGTGGCAATGTTTACAAATGCTGTTGGTTCGCGAAATGCCCAACAGATGACGCCTCTGCCGCGCACGTACTATCGCCTCGCCGTATTTGCCGTATTTGCCGTAGCCGAGACAGCTCACCATTACAGTGATAATACTGTGAATAAAATCGAAGAAAATAGCCAAATTGGCTCTATTCATTCATTATTTAGATAACTGGCAGCAATTTTCCACTGCAGTACCTACGAGGCCATGATACTCACGTATTTTGCGAGTAACTCAGTCCGTTTACATATTTCATGCACGCAGTACACGATATGTTTTATCGTTTAAACTGACTACTGATTAATTATGTATGTATTGAGAATTTATAGTACATTGTGCAACTAGCAAGAATATGAGCTATTTCAAGCGAGGGTGAGACGTTCAGCACGAGTTGTAGTCGAGGGCGCCCGAGACGGAATCGAGTGGTGAAAACACCTCATCCGAGTCTGAAATATCTCTTTTTCCCGTGTTACACACCATATTTTTTTCAACGAGTGCATGAGAGGGCCTTTTTATATGCATAAAAGTTGTGTAGGGGATAGTGCATTTCCCGTCTTTCACAACCGAATAGTGAATTAATACTGAAGATTAATAAAAAACTAAAAATATAACTATAAGCTATAAATAAAAGTTTCATGCAATTATTTCTATTAATATCTATCTATAAAAATTTATTATTTTGCGATTTAATCTTTAAAAGTTATTTTATATCATTCTAAAGTGGTCAAAAAGCCATAAAATATATAAATTTAACAATAAGAGAATAATCTCACAGTGATTCGTTTAGAACGGGGCAAAAATTGATTTTTTTCATTCTTTCCTAAATCACGTACGAAATGCGCGATTTTCTACATGCTTTCAGGCCCGAAAAAGGCCCGTTTTATGCACGTGTTGACAAAAATTGTTTTTGTAATACATGCACGATTTTCGTTGTTTTTCGACCTAAAAAGAGGCCCTAAAGTGACTTTTTTTTAACGATTGGATGCAAAAATCCATTTTCGCCTGCTACTGTAAAATTCCGTAAAATAGGAAAAAATCAATGTAGCCTTGCTTTTTAGGTTTAAAAACGCCGAAAATCAATACATGAGTCACGAAAAATATGGTGTGCACTTAGGGCGTAGTGAGCCCTAGGAAAAACATTTGCGCTCACTGAGAAAAATTAAGTCATACTTATACGAGACGTTCTAGTGCTAACACTGCGTATACACCGAGGGGGCAACTTCAGTATAGCAACGTTGTTGCGTTCGACTCAGCTGCGCATACTCTCGCCATGGAACTTGCGTGCTGCCCCGTGAGTGCTACACGCAAGAACGAATCTTTTACATTTTGAACATTGGCCTTGCGTCCATGGTCAACGCTGCTACGCTCCGATCGCCCTCTCAGTGTAAGCGCTACATGAGATTTCGCGCCGCTTATGTAAGAAATCAACATAATTCAACCGTACTTCATATAGCAGCGGTCCGAAATCGGAAAAGTTCTATCCGACCGTGCAACAAGATTTTTGCAAATAGAGAAGCACCCTTACAACCTCGTGCGACTGGTTGACTAACATTTTTCTCACAGCAAAGTCTTATCAAGTTATCGTTTGGATTCCGTAAGGAGAGCGTAGAATTCGAATGTTTTCATGCACTTTGACGGAAATTCACCTGAATTTTATAATAAGTTTTCCGTAAGTAGAGTGTAATATTTATCATTCTTTACCGAAACTTTAGTGAAACTTAACTAATGTTTGTCTAAGATTGTATTAAGTTTTACGTAAGTTAATCATAAGATTTCAATTTGGTTTAATAAACTTTAAAAGAGATGAACTGAGCCAAACTTAATATAAATATATAAACTATTTCGTAAGGCGAGTTTAAGATTCGTATTTTTACACAGATTTTTTACAGACTTTTTACACAGACGTATTTATCATTCTTTTCCCAAACTTTGGCGAAACCTAACATTAACTTTGTATGAAGTTTTACGTAAGTTAATAGTAAGATTTCAATTTGGTTTTCCAAACTTTAAAAGAGATGAATTGAGCCAAAGTTAATATAAATATATAAAGTATTTCGTAAGGCGAGTGGAAGATTCGTATTTTTACACGAACATTGGCGGAAACTAATCTCACGTTCATATCAAATTTTCCGTCTATGGTTGTGACACGCTTTGTCTAAAGTATGGCTGAAAGTATGGTTTTAAGTATAGCTTAAAGTATGGCTGAAAGTAATGTGGTTGCAGTTTGCACCATTGTGACTGTAACGAAAATCCAAACATCCAAAAAATTTTAATTTCTGTTCGGAATAAAAAAATAAAAACCCCATTTTATAGTCGAAAAAAAAAGAAAAAAATTCTAATTCCGCCGTTTTTGAGATCCACGATTATTTTAATATCGGAATTCAATTTTGCTATGCAGAATATCTACAAAAAAATTGTCAACCCTCTCAAGCACCGCGGAAAACCCCCAAATTACCCCTTTCGCACGATAAAATCGCAAAAAAATCTAATTCCACCGTTTTTTACCCCGAAACTACCCCCTTAGTCCCAAAAAATCTCAAAGACATATCTAATTCCGCCGTTTTGGAGATCACCGATTATTTTATTCCCGGAATACAATTAAGAGCATGCAAGTTATCTACAAAAAAATTGGCAACCCCCAAAACACCAAAGGATCACCCCGAAACTACTCCTTTCGCACGAAAAAAATCACAAAAAAAATATAATTCCGCCGTTTTGGAAATTTCCCATTATTTTATTCCCGGAATACAATTATGAGCATGCAGTATAACTACAAAGAAAATTGGTAACCTCTAAGGCACCAAGAATCCCCCCCAAACTACTCCTTTCGCACGAAAAAATCCCAAAAAAATCTAATTCCGCCATTTTTGAGATCCCCGTTAATTTTATTATCGGAATACAATTTTGACCATGTAGAATATCTACAAAAAAAAGGCAACCCCCAAAGAACCGGGGCAGACCCCCAAACTACCCCTTTCACACTAAATCGCAAAAAAGTCTAATTTCGCCGTTTTTTAGATCGCCGATAATTTTATTATTGGAATACAATTTTGACCATGCAGAATATTTATAAAAAAAAATTGGCAATCCCCATAGCACCGTGGAAGACCCTCTTTCGCACGAAAAAATAGCAAATAAAAATTTAATTCCGCCATTTCTGAGATCCCCGATAATTTTATTATCGGTATATAATTTCGGCTATGCAGAATATCTACCAAAAAATTGGTAACCCCTAAAGCACCGCGGAAGACCTCCAAACTACCCCTTTCACACGGAAAAATCACAAAAAAGTCTAATTCGGCCGTTTTTGAGTTCCGCGATAATTTTATTCCTCGAATACAATTAAGAGCATGCAAGATATCTACAAAAAAATTGGCAACCCCCAAAGCACCCCCAAACTACCCCTGTAGTCCGAAAAAATCTCAAAAAAAGATCTAATTCCGCCGTTTTGGAGATCCCGTAGTATTTTATTCTCGGTATACAATTAAGACCAACCCCAAAGGCCCAAAGCACTCCCAAACTACCCCTTTAGTCTGAAAATATCGCAAAAAATATCTAATTCCGCCGTTTTGGAGATCCTCGATAAATTTGCACCAATTAGAGGCCAGCGTAGGAAGTATGGGCCAATAAATACGTTATCACTGACGTATTCGTAGTCGGAAGAGCGGGCTCCTCACAGCCATAAACACGAGTGCCCAGCAATGTGTCATTCATTCTCATTTTCGTTTTCGTTGCGAAAGGTCGCCTGCGAACAATCAAAAACACCTCCGTTATTATAAAACATTTCCTACCCGACGATTCCAGTTATGCTGACCGTTGATTGAAGCTGTTTCTGTTTCTTTTTCTTTCAGTGTATGGAGTTACTGTTTTTTCTCTATAGCCGGAACGCATATGGGTTCTCTGAGAACCAATCAGAATGTATAAAGCAAATTGTTATTTAAATAAATAACATTTTTTTAATAAAAAATTTGTTTATTTAAATTCTTTTATATCTACCTCTTTTTTGTATAATTTTTTTACTTCATTTTTTAGTTTGATCGATATTAATTTATTTTACCGATATTTTTGAAAGCTTGGGATGAGAAGATTTTTTCATGTTTTAATATATTTTGATGTATTTTTTATTATTCATATTATAATATATAATTTTTCTTTTTCATTTTTATTATTTCCATGATATCGAAATATTTTATTTATATGTATACATAGTTCTGCAATATAAGGCTATGTTTTTCTCACATTTTGGCAAATTTTTATAAAAATGTGGATAGATTTGGCCTAAATATTGATGCTTTTACTACTACACACACGGAAAAATTTCGTTTATTAGCGATGTCAAATGAAACATTGGATTTGTATGAGCAATATATGAGCAATAGTTGTGCAAGATACATCTAAAGATAGGCCGAGTGTGGCTTCGGCGCCGTCGCATTATATAGCCAATATTTTGCCCATATATTGTTTCTTATAGGCCACATCTTGCTCATACTTGGCTAGTACTATGTGCAATATTTGGGCCATAGTAACTTTTTTTACGCTGGGAATCATTTCTGTATACGGATTTTATACATTGGTTGTATACAATCTGTATAAATCATTTTTACGTGGGTGTTGAGAGATTAGAATTATATAGTCGAATTGTATTTTTAAAATTTCAATATATTTAATTTATTACAATATGTTGCAAATCTATTCTCAATCTACTCTCAATATATTCCAAATATATTGCAAATATATTCCCAATATATTCACAATATATTCAAAATAACCAGGCAAATATCTCGAAAACTAAGGGAGATGGAAAAAAACTTTTAATACAAAAGTTGTAGGGTTCAGAGGGGCCCAACTGATCGTGACGTTGGTTATGACCTTTAGGTCAATGATCAAGGTCATTTGAAGGTCATATCGATTTTTTCAAATGGGAACCCCCACTTTTGACCTCCTAAATGAAAAGAGCGGAAAATTTTACGTTCAGATATGTCCTTGAGTCAAGGTCATGGTCATGGCCATGGTCATGTTTAAAATCAAAATCAATCAACGCATCAAAACATTCCCATAATTAGGCATACGAGACAAATTGTTAAATACAAAAGTTGTAGGGTTCCGAGGGGCCCAACTGACCGTAACCTTGGTTATGACCTTGTGGTCAATGATCAAGGTCATTTGAAGGTCAAATCGATTTTTTCAAATGGGAACCCCCATTTTTGACCTCGTAAATAGAAAGAGCGGAAAATTTTACGTTTAGATATGTCCTTGAGTCAAGGCCATGGTCATGGTCATGGTCATGTTTAAAATCAAAATCAATCAACGCATCCAAACATTCCCATAATTACGCATACGTGTGTTAAATACAGAAGTTGTAGGGTTTGGAGCGGCCCAACTGATCGTGACCTTGGTTATGACCTTGATGTCAATGATCAAGGTCATTTGAAGGTCAAATCGATTTTTTCAAATGGGAACCCCTATTTTTGACCTCGTAAATGGAAAGAGCGGAAAATTTTACTATTTTTACTATTATCAATATTTACCAGGGTTAACCACTTGTATCAAATAATAACAAAAGTTAATAAGTGTTGACCACCTGTATCCAATAGTGACCGGTAGTATTCAGCATTGATCGGTAATAGTCAATAATTATTACTGTTTACATCAAATTGTTTTCAAATTGAGCACACTTATATTGGCACAGAAAATTAAACTTTTTCGTTTTAAAATATTGTATAGTATAATAACATATTATTTCTTTTGTGGTGTGTTTTGATAAATAATTGCATTTACAACTAAAAAAGAATGCCTGACTATTCTGCTAATGAAATAGTTGACATTCTTCTCATTTTAGGAGAATGTCGACGAAACTATCGAGAGGCAAGCAGATTGTATCTTGCTCGGTTCCCTCAACGACAACATCCTGATCATACGGTAATACGTGACATTGACCTGCGCGGTCGACAAGGAAACTTCGTTCGAAGAAGGAGGACACTGAATGAACACGATTATGAAAATAATCCTCGCTTCTTGCTGTTCTAGCCATGGTACATTTAAATGTTCATGTCAGTTTACGCGAAATCGAGTTAACAATGGGTATTCCAAGATCTACGGCCAGTAGATATTTACGATATGCGCGTTACCATCCTTACCACATTACTCTAAATCAAGCTTTAACTGTGGAAGATTATCGACGGAGAATAACATTTTGCCAATGGGCAACACAACAAATTACTGATGATGAAAATTTCTTTAACAATGTTCTTTTTAGCGACGAGGCTACATTTCAGAGTACTGGTATATTGAATCGCCATAATTGCCACTACTGGTCTCCTGTTAATCCTCATTGGATGCGAGAAGTTGATCATCAGCATCGCTGGAATGTAACGGTATGGTGTGGTATTATTAACGGATGTCTGATTGGACCTTATTTTTTTGAAGGTCACGGAACTCAACATACTTATTTACAGTTGCTGAGAGACGAGCTGCCACTCTTTCTAGAAAACGTTGATCTCCATACAAGGGCCAGAATGTGGCTACAACAAGATGGTGCTCCTCCACATTATGCCAGAATTGTTAGAGATTTTCTTAATGAAAGGTTTAACGGTCGATGGATTGGTAGAGGAGGTGCCGTAGCATGGCCACCAAGATCTCCAGATCTGACATCTCTAGATTTTTATTTATGGGGCTTCCTAAAAAATACAGTCTACCGCAACAGGCCAACTACAAGAGATGACATGATTCAAAGGATTACACAAATCTGCTTAAGTATTCCACGTCAAGTATTATTAAATACTGTTAGAAACTTTAAAAGGAGAATAGAATGTTGTCAACAAGTAAATGGTGCAACTTTTGAGCATCTTCTTCAGTAAATGGTGACCGAAACACTTGGATCCTATGACTAAATACACATGAACGTGGAATTTTCCAATGAATTTTTAGCTGGCCTGATCATCCCCGACCTTGCCTTAACTGTCCGGGTCATCTCCGACCTTGCCTTAACTGACCGGGTCATCTCCGACCTTGCCTTAACTGGCCGGGTCATCTCCGACCTTGCCTTAACTGGCCGGGTAATCTTCGACCTTGCCTTAGGTGACCGGGTCATCTCCGACTTTGCTCTTAACTGCACGGAAACTGACCATAACGTTGACCATGACCTTGACCCAAGGTCATATCAGAATTTTTCGGTTTTTCTATTTACGAGGTCAGAAGTGAGGGTTGCCGTTAAACAAAATTGATTTAACCTTCAAACGACATCATCCTTGACCTCAAGTTCATGGTCAAGGTCACGATCAGTTGGGCCCCTCCAAACACTACAACTTCTGTATTTAACACTCGTATGCGTAATTATGGGAATGTTTTGATGCGTTTATTGATTTTGATTTTAAACATGACCATGACCATGACGATTTGACCTTCAAATGACCTTGATCATTGATCTCAAGGTCATAACCAAGGTTACGATCAGTTGGGCCCCTCTGAACCCTACAACTTTTGTATTTAACAATTTGTCTCGTATACCTAATTATGGGAATGTTTTGATGCGTTTATTGATTTTGATTTTAAACATGACCATGACCATGACCATGACCTTGACTCAAGGACATATCTGAACGTAAAATTTTCCGCTCTTTCCATTTACGAGGTCAAAAGTGGGGGTTCCCATTTGAGAAAATCGATTTGACTTTCAAATGAACTTGATCATTGACCTCAAGGTCATAACCAAGGTCACGATCAGTTGGGCCCCTCTGAACCCTACAACGTTTGTATTAAAAGTTTTTTTCCATCTCCCTTAGTTTTCGAGATATTTGCCTGGTGGTTTTAAAAGGGGCACCCGGTATATTGCCAATATATTCCAAATATATTGCAAATATATTCCCAATATATTCACAATATATTCCAAATATATTGCAAATAAGTGGCTAATATATTCAAAATATATTTCAAATATATTGCAAATAAGTGGCTAATATATTCACAATATATTCCAAATATATTGCAAATAAGTGGCTAATATATTCATAATATATTCCAAATATATTGAAAATGAATGGCTAATATATTCATAATATATTCCAAATATACTGCAAATAAATGGCTAATATATTCATAACATATTCCAAATGTACTGCAAATGAATGGCTAATATATTCATAATATATTGCCAATATACTCCTAATATACTGTAACGAAGTTCGAAATTCGCGGGCGAACTACCAAGCGAGCGTTCCTCTTCGGAGCGAAGCGTAGGCGTGCATGCGCGGGGAGAGAAATCGGCAAGGGCGCACGCTAGCTCTATTCTGATTTCCGCCGTTGAAGTGCGCGCACGAAAAGTTACCCGCTACTTAACCGTTAATGCCGAATATCTTCTCATCGAGAAATAAACTGGTTTTCAACCTGATGCGAGTGCTTGTGTCTGTGTGACTTTCGGATGTGTGGATTAATTGTAAGATCAACGCGTCGCGAAGCAAATGTTTAAGGTGGTTCTATGAAAAACGTAAAGTCTGCAGATGAAAATAATATTGAATGATGTTATTGTTCAGGTTTTCACGAACAAATTATTATAGTTTTAAGTGCAAGTTTCCGACCAGATACTTGAAATAATATTGTTTAAAAAATTTTTGTTTTAACATGGTGAAATATGGGAGCCATGCGGTTGGCATGGAAAAGTATTCAAATTGAAGTACTTAAACACTGCAGAATTATAGCAAAGAAGAGATATCGAGAACGTAAATTTCATATTTTCTAAAAGTATTAAAAAATATACCAATAGCCGAATAAAATAAAAAGATATTTTAGATCAAAGTCGGAAAAGTCATGGTTTGAGGTTAGATTGACGGCATTTACTAGTCAAAACAACAAACTTTTTAACCTTTATTTAAAAAAAACCAAAAATATTAGCTATCAAATATATATGAAAATTGAACAATTATTATTAATTAATTTATCGTTTCAAAATATTTCTTAAATATGGAAGAATAAAAATAATATTTTTTTACCACTCAAATAACTTCAGACTTTTAATAGAATCACCTTAAGCGCGACACTCCCTTTCTGGTGGTGCGCTATCGTTTCTGCTCGCGAATCTACTCAGGGAGACAGCTTGAGAGACAAGTTAGTCCTTTTTTTCTGTAACACGCGATTGTAAGCACCTGGAGTTTAGGGAAGTACTCGCGCTCAATCGAGGCACTGAGTATACACTGTACATCACGTAGCGTGCGAACCGCAAGTTCCTTTCAAATATAGTTTTGTTCTCCGACTATTATTATCGCGTGGGAATTCCAGTGAGAAGGCAAAATGTCCTTCTTCTGCCTGAGATAGATAAGTATCTCACGGCGATGAAGTTGCAAACATCTGCCGTGCGATTCCAATAATTAGATCGCGCGAGTAGATGGCTGCTCGGGGACTACTCGGCAGACGATTTCATCGCCACAAACGTAGAAGTCGATGAACACACGAAGTGGATCAATAGGGCAAACCTCCGCCAAATGTTCATCGACAGAGTCTGCAATGGCGAAATCGAGACACCATGGGCGCGCGGTTCAGATGAAACTGAACCGCACCTACTCGGTTGCGGGGGATGGAGCAACAGACAAAGTTGCAGATACGACCCCCGAAGAGCAACGACAGATGCCAGCGGCAACGGAAGCGAAGGATCTGACAATCCCTGCCGATTTGAGCACATTTTTAACCCAACTCACACAGAGGGTTATGCAACTAGCAAACAACTAGTCCAAGTTGCAAACGACGCTGGAGAACTTCATGCAGCAAGCATCACAAGGAGCTGCGTGCAGCACAGGGATTGAATAAGCGCAGAGCGGACAGCGTCAGATGGGCTTGCATGATACCCTGACATTCAGATGTTCGGGAGAACAGCAAACTTACTTGCAGACACCTCCGATGTCTAGCCAATCGCTCATTCCCCTCCCAAAAGACGCCGCACAATCGTCTCCTAGACGGAGCCTGGGAGGGCGGGGGGTGTCCCGAATCAGTCAAATTCGAGAGAAGTGTGCAGCGAACCAAATGCGCTTGGGGCCAGCACTCCACGGCAACTAGGGCCAAATAGGAATAACCAGCGAGATGTTGGCAACATAGCGTGAAAATAGGGTCTGAAGTTCACGGGCGAAAAGGGACAAAGCATCGACGTGTTTTTAAATCGCGTCGAAGAATGTCGAAGCCTAGCGAAGATGAAGGAGGAAGAGATGTTAAGCTCTCTCTCCGAATTCTTTGCGGGAGTCGCCAACACATGGTACCAGAATAACAAAATGAGCTGGGCCACGTGGAATGAATTCTGCGCGTCGGCACGCAAATGGTACGGCGCCAACCGCAGGTTCAAACAGCGGGTGTTACAAGAGGCAACCGCGCGCCCACAGGGGAGAGATGAACCGGTGCGCGACTTCAGTACCTGCCTACTGTCGATCATGAAGAAGATCGAGCCGCCTCACCCTCTCTCTCACCAGCTGGAGACCTTACACCGCAATATACGGCCAGATCTCCAGCGCATGGTGAGGAGGGTAGACTTCGAGGACATCGACACTCTCTTGGAGTTGAGTGTCGAGGCCGAGCTTAATCTCGTGGCAGAGAAATCTTACCGAGAGCCACCGTCCCCAGAACAGAGCCTCCTCCCCGGACTGCTTATAAACTTTGGGGAAGCAAGGAGAAACACACCCAACTGAAAGTTGCGGCAATACCAGGACCAATAGACCCGCCAAGGGCGGAAGGAAACGGACAAAATTGGATCGCAACTCTGTCCAAAATGCATGCGTAGGAGGTGAGGCTGGCGTTGCAGCCAGCGCTACAGATAAAGCAGCGCACCATGCCGCTTCGAAAATCGTCCTCACCCAAGCGTAAAGAGAATGGAGACAAAGGAGAAAAAGGGAAGTCTTCAGGCAACTCGCCGAAGCGCGACTCGTGACCTCGATACCAAGAGAGAAAGGAATCTCTGAGACCAGCGCAGCGAAATCGAAGGGTAACAATGAGGGTATTCATTGTTACGACTGCGGTCTGCCTGGTAATCGGATGTATAATTGCCCTACGTGTGCGGGAAACGGGAAATCGGGTACGGTGACGGAGTCTATACGTCGCCCGCTCCCGAGAAGACACCCTCCGAAATCGCCGTCACGGCTTCCTCTGGTCAGGAGAAACCGCACGGCGAATCAGCATCATCGATAATCGCAATTAGCGGAGAGAGCACATCGATTGCGAACCCCGACGAGGAAGCCAGGCGGTGGCTCCAGTTTAACATCGAGGGCTTCCAAATACGCGCATTATATGATACGGGCATGGCACGAACCGTGATAGGTTCAATCGGACTGCAATTAGCCTCCGCGTGTCTCGCTATTTACGAAGCCACGGAAGAAAAGCAAAAGTCCCTGGTGGTCACACGGTGGCGATTGCGGGGTACGTAATGCTTCCCTTAGAGGTAGAAGGGGTGGAGAAGGAGATTCGTGTCGCAGTTCTTGTGGATGAAGCCTTAGAATGCTACCTCCGCGCTGATTCCATGTGGACTTTCGGAATGGTTCACGATGCAGTGAAAAATCAGCTGACCGTGAGCGCGTCGGGGAAAACTGTAGAGTTGGAAGTATCCAGCGTTGCGCTTGGAGAAACTCTACAGTTAGCATCGATCAGTCTCGAGGAGATGACGGAGGTGCAGTAAAAGCAACTCCAAGAACTCCTCGTCCAGCTGCTCGCCAAGATGGAGGAACCTCTCGGCCGCACTACATGGGCAGAACATGAAATTTCTGTTGGTTCGGCATGGCCGATCAAACAGAAATATTATCTCGTCTCCAAGAAATTATAGGAGATTATGCACTGTCAAGTACGTGAGATGCTGGAGGCGGGTATAATTGAACCCTCGACCAGAGCTTGGTCGAGTCAGGTAGTCATGGTGCGGAAAGCCCTCGGTAAGTATCGCTTCTGCATCGTCTTCCGGAAGGTGAACGCTGAATCCAGACTTGACGCATATCCGCTAATAAATATGGATGCGATCTTCCGCAAGCTACAAGGTGCGAAATATATTTCTACTCTGGATTTAAGCAGCGCGTATCACCAGATTCCGCTAGAGGCAGAATCTCGCCCATTAACGGCGTTCACGGTGCCTGGACTGGGATTATTCCAGTTCACACGCCTGCCGTATTACCTTTCGCAGGCAGGGGCGACATTTCAGAGGTTGATCGATAAAGTTATCGGTCCGGAAATGGAACCCTATGCCTTCTCCTATCTCGATGACACAATTATTGTCACCGAGACGTTTGATGAACACGTAAAGTGGCTTGGCCACGTTCTCAAACGAATAAAGGAGGCTAATCTCACGATTAATCGAGAGAAAAGCGTGTATGGCCAGACAGAAGTTTGTTACCTCGGAGTGCTCGTTAATCGGAACAGTTTTCGCTACGATTCCGAGAAAATCGCACCTATAGTAAGCTACTCCGAACCACGCAACCTAAAATAGCTTCGGTGTTTTCTAGGAATGGCTTCGTGGTACAGGAAGTTCTGAAAATATTTCGCTACCATAGCCGAGCCTCTGACGCGACTCACCAAAAAGGATCGCCGATATGATTGGACGGATGAACAAAAAGCAGCATTAGATCAGATGAAAGCTTTCGTTGCATCAGCTCCAATTTTATCTCGCCCGCATTTTGAAGAACAGTTCGTTCTTAAAACAGATGCGAGCGACACAGGTATCGGCGGAGTAATCTTTCAAATAATCGATGGTGAAGAAAGAGTACTGGAGTTCGCGAGCCGCACACTCTCATCCGCGGAACACAATTATAGCGTGACGGAGAGAGAGTGCGTCGCGGTGATTTGGGACATTGTGTCTCTGTAACGACACTTGACTAGTAAATTCGAGCGCCTACGAATGTTCCGGTGATTCCGGAACATTCGTGCATCCGGCTTGAAGCAGCTACAAATCACTGCTGTCCGATCTCTCCAACGAGAGTCGTGGGTTTTCGGAATGTGACTAATACGTGAAGAATCTCACCGTCGCATACGGCAAAGACTGTATACAGGGTGATTCTGAAACAATACAATATTTATATACCATCGTGATCAGCGTGAAAAACTGAGTCAAGATTATTTCGTCCGAAAAATTTTCGATCAAGTTTTCCGCGCCCTTGTAAGGTCCAGGGAAATTCCCCGCATAGCGCCAGCCCTGGCAGCGACGGCGGCGAAACCCGTGCGGAGGCCGCTGCGGCAAGAGTGGGGGCAACCGTTGCTACGGAGTTTGTTGTCGGAAGCGGGAGGTAAGGGGAAAGCGGAATAATCAAAATACCTCTGAAATCAACTTGCCAAAGAAATGGTTACATTTGGTTATTTATAAGGTAAATTGAGGTCGAAAAACACGATTTTGAAATTCCTAGCTTCCTAAATCCAGGGGTTCTATGCGAAAACAGCGATTGAAAGTTTCAGTCGCTTATCTCTCGAGAACGACTTAGTCTACGTCAAAATAGCTTGCGCCAAACGATACAGCGTAAAATTTTGTATCGGAAACGAGTTTTTACTTGATTTCGATGAGCGCCAAGTTCCGAGATAATCCAATAGAAATTAATGCCCCCCCCCCCCTGGTCAAGGGTATGCTTCTCTCGAAGGCTCGCTCAAAAACTCGTTAATAGACTCGCATATTCAGCTAGACTTTGAGGCAGACATCGAGCGTTATACAAAGTTTATGCTCAGTTTAGATGAAGTTCATTCAAAGTTTTGACAAAGTTTGCGTAAAGTTTATACAAAGTTTACATAAAGTTTATACAAAGTTTACATGAAATTTATACAAAGTTTAGATAAAGTTTCGACGAAGTTTATAGATTATAGAAAGTTGAAGGTGTGCATGAAAGGTGCCGCTCGAACTCTGGCTAAAAGTATGGATTAAAGTATGGCTAAAAGTATGGCTAAAAGTATGGCTAAAAGTATGGCTAAACGTATGGCTAAAAGTATGGATAAAAGTATGGCTAAAAGTATGACTAAAAGTATGGCTAAAAGTATGACTAAAAGTATGGATAAAAGTATTGCTAAAAGTATGGCTAATAGTATGGCTAAAAGTATGGGTAAAAGTATGGCTAAAACTTTGTATAAATTTCATGTAAACTTTGTATAAACTTTATGTAAACTTTGTATAAACTTTATGTAAATTTTATATAAATTTTACGCAAACTTTGTCAAAACTTTGAATGAACTTTATCTAAACTGACAAGGAGAGTCCATACCTTCTGGAAATGGATTTTCGCAGGCATTGGGAAGTCCATTTCTGAAAAGCAATCAAAGATCGCGTACGAAAATGGTAAAAAATTGGTCTTCATTTTAACCGATTCAGTGGATCGTATTTTTAACCATTTTTGTACGCTATCTTTGATTGCTTGTAACTTTCTGAAAAATCGATATTTTTTAACGAATCAGGGTTTAAATTTTAGCTTTTACTGTCTACTTTTATAATTTTCCCTCGTTTTCATATCTTATATACTTGCAATGTGAGAGGCAATAGAAGAAACATAATTTTTTAGCGAAATAGAGTATATTTGAGATGATATTGCCCATATCTCAAGAAAAAGGGCCTATGAGATGGAGTTAGGCATACGGGCTTCATTTTTAGGTACCAGAAATCGACTCTAATGACTGCGAAAATCCGTTTCCCAGAGGGTGAGAACTCTCGTTGTCAGTTTAGATAAAGTTCATTCAAAGTTTTGACAAAGTTTGAGTAAAATTTATATAAAGCTTACATAAAGTTTATACAAAGTTAACATAAAGTTTATACAAAGTTTACATGAAATTTATACAAAGTTTAGATAAAGTTTTGATGAAATTTATAGATTATAGAAAGTTGAAGGACTGCATGAAAGGTGCCGCTCGAAGTCTGGCTTTTAGCCATTCTTTTAAGCCATACTTTTAGCCATACTTTTAAGCCATACTTTTAGCCATACTTTTATCCATACTTTTAGCCATACTTTTAGCCATACTTTTATCCATACTTTTAGCCATACTTTTAGCCATACTTTTATCCATACTTTTAGCCATACTTTTAGCCATACTTTTAAGCCATACTTTTACCCATACTTTTAGCCATACTTTTAGCCATACTTTTAGCCATACTTTTAGCCATACTTTTAGCCATACTTTTAGCCATACTTTTAGCCATACTTTTAGCCATACTTTTAGCCAGACTTCGAGTGGCACCTTTCATGCAGAACTTCAAATTTCTATAATCTATAAACTTCGTCGAAACTTTATCTAAACTTTGTATAAATTTCATGTAAAGTTTGTATATCTTTATGTAAACTTTGTATAAACTTTACGCAAACTTTGTCAAAACTTTGAATGAACTTTATCTAAAGTGGGCATAAACTTTGTATAACGCTCGATGCCTGGCTCAAAGTCTAGCTGAATATGCGAGACTTTGAACGAGTTTTTGAGCGAAACTTCGAGAGAAGCATACCGTAGGCCCGGGGGGGGGGGGCATTAATTTCTATTGGATTAATTATCTCGGAACTTTGCGCTCATCAAAATCAAGTAAAAACTCATTTCCGATACAAAATTTTACGCTGTATCGTTTGCCTCAAGCCATTTTGTCGGAGACTAAGTCGTTCTAGAGTTATAAGCGACTGAAACTTTCAATCGCTGTTTTCGTATAGAACCCCTGGCTTTAGGAAGCTAGGAATTTCAAAATCGGGTTTTTCGACCTCGATTTACCTTATAAGTAACCAAATGTAGCCATTTCTTTGAAAAGTTGATTTCAGAGGTATTTTGATTCTTCCGCTTTTCCCTTACCTCCCGCTTCCGACAACAAACTCCGTAGCAACAGTTGCCCCCACTCTTGGCGCGGCGGCTGCCGCTCGGGTCTCGCCGCCGGCGCTATGCGGGGAATTTTCCTGGACCTTACAAGATTTTTCGGTCCAAGTAATCTTGACTCAGTTTTTCACGCTGATCACGATGGTATATAAATATTGTATTGTTTCAGAATCACCCTGTATAGAGCATAACCTAAAATATAATAATTTTATTTCACCAGAAATTCGTCAGATTCTGACCAGAAACTGTCGCCAGCACGCGGGGTTTCAGAATGTTCACCATAAGTTGACCAATTACCAGAAAATTAAACATATTCTGGTCAACTTATGATTAATTTTCTACCAGGGGTATAAAAAATCAAATATCTCGAAAAAACTTTTTGAATTGACTTTTTCTTGTCATAAAACTTTTAATTTTATCTAGCAAAAATTAATTGAATTGATATTCACAATCCAAACCATCCCATCTTTTGGACCAACTTTCGCTGCATCTCAATGACATCGCTCTTTCACGTTAGATGAGGTTGCTTGTGTACTTCCACATCCTAAAAAAGAAAAAAAAACACAAAGAACCTATTTCTTTTTTTTATAAGTAAAAAAGTGAGATATTATACGTTGAGTCTCCTCAAAAACTTTTGAGGTTACTCATACTTATCTGAAAATTGTTGCCCTGACAATCTGACGGTGATGCTCCTTTTTGTCCTGATTAATTGTAGCAGCACAACTGATTACTACTGCTACTTCTAACAAAACAACTAGTTGTCTGAAGTTCCGTTTCATCAGATCAAGCCCTTGATGTAAGTATCACATCCACAAATTGAGTAATTTGATCTATCTACCGATCTATACGATCAGACGTCCTGCGTTCCCCTAACGTACGAGCGTTTCCCATCCTACGAGCAGACTACTCGCGTACGTCTGCTGTACGAGCGTTCCCCTAGCGTACCAGCAGCCCGTTCGCGTTTCCCTGTCGTACAAGCGTTCTCCTTGCGCACGAGCGAACCACTCGCGTTCCCCTCGTGTATGGGTGGAACGCTCGTGCGCGAGCGGACCGCGGGGGCTCCCCTCGGGCTAGAGTTTTATGCGCGATAGTTCCACGCGCACGAGCGTTTCCCTCGAGCTCTCCTCGCGCGCGAGCGTTTCCCTCGCGGGCGAGCGCTCCTCTCGCATGCAAGCATTTCCCTTGCGGCGAGTGCTTCTCTCGCGCGCTTGCGCTGCCCTAGTGCGCGAACGTTTTACGTTGGCTCACTTCGCGCGCGAGCGTTCTACGCGGAATCGCTTCGCGCGCGAGCGTTCTGCGTGGACTGGCCTCGTGCGCGAGCGTTTCACGCGGACTTATTCCGAGCGCAGACGTTTCGAGCAAGCTCACGGACTAACTTCGCGCATGAGCGTTTCTCGCGAACTGACATTGTGCGCGAGCGATTCGCGCGCACCACTCAAGTAACTGCGCGCGCGAGCATTTCCTGCGGACCCACGGATTTTCCTCGCGTGCGAGCGTTTTGTGCGGACTCACACTTGGCGCGCGAGCGTTTCAAGCAGGCCCACAGTTTTCGCTTAATCACCTGCGCAAGGAAGCCTTTATTTTTAAGGTTTCAATGGAAAATGCATTTGTGCATTAATCGCCTCCTGAGGGCAGCAATTATTTTTCAGGTTCGATATGAAAATGACCTTACGTAAGCTCGCTTTCTTCATCTTTTACTGTACATTTAGCTAAAGGTCTGTTATAATGAGAATATCAGAACGAATGCTCGGCTCCTGGCTTAAATCGATATGAAGCACACATCCGACTAGTTTTCGTATAAACGGCTACGCAAGACAGCCTTTAGTCTTAAGGTTTCAATAGAAAATGCATTTGTGCAATCCCTATTACTTTATCACCTACTGTGCATGGAGTAAAAGTTCTGTTATAATGAGAGTAACACAACGAAACCTCGGCGGTTTGTTTGAATTGATTAGAGGTACACGTCCGACTAAATTTTGCTTAATCACCTGCGCAAGGCAGCAATTATTTTTGAGGTTTAAGATGAAAATAAACTTGTTCAAGCTCGATTACTTCATCGACTAATGAGCAGGTAGCCGAAGCCCTGTTATAATAAGAATATCAGAACGAATGCTCGGCTCCTGGCTTAAATCGGTAGGAAGCACACGTCCGACTAGTTTTCGCTTAATCACCTGCGCGAGGTAGCCTTTATTTTTAAGGTTTCAATAGAAAATGCATCTGTGCAAGCCCGATTATTTTTTCACCTACTGCGCATGAAGCTAAGGTCCTGTTATAATAAGAATATCAGAATGAAGCTCGTCACCTGGCTTCAATCGGTAGGACAAACACGTTCGACTAAGTTTCGCTTAATCGCTTGCACAAGGCAGCAATTATTATTGAGGTTTTAGATGAAAATACACTTGTTCAAGCTCGATTACTCCACCATATATTGTGCAGGAAGCCGAAGCCTTCTTATAATGACAATATCAGAACGAAAGCTCAACGCCTGGCTTGAATCGGTAGATAGTACACGTCCGACTAGTTTTCGCTTAATCACCTGCGCGAGGCAGCCTTTATTTTTAAGGTTTCAATACAAAATTCCAAGATGGAGGATAGTGGGCTGCCACCGGAGGCAGTCCCTCCCGATATATACTATCGATGTCACAATACGCAAGCGGTTAAAACGGTAGTATGTATATGGTGTTGCAATGTTTTTCATAAAAGTGACTTTAATAGAAAAAAAAATGTAAGATACATAAACAGTGTGTTAGTTGTTTGTGATGAACACGATTTGAGCATAACCTCAAATCAAGATCCCACACGTGTTGTGTTACTAAAACTACAAGAAGATCTGCAAACCAAAACTAAAGCGATTGAGAATCTTAGTAAAAACTATAGGAAAATAGAATCAGAGTACAGTAAACTTAAAATCAACTATGAAGGCCTCCTTCAAGAAAACAGAATGCAAGTTGATGAGCTGGATGAGACTACATGCGAAGACAAGGACAGTGATAAAGTAAGTGCACTAATAACAGAAAACCAGCTGCTTAGGGAACTAAATACTGAATTGAAACATAAAAATCTGCTTTTAAACGAAATTCTAACGAAAGAAAAAGAACGACCGAGTAAATACAAGGAAACATATGCAGATATAATGTCAAAAAGATACACATACCACAATCCAAAAAAGTGCCGAAAATTGTAGTGACAAGAAAAGACAAAGAAGAGAAATCTGTGATAAAGGAAAAAGTATTCCACTATCTACTTAAAGAAAAATCAATCCAAACGAAAAAATTGATATGAAAAGTAAAGATGTAATTTCAATAACATGCATGAACGAGGAAAGTGCCAAGACAGCAAAAAGATTACTAGACGCCAAGCTCAACCACCTCTACAAGGTCGAAGAAGAACAGCTTAGTAAGCCTGTCATAAGAATAACTGGCATCGAAAATGAATTCAAGTCTGATATAAAAGCAATCGAAAATGACATAAACCAAAGAAATTTTTCAAATTTAGATACAAAGGGTAACGTATTACACGTAGCTGGCAATGACAAAAACAGTAAAGTAACGGTCATCATGCAAATAACGGGTGAAATGCACAAACATATTAAAGAAAATAAAGACAGATTATTCGTTGGTTATCAGAATTGCAAAGTTTACGATATAATAAATGTGAAACCATGTTATAAGTGTGGTAGATTGGGTCATAATGGCCAAAGGTGTAAGAACAGCCCAACCTGTTTAAAATGTGCGGGAACGCATCTAACAGAAAAGTGCTCATCAGAGAAACAGTGCTGCGTCAACTATAGCTTCTCAAATAAGACATTTGGAAACGACTATAATACTGATCATGTTACCACTGACAGACAAGAATGCAAAATTTTGAATGCTAAGGTAAACAAGGCTATGAACACTACTGAATATATAATAAAACCTGACTTACCGAGATACCTCGGTAAGGTAGATAACTTCAAGAAACGGACGCAAGAGTTAACTAAATCACCAACTACATTACAAACTCAGGTGGGCGGAACTGAATTAATACTGGCAAAACCCAGGCTTGCAAGTTCGTCTTCACTTACATCGATAACAACAAGATCTAGATTCTACTCACAACAAGACCTGAGCCTGAGTTCGCCTACCAAAAATACGCAAGAGGGATCAACAAACTTTTAATTTAAGTGATACAAACTTTGGCAGTGAGATTGAAAATTTTAAAAAACTCTATTGCAAAAGTGTTAATAGGAAACATGAACTAAAAAATAAACTAAAAATATATATATAAAATGCAAATGTCTCCATATTGTTTTACTTGCGTTAAGTTTTGAGAATTCTATTGACAATATTAAATGTTTAAGGTTTAAATATTTAATACTTAGTATATAAGCTTTAGTGTATAAGTATAGTCTTAAGTATTCATGTACCAGCCCTCGTACAGGTAGTTAATATCTATCTCTGAGGACTTTACTCTATGTAATTTTGTTCTGGTTTAATAAATAAATAAAAAATAAAAAAAAATGCATCTGTGCAAGCCTGATTAATTTATAATCCACTGTGCATGTTGATGAAGCTCTGTTATAATGAGAATGTCAGAACGAAAGCTCGGCACCTGGCTTCAATTGATTGAAGAACAGGTGCGGCCAGTTTTCGCTTAATCGCCTGTGCGGGGTAGCCTTTATTTTTAAGATTTCAATAGAAAATGCATCTGTGCAAGCCCGATTAATTTGTAATCTACTGTGCATGTTGCTAAAGCTCTGTTATAACGAGAATATCAAAACGTAAGCTCGGCGCCTGGCTTGAATCGGTAGGAAAACATGTTCGACTAGGTTACGCTTAATCGCCTGAGCAAGGCAGACTTTATTTTTGAGTATGCAGTAGACAATGCACTTATATACGCGTGATTACTTTATCACCTACGGTGCATATAGCTGAAGCTATGTTATAATGAGAATATAAGAAACGAAAGCTCAGCTCCTGGCTTGAATCGGTAGAAAGTTCACGTCCGACTAGTTTTCGCTTAATCACCTACGCGAGGTAGTCTTTATTTTTAAGGTTTCAATTGAAAAGGCTCTTAAGCAAGATCGGTTACTTATCACCTACTGTGTCTGGAGCTAAAGTCCACTTATAATGAGAGAATCAGAAGGAAAGCTGGGCGGCTTGCTTGAATTGATTAGTGACACACGTTCGACTAGGTTTCGCTTAATCTCCGGCGTAGGGCAACAATTATTTTGAAGGTTTCAGATGAAAAAGCACTAATGCAAGCACGATTCCTTCATCACCTACTGTGCATGTAGCTGAAACTGTTACAATGAGCTCGGCGGCTTGCTAGAATTGATTAGAGGTACACATTCGACTAGGTTTAACTTAGTCGCCTACGAAAGACAACCTTTATTTTTAAGTTTTCAATAGAAAATGCACTTGTGCAAGCACGATTTCTTCATCACCTACTGTGCATGGAACTAAAGTCCTGTTGTAATGTGTGTATCAGAACGAAAGCTCTACGCGTGGCTTCAAACGGTAGAAAGCACACATCCTAAGAGTTTTCGCTTAATCGCCTTCACAAGGTAGCCTTAATTTTTAAGGTTTAAGTAGAAAATGGACGTGTGCAAGCGTGATTTCTTTATTACCAAGTGTGTATGTAGTAAATTAAGCCCTGTCATAATGAAAATATCAAAACGAAACCTCGGCTGCTGGCTTGAATTGAGTCGAGGTACACGTTCGACTAGTTTTTGCCTTATCACCTGCGAAAGGCAGCTTTACTTTTTAAGTTTTGAATAGAAAATGCACTTAAGCATGCTCGATTACTTGATCACCAACTGTGCATGTAGCTGAAGCTCTGTTATAATGAGTAAATGAGAATGGAAGCTCGAAAGCTTACTTGAATTGATTAGAGGTACAGGTTGACTAGGTATCGTTTAATCACCTGCAAAGGGCAACAATTATTTGTCACGTTTTAGATGAAAATGCACTTGTGCAAGCACGATTCCTTCATCACCTACTGTGCATGGAGCTAAAGACCTGTTGTAATGAGAATATCGAGGAGGAAAGTTCGGTGGCCGGCTTGAATTGCTAGGTAGTACACGTTTGACTACATTTCGCTTAGTCCGCTGCGCAAGGAAGCCGTTATTTTTGAGGGTTCAGATGAAAATACACTTGTACAATTCCAATTACTCTATCACTTACTACGCATGTAGTCAAAGCCCTGTTATAATGAGACGATGAGAACAAAAGTTCCGCGGCTTTCTTGAATTGACTCGAGGTACATGTTTAAGGTTTCTATAGAATATGCAGATAAGCAAGCCCAATTATTTCATCACCTACTGTGCATAGAGCTAATGTCCTGTTGTAATGAGAATATCAGAACGACAGCTCGGCGCCTGGCTTGAATCGGTAGGAAGAACAGGTCCGACTAGCTTGCTCTTAATCGCCTTCGCAAGGCAGCCTTTATTTTTAAGGATTCAATAGAAAATTCATTTGTGCAAGCCCGATTACTTTATCACCTTCTGTGCATGTAGCTAAAGCCCTGTTAAAATGAGAATAGCAAGGACGAAAGCTTGGCGGCTGGCTTGAATTGATTGGAGGTACACTTTCGACCAGTTTTCGCTTAATAACCTGCGCAAGGCAGCCTTTATTTTTAAGATTTCAATAGAAAATGCATTGGTGCAAGTCCGATTACCCCATCACCTACTGTGCATGTAGCTAAAGTTTTGTTATAATGAGAATATCAGAACGAATGCTCGGCTCCTGGGTTGAATCGATAGGAAGAACACATCCGAATAGTTTTCGCTTAATCGTCTGCGCAAGGCAGCCTTTATTTTTAAGGCTACGATAGAAAATGCACTTGAGCGCACGTGATTTAGTTATTACCAACTATACAGGGTGTGTCAAAAGTTCCGGGACGGCCAGTTATCTCAGCGGGAATGCATTTTCGGAAAAAATGTTTCATACAAAAGATGTAGGATTTTTCCCTGGCTATCTGATGGTGACCTTGAATTTGACCTTGGGCTTGACCTTCAAGGTCATTTGAAGGTCAAGTCGAATTTTTTAAATGGGAAGCCCCCTTTTTTATTGCGGAAACCGAAAGAGGGAAAAATTCTCTTTCCACCGATATAAGATACATAAGGGGTCAAATGTGATCTAGAGGTCGTTTCAAGGTCAAGTCGGTAAAATGAGGTCAAATTGATCTTTGGCAGTCCATAGCATGGAAACTAAGGGCGTTGGGAAAAAACTTTCCATACGAAAGTTTCCGCAAATCGAATGGAGCATCTGATGGTGACCTTGAATTTGACCTTGGGCTTGACCTTCAAGGTCATTTGAATGTCAAGTCGAATTTTTTGAATGGGAACCCTCTTTTTGTTGCAGAAATGTGGGCCACGGACCCATGGGTTTTCGGGGTCGCTGAACCCGTATCTGGGGTCGGTTTGCCCCGCTGGATCGACCCAAGGTCGTTCCAAGGTCAAACTAGAAGGAATTGCAGAAGGTGCTTAAAACCACGGGCCCATGGGTTTTCGGGGTCGCTGAACCCGTATCTGGGGTCGGTTTGCCCCGTTGGGTCGACCCAAAGTCGTTCCAAGGTCAAACCAGAAGGAATTGCAGAAGGTGCTTGAAACCACGGACCCATGGGTTTTCGGGGTCGCTGAACCCGTATCTGGGGTCGGTTTGCCCCGTTGGGTCGACCCAAGGTCGTTCCAAGGTCAGCGGTGATTAGCCAGGTCCCAGGTCTGGGTTTTGATACAGAAACGTTTGCACAAAAAATGTTTTTTAACGCCCTGATACACGAAATTCGATGGGGTGTCCAGATGATCGGAGTATAAGAACGTTGACCTTCAAATAACCTTCGGCTCACTTTTAACCCCGTATGTATCTTACACCCCTGGAAAGGTAAGTTTTCCCGCATTTCAGCAACAAAAAGAGGGTTCCCATTCAAAAAATTCGACTTGACCTTTAAATGACCTTGAAAGTCAAGCCCAAGGTCAAATTCATGGTCACCATCAGATGCTCCATTCGATTTGTGGAAACTTTTGTATGGAAAGTTTTTTCCCAACGCCCTTAGTTTCCATGCTTTGGACTGCCCAAGATCAATTTGACCTCATTTTACCGACTTGACCTTGAAACGACCTCTAGATCACATTTGACCGCGTATGTGTCTTATATCGTTGGAAAGAGAATTTTTCCCTCTTTTGGTTTGCGCAATAAAAAAGGAGGGTTACCATTTAAACAATTCGACTTGACCTTCAAATGACCTTGAAGGTCAAGCCCAAGGTCAAATTCAAGGTCGCCATCAGATAGCCAGGGAAAAATCCTACATCTTTTGTATGAAACATTTTTTCCGAAAATGCATTCCCGCTGAGATAACTGGCCGTCCCGGAACTTTTGACACACCCTGTATATGTAATAAAGCCTTGTTATAATGAAAATATCAAAACGAAAGCTCGTCGGCTGGCTTGAATTGATTAGAGGTGCACGTCAGAATAGTTTTCGTTTAATCGCCTGTGCCAGAAAGCTTTTATTTTTAAGGCCATGTGGAACTGAAGTAAAAATACCTACTTTATCGACATGTCGGTAACAATCAAGTAAAAAGCTTGTAAAAAATATTACAGTGATTCTTTTGACAAAAAAATTTTTTACGCCCTCCGTAATTCAATTAAGAATATTATAATAAATTTTCAGAACCTAATTCACAATTATCCGTGAGTTATTTTAATTCAAAAATTTTAAATCAATTTGTAGGCTAGAATATTGAACGGATCAATCTAAAATTTCACCTAGTTAACCTCCAAAACATAATGGAGGGCGTGAAAAAATTCTTTTTCCGAAATTCGATAAAAAGTATAATTATAAATTTTATTATCAAGACATCCACTTTGGAGGTTAGGTATTTTATAGTATACAACCAATGCTGCAGCGTTGCACGAGTTGTATATATATATATATATATATACTTAGGCCGAGCCGAGGCCGCGGTGGCCGGTGCTGCCACCAGTCGTGCGCACTGGCCTCTGCGCAGTACACTGTATACACTCCAGACTCCAGCAGACAAGAAAGAAGTAACAAAGCTTTCCTCCGTGCGATGTCGTTAGTCTGTACTTAGCTGACGTGTTATTGTAATATGGTAATTTGCTTTTTTACAATATTCACGTAAAATTGTATAAAGTATGTTCTTTTACTAGAACACTACTATACGTACATACACCTCTCTATGCGCACACGTAGACATATTTGCCAGTCTTACTGCACCTACAGAACAGATGCGTCAACGCAAAAAATAAGCAGTACCAAGTGCTAGTGTTTTAGTCTGTGAGAGGATAAATATGTTACAGGGAAAGGTGGGCTTATGCACCTAACTTGTACATTTTTAGAAACTTATTTAAATAATAATGTGAAATGATTTTTAATAACAATACATAAAATTATTATAATTTCACAACATTTATTATTATTCTTGTTAATTGTATTTTTTCTTGAGTATTACGGAGAACTATCCGTTCGTCAATGTAACGAGCACGACAAAATTTTCCTATTTATACCTATCATTAGTGTATTAGTATGAGTGTAAGTAAAAACGCAACATGTACTGGCTTAATTGTGCATGTTGCGTTCTTACTTACACTCACACTAATACACTAATGATAGGTATAAATAGGAAAATTTTGTCATGCTCGTTACATTGACGAACGGATAGTTCTCCGTAATACTCAGGAAAAAAAAAGAAAAAAAAAAAAATACAGACTTTGTAAGCGTTAATTGTTACTTGTAAAATTATGTGTTCATAATTAAGTTAATATACGTTGTTGTTAAAAGTTGTACTTTGTTACTAGCTGCCTGAAGAGGGACATAATCAATAAACGATGTCCGAAACGTCGTAAAAAAACTATTGTTGTTATTTGCCACCTTCTCACGACAAACTTTGGTAGTAATTTTGGCCACTAGCTACAATTAACAAGATTATTAGACCACTACCATTAGCTGCTTTCACCAATAATTTATTATTATTAAAATTAAATAAAAAGAATGAATTGAAAGAAAAATTTTTCAAATAAGTCATGGTACAATTTGTACCATGCCACACTTAACTTCTTAAATGTTTTCAAGATATTGACAAATATTAATTAAAAAAAAATTTTTTATGTCCTTTTGCCACTAAAAAGCGGACATTTTGACGGTGCTACAACGTTTTGTGCTATCTAAGCCCTCTTCCGTATAAATGAACTCAGGACTTGTAGAAATATTTCTTAATTTTTAAATCAAGGGCCATAAGTATTTCAGCATTGCTGCCAACTTTAATCAGAACCAAAAAATTTTCCATCTGATTGTGAGTTAGGTAGCACCTTTTTCAAGCGGCTTTTGAGTTAGAACCATTTTATTCGAAAACGACCATTTAAAAAATTTTAATAAGTCAGATAAATCAGCGAGCTGATTAACGCTATAGTAATCATTAAAATAATTCTATTCTCTAATTTCTTCTTCTTTATAGTAGACTGGTATCAGTGAAAATACGGCCATTATCAACGTAATGTCTGATTTATATTTCTCACGCACACAAGCGCTATCTCCCAAGTAGAAATTGCCTCCGGCATGTCTGACCAGATATGTTGGCCTTGAAAAGGTACGTCTATTCCGGGCCTGCACAGGCTTCTACTTTTGCTGATTCAGGAAAATAAGTTCCTGTACATGAAAATACATATAGAATAATAACGTTTTCCGCACGAACGAAACGAGAGAGAAAAGCAGGTCGTTGGAAGGGGTACCTAAGCGAAACTATTGAAGCGTTCATGGTAGTGGGAAAGAGTAGCTTCGGAGGCTATTGCGTGTATTACTATATATATCGAAAATAATCTAAAATACATAAAAAATCAGTATTTAAATATATATAAATAGATTTTTCGAAACTTGTTGTCATGAAATAATGTTATATTTATATAGCTACACATATTATACAAATGACATAATGAATTGTATTTGTGGTTACGCAATTATATCGTTTATTTAGTAACTTCCCGTGTTGGAGACATAGTAAAAGTATCGCTGCTTCTAGAAGTACCCGTGTCTCAGAGATGGCGCCTACAGCGTGCACATAGTGAATACCACTAGAGCAGAATAATCATTAAAGTTATGATTTTGAAGTAAGAGTGGTATAAATAAACTCGGCAAAGAAGAAGAATGTGTTGAAATCCTCTCTAAGAATGATAGCCGCAAGTAGTGGCTCATTTAAAAACTCGATGTGATTCGTCATTTGAAAACAGCGCGAATATTTGAATTTTGAAAGAAGTACTAAATAATTTGATAGAACTACTAAAAAACATTTGATTTTTTGCTTAAAAAATGTATCTAATTATCTTATCATTTAAACTAATTAAAATTATATCATACTGGAAAATAGTATTCATAACCTCAAAAACAAAACGGTACGCGCGAAGCGCTTTTGAATTTTTCTGGTAAAAGGAAAAAAATAAAACTGATGTTGGCAAAAGAAGAATCATTGAAGATATACATAACTTGATTATTGACTTAATGATTATCTGCAAATTATTTTAAATCAGGCATTTTCCAGCCCTGTTATGGACATAATATTTTTCAATAGCTGGTCAGGGCTATAACTTCAGGCATTGTTCTCAATTGTTTACTTTGAGTGCTGCGTCTATACAAGGCCTGCATAAAGCCTCCTCACATGCCTACTCTGGGCCTGTAAAGGCGCCAGTGCTGGACCGGTCTAAGATCTTTAGGTACCAGTACAGGGCCTGATGTCACCCTAATTCGCTTTTTACTCCAGCTGTGATGGTTATATTATAGTTCCAGAGCGCATGCGCCAAATATTCGAGGTTTTCGAGATATTCGAGAAAATGAACATGGCGTCGAAACAGGGGCGATATATTCACACCAGCTATTAGCTACTCTATTTTGTTTTAGCAGCGGGAATAAAAAGTTACATATCGGCGCTGTGTGTAACTATAAACAATTCTTTACACGAATTGTGTTAAATATTTTGCATTTTTTAGTATATACTTCTTGATTTGATCATATCTGTAAAGTATATCTTGTTGTTGTGATTGTTTCCCGTACATAATTGAAAGGAATCATGGGTAGTCAAAAAAACAAATCCACAACGACAAGAAAAAGAATAGCAAAAAACGCGTAAGTAATATTGACAACATTTAAAAAATTATGGCCACTGTAAATAGTCATGATTATTTCGAAAGATCCAGAGTTCTTAGGAAACGGTTCCATTTTATATAAATCAATTTCACTATATAAAAACAATAAATTATTATGCATTCATTTATATCATAGTAACCTCCATTTTGAGGTTATGTCATATAATTTTATTTCTTGGGTAATAAATCGATAGCAAGATATTTCATTGGTTTTGACCTTCTACACTATTTCTTTTACTTCAATAGCAGAGCTTGAAGTATTTTCAGTATGGAGTACACATACCCAGAGAAGAGTAGGATTTAGTATTTCGATAATAACGCGTAATTCAGAGGTAAACTCAATTGCATAAGCATTGCAAAAGTTAGAAATTTAAAAAAGCCTTTGATAGACCTGCTATTGTTAAAAAAACAGTACACAACGGTCGGAAGTATAATTGCATGGAATTCCATAAGAGTTATACCGTTTTCCCACACAGCCCCTCAATTATTCCCTCAGGAGAAAGGGACACTACATAAGCGCAGCGATGCACTACCTTGTGCTGTGCTGCACCTTTTCAGGTCGTGTTGTTCGGTTACTATATTCTTATCAATCTCCATAATATAAAACTCTCACAAAAATAGAATATAGGAACGGAACGACCCGATACAAGGCCACGGCGCGGCTACAGCGCGGCTACAACGCAGCACTTATATACATTTTTTGAAACGAAAACCTATTTCAGGACTCTCAACGGTATGGTGTCATGCGGTAGATCCATGATAAAATGGTTACCTCTCTTCCGGCGAAAACTCCGCCCTTACGGTATCACATATCATCGCGCAGACTACCTAACTGGGCGTTCTATTTCTGTTTCCACTCATTTCTTTCACAAATACCTGACAAGCGACCAACATTCTTTTGCATTTTTATTCTTTGATTATTTATCTATTCGAATTGAGGTTTCTAAACCTTACTTGTTCTTCTTTCGTAAGCGATTGTTATACTTAAAACTTACACCTTGTTTCTGCGGGAGCGGACTGCGGAGATCGAGGAAAGCGAGCGGTTGAATATCTCGCACAATTGAGAAAAGTTAAGCCCAATAGAGCAAATATGTTATTTTTTCATTTTTTCTGCTAACCTAACCTCAAATATCATTACCCATCACATATAAACAGCTTCGGTTTGCGAAAGCGTTGAAAGATTTATGTTATATTAGTTCAAACGATCCCAACTGTACAAAAATAAGCCTACATACTACCCATTACTAAACTTTCATTTCCAAAATTATTTAAATTATTTATACCTTAAAAACTAATAGATTGATTATGTTGTACTAGCATTACTTCATTAATAACTCCAATATAATTTTACAAATAAATTCTGTTGTATTGAATTTTGTCAAAATTAAGAAGCGCGTAGCGCCCGTCTTCGACACCTTGTTCAACGGGAGCGGAGATCGCGGCGAGCTTGCGCCGTCTCCGCTCCCATTGAATCTACCACCCACGTGCGATGGCATAGGCCAGTTTCACATAAAACCGAAGTAAGTTCAGATTATCATCATTTTAGTGCCGCGCGCGCGACACAATTGAGAAACGTTAAGCCCAATATAGAAAAGATATTATGTTTTCTCATAACCAAACCTCAATTTTCGTATTAGCTGTCATGAGCAGTTACGGTTTGAGAAAACGTTGAAACATTTTTGATACATTAGTTAACACGACGCCAACTGTATGAAATCGAGCGTCCATGTTTCGCCTTATCCATACTACTCATTTCAATTATTTAAACACTGAAACTAAATAATTTAATCTTTTTACTAACTCTACTCGAAAACTCCAATGTAATTTTTGAAAATAAATTTCGCGGCGCAGAATCACGTCAGAAATAAGATGCGCCTCGCGCCCGTCTACGTCACATTGATTCTGTGGGAGCGGAGATTGCGGCGAGCTCGCGCCGTCTCTGCTCCCATTGAATCGAGCGCACAGGCGCGGTGGCATGGGCGAGTTTCCCATAAAACGGCAGTACGTTTAGATCATCATCCTTTTAGTGCCGCGAGCTGGACACAATTTAGAAACGCTTATTCCACTAAAGAAAAAAAGTTATTTTTTCTCCTAACCTAACATCAAATTTCGTATCAGCTGTCATAAGCACACTGATAGAAGTATTCATTTATAGTAAACGAATATATTCCTTTGAAATCTAAAAACATGGTGTATTTAAATTGAAGGCAAATTTCGTTACTATTACATAATATTCATAACCAGTACGTTCGTATGTGTTTTGTATGAAATCCATCAATTACTTTAGTCTAAATGCAGATTTCTTAATAGTTAATGAATCTAGCTTTGCGCACACTTCCGCAGGATTTGGAAGGTTTGGCTGTGCGGCAATGCAGAACGCGGCGTAGACTACTGAGTCCCTGAAAACATATGGGCGGCCTACTCCGTTCTGTCCTCATGCGTGCAGTGTGCCGTCGATTCTCCACGGCGAACGGCATCGAAAAACGAGGTGACAAGCAGCGAGAAGGAAAAGGGCGGGCTGTCCATGTGTTTTCAGCTGCCGAGCACGCATGCGTTTGCATGCACGAACTTACATATAGACGGCGCGCTGCTGTGCGGCGTACTTACCGCCGTCTTCTACAAGCGAGCGCCATGCGCCACCATCTTCTATGTTCTGCTCGCCGGCCGCGGACCCGCGATTATTATGTGCGTGTATAATGTGGATGGGTGTCTGTGTGTGTTTACAGCGATCTCTCCTCCCATCTCTATCCGCTGTTCTGAAGGTTATGTGTGCAGTGACGGATACACTACTCACTATAACTATTAATACACCACGTTATTATATACTAATCCACGTGGATTAATAGTTAAGGAATATTCATGTGTCAAAATTTCAAAGCTCGGTGGCTTAACAGTTAAGTCACGGGGCTTACGGTAAATAAATACTTCTATCAGTGCAGGTACGGTTTGAGAAAGCGTTGAATGGTTTTTGATACATTAGTTAAAACGACCCAATCTTTTTGAAATCGCGCCTCCAAGTTTCGCGTATCCATACAACTCATTGTTTAACTTTTAATCCTAAAATTATTTAAATTATTTAAACTTTGAAAATAAATAATTTAATATTTTACTAACGCTACTCGATAACTCCAATGTAATTTTTGCAAATAAATTTCGCGGCGCAGAAATAAGAAGCACCTCGCGCCCGTCCACGTCACCTTGTTCTGTGGGAGCGGAGATCGCGGCGAGCCGCGATCTCCGCTCCCATTGAATCGAGCGCACAGGTGCGATGGCATAGGCGAGTATTCCATAAAACGACAGTACGTTTAGATCATCATCCTTTTAGTTCAGCGCGCCCGATACAATTCAGAAACGTTAAGCCTAATAATTAAAGTTATTTTCTCTCCTTAACCTAACCTCAAATTTCGTATTAGCTGTGATAAGCAGGTACGGTTTGGGAAAGCTTTGAATATTTTTTATTACATTAGTTAGAACGACCATAACCGTATGAAATCAAGCCTCCATGTTTCGCGTTATCCATCCTACTCATTGTTTAATTTTTAATCTTAAATTATTTAAATTATTTAAACTTTGACAATAAATAATTTAATTGTTTTACTAACGCTACTCCATAACTTCGATGTAATTTTTGCAAATAAATGTCGCGGCGCAGAATCACGTCAGAAATAAGATGCGCCTCGCGCCCGTCTGTCACCTTCATTCTGTGGGAGCGGAGATCGCGATGAGCTCGCGCCGTCTCCGCTCCCGTTGAATAGAGTGCACAGGCGCGGTGGCATAGGCGAGTTTCCCATAAAACGGCAGTACGTTCATGTCATCATCCTTTCAGTGCCGTGCGCGCCACACAATTCAGAAACGTTAAGCTCAATAAAGAAAAAATGTTATTTTTTCTCCTAGCCTAACCGCAAATTTCGTATTAGCTGTCATAAGCAGTTACGGTTTGCGAAAGCGTTGAATGATTTTTGATACAACAGTTAAAACGAACCTAACTGTATGAAATCAAGCCTCCATGTTTCGCGTTATCCATAGTACTCATTGTTTAACTTTTATTCCTAAAATTATTTAAATTATTTAAACCTTGAATCTAAATAATTTCATCTTTTTACTAAAGCTACTCTATAACTCCAATATAATTGTTACAAATAAATTTCGGGGGGGGGGGGTGAATTAAATCAGAAATATGAAGCGCCTCGCGCCCGTCTACGTCACATTGATGATGTGGAAGCGGAGATCTCGGCAAGCTCGCGCCGTCTCCGCTCCCATTGAATCGAGCGCACAGCCGCGGTGACATGGGCGAGTTTCCCATAAAACGGCAGTACGTTTAGATCATCATCCTTTTAGTGCCGCGAGCTATACACAATTTAGAAACGTTTATTCCAATAAAGAAAAAAAGTTATTTTTTCTCCTAACCTAACATCAAATTTCGTATTAGCTGTCATAAGCAGGTACGGTATGCGAAAGCGTTGAATGGTTTTTGATACATTAGTTAAAACGTCCCAATCTTTTTGAAATCGCGCCTCCAAGTTCCGCGTATCCATACTACTCATTGTTTAACTTTTATTCCGAAAATTATTTAAATGATTTAAACCTTGAAACTAAATAATTTAATTTTTTACTAACGCTTCTCGATAACTCCAATGTAATTTTTGCAAATAAATTTCGCGGCGCAGAACCACGTCAGAAATAAGAAGCGCATCGCGTCCGTCCACGTTACCGTGTTCTGTGGGAGCGGAGATCGCGGCGAGCTCGCGCCGGTTCCGCTCCCATTGAATCGAGCGCACAGGCGCGATGGCATAGACGAGTATTCCATAAAACGGCAGTACGTTTAGATCATCATCCTTTTAGTTCAGCGCGCCGGACACAATTGAGAAACGTTAAGCCTAATAATTAAATAATGTTATTTTCTCTCCTTAACCTAAACTCAAATTTCGTATTAGCTGTGATAAGCAGGTACGGTTTGGGAAAGCTTTGAATATTTTTTATTACATTAGTTAGAACGACCATAACCGTATGAAATCGAGCCTCCATGTTTCGCGTTATCCACACTACTCATTGTTTAATTTTTAATCTTAAATTATTTAAATTATTTGCTACCAATTTGCTATTAAATTTTAATGTTTATATTTAAATAATTTTGTACAAATCTGGAATCCAGTAGTAAGTGTGTTTGTCAGGTCTAACAGCCATATTTAGAATATGTATTGCATTTAATATTTACTTTAAAGATGCATGGTTGTTTATTGTACAAGATATACAAAAAGGTGAATAAAAACTTTTTATCTATGAAGCTGGTTAATGTACAAAAAGAAAAGAAGCAATAAAAACATACTAGAATATCTTTTTTCTATATTATAATAATGAACTTCCTTTCACGATAACTTCTGGCAAAAAATTAAATTTTTTAAATTTTAAATAATTCTCTTTTTTAGTGGGATATACCGGTAGTTTTGTCAGTGGTTTTTTGGTGCACCTGATTTTCTTTTTAGAATATAATTTTTTTATATAATGTGATAGTATTAATGATTGTGTAACCATATTATGAATACCCAAATTTGAAAGGAAATTAAAGAATACAATTCTGAGTTACTCTAATGTATATTTACAGATTAAAAGGCAAATTAGTAAAATTGTTCTGGTACTGGGAATTGTTCGGGTAACGGAACAGTTCCCTTCTGTAGCTACAGAGTATCCGAACTCACTGCGAGCGGCGAGCGCGTCAGTCGTGCCGGTGGAGCAACCGTCGCCTATTGCTCTCCCGCAGCGCTTTCGCGGACGCTCCTGCTCCCGCTTGTTCTTTCCGATCCGAACATGTGCCCGCAGCATCCTTCGGCGCACGCGCGCCGCATGGCCCGCATCGACCAACGTTCTAGTGCGCACGCGCTTCCAGACGGTCGACGGGAAACGACTTCTTCGGTGTTGAGGTTGCTGCTCTGCTGTTGAAAAAGACCTTGTGCGGCTGTCCACGAGATTGGCTTCGGCGGCGATGTTGGACTTCTCTCCTGCGCTGTTAGCATACGACGGCTGCCACTCTTCGAGGTTATGTCGTTCTCTGTGTTTACAGGTGAGATCAGTGCGACTATACTTTCTCTGACTACTGTTTTCTTATATTCTATTCCTCCTAGAAGTGCTACTAGAGAGAGCTGTCCTGTGGAATTGTGCATCTTTATTCTTCAGGTCGCTGCCACTCCTTCCTCCAGATCTCAGCTCCTGCGCTGCTGATGCTTTTCGAGCCCTTAAAAATCCAGGAAGAGCCTCTACTTTAGTAAGTGCAATACCTTCTGATTGAGGAGATCAGAAATTGCATACACAAACCCTCTGTATGTATTGCATTGTGTATGGACATTCTGGTAAACTTTGAGCGAGGGTGAGGAGGTCTTAGTTGGAAATGCACATGCGCTTTTTCGACTTTTCATTCCAAATATCCTTTTCCATTCCCAACAAATATCTTGAACTTTAAACGCACTATATTATACAAGCTGAGAGATAATATACCGAGTTTCAGATCTAAATAACCAGCCAGTGTGGAGATACAGCATTTACTGTGTTTTTCAAGAAATTTACAAGAAAAATTATTTCCTCCATACTGTCTGATTGAGGAGATCTGAAATTGCATACACAATTCCTCTGTATGTATTGCATTGTGTCTGGACATTCTGGTAAACTTTGAGCGAGGGTGAGGAGGTCTTAGTTGGAAATGCACATGCGCTTTTTCGACTTTTCATTCCAAATATCCCTTTCCATTCCCAACAAATATCTTGAACTTTAAACGCACTATGTTATACATGCTGAGAGGTAATATATCGAGTTTCAGATCTAAATTATCAGCCAGTGTGGAGATACATCTTTTCTGGATTTTTCAAGAAATTTTCAAGAAAAAAAGTTGTTTCCTCCATACTGTCTGATTGAGGAGATCAGAAATTGCATTCACAATACCGCTGTATGTATTGCATGGTGTCTGGATATTCTGGTAAACTTTAAGCAAGGGTGAAGAGGTCTTAGTTAGAAATGCACATGCGGTTTTTCGACTTTTCATTCCAAATATCCCTTTTCATTCCCAACAAATATCTTGAAATTTAAACGCACTATGTTATACATGCTGAGGGATAATATATCGAGTTTCAGATCCAAATAATCAGCCAGTGTGGAGATACAGCATTTTCTGTGTTTTTCAAGAAATTTTCAAGAAAAAAATTATTTCCTCCATACTGTCTGATTGAGGAGATCTGAAATTGCATACACAATCCCTCTGTATGTATTGCATTGTGTCTGGACATTCTGGTAAACTTTGAGCGAGGGTGAGGAAGTCATAGTTGGAAATGCACATGCGCTTTTTCGACTATTCATTCCAAATATCCCTTTCCATTCCCAACAAATATCTTGAACTTTAAACGCACTACGTTATACATGCTGAGGGATAATATATCGAGTTTCAGATCCAAATAATCAGCCAGTGTGGAGATACAGAATTTTCTGTGTTTTTCAAGAAATTTTCAAGAAAAAAAATTATTTCCTCCATACTGTCTGATTGAGGAGATCTGAAATTGCATACACAATCCCTCTGTATGCATTGCATTGTGTCTGGACATTCTGGTAAACTTTGAGCGAGGATGAGAAAGCCTTAGTTGGAAATGAACATGCGCTTTTTCGACATTTCATTCCAACTATCACTTTCCATTCCCAACAAATATCTTGGACCTCGAACGCACTATGTTATACATGCTGAGGGATAATATATCGAGATTCAGATCTAAATAATCAGCCAGTGTGGTGATACAGCATTTTCTGTGTTTTTCAAGAAATTTTCAAGAAAAAAAATTATTTCCTCCATATTGTCTGATTGAGGAGATCTGAAATTGCATACACAATTCCTCTGTATGTATTGCATTGTGTCGGGACATTCTGGTAAACTTTGAGCGAGGGTGAGGAGGTCTTAGTTGGAAATGCACATGCGCTTTTTCGACTTTTCATTCCAAATATCCCTTTCCATTCCCAACAAATATCTTGAACTTTAAACGCACTATGTTATACATGCTGAGGGATAATATATCGAGTTTCAGATCCAAATAATCAACCAGTGTGGAGATACATCATTTTCTGCGTTTTTCAAGAAATTTTCAAGAAAAAAAATTATTTCCTCCATACTGTCTGATTGAGGAGATCTGAAATTGCATACACAATCCCTCTGTATGCATTGCATTGTGTCTGGGCATTCTGGTAAACTTTGAGCGAGGGTGAGGAAGTCTTAGTTGGAAATGCACATGCGCTTTTTCGACATTTCATTCCAAATATCCCTTTCCTTCCCCAAAAAATATCTTAAAATTTAAACGCTCTATGTTATAAATGCAGAGGGATAATATATCAAGTTTCAGATCTAAATAATCAGCCAGTGTGGAGATACAGTATTTTCTGTGTTTTTCAAGAAATTTTCAAGAAAAAAAATTAGTTTCTCCATACTGTCTGATTGAGGAGATCTGATATTGCATACACAATCCCTCTGTATGTATTGTATTGTGTCTGGACATTCTAGTAAACTTTAGGCGAGGGTGAGGAGGTCTTAGTTGGAAATGCACATGAGCTTTTTCGACATTTCATTCCAAATATCCCTTTCCATTCCTAACAAATATCTTGAACATTAAACGCACTATGTTATACATGCTGAGGGATAATATATCAAGTTTCAGATCTAAATAATCAGCCAGTGTAGAGATCCATGATTTTCTGGGTTTTTCAAGAAATTTTCAAGAAAAAAAGTTGTTACCTCCACACTGTCTGATTGAGGAGATATGAAATTGCTTACACAATCCTTCTGTATGTATTGCATTGTGTCTGGACATTCTGGTAAACTTTGAGAGAGGATGAGGAGGCCTTAGTTGGAAATGCACATGCGCTTTTTGGAGTTTTCATTCCAAAGATCCCTTTCCATTCTCAACAAATATACTAAACTTTACACACACTATGTTATACATGATGAGGGATTACATATTAAGTTTCCAATCTAAATAATCAGCCAGTGTGGAGATACAGCATTTTCTGGGTTTCTCAAGAAATTTTCAAGAAAAAAAGTTATTTCCTCCATTGTGTCTGATTGAGTAGATCTGAAATTATATACACAATCTCTCTGTATGTATTGCAGTATGTCTGGGCATCCTGGTAAACTTTAAGAGAGGGCGAGGACATCTTAGTTGGAAATGCACATGCGGTTTTTCGACTTTTCATTCCAAATATCCCTTTCCATTCCCAACAAATATCTTGAAATTTAAATGCACCCAGTTATACATGCTGAGGGATAATATATCGAGTTTCAGATCTAAATAATCAGCCAGTGTGGAGATACAGCATCTTCTGTGTTTTTCAAGAAATTTTCAAGATAAATAATTATTTCCTGCACACTGTCTGATTGAGGAGATCTGAATATGCATACACAATCCTTCTGTATGTATTGCATTGTGTCTGGACATTCTGGTAAACTTTAAGCGAGGGTAAGGGGTCTTAATTGGAAATGCACATGCGCTTTTTCGACATTTCATTCCAAATATACCATTCCATTCCCAAAAAATATCTTGAACTTTAAACGCACTATGTTATACATGCTGTGGGATAATATATCGAGTTTCAGATCTAAATAATCAGCCAGTGTGGAGATACAGCATTTTCTGCGTTTTTCAAGAAATTTTCAAGAAAAAAAATTAGGTCCTCCATACTGTCTGATTGAGGAGATCTGATATTGCATACACAATGCCTCTGTATGTATTGCATTGTGTCTGGTCATTCTGGTAAACTTTGAGAGAGGATGAGGAGGCCTTAGTTGGAAATGCACATGCGCTTTTTGGACTTTTCATTCCAAAGATCCCTTTCCATTCTCAACAAATATCATAAACTTTACACACACTATGTTATACATGCTGAGGGATAATATATCAAGTTTCAGATCTAAATAATCAGCCAGTGTGGAGATACATCATTTTCTGGGTTTTTCAAGAAATTTTCAAGAAAAAAAGTTGTTTCCTCCATACTGTCTGATTGAGGAGATCTGAAATTGCATACACAATCCCTCTGTATGTATTGCATTGTGTCTGATCATTCCGGTAAACTTTGAGCGAGGGTGAGGAGGTCTTAGGTGGAAATGCACATGCGCTTTTTCGACATTTCATTCCAAATATCCCTTTCCATTCTCAACAAATATCTTGAACTTTACACACACTATGTTATACTTGCTGAGGGATTATATATTAAGTTTCAGATCTAAATAATCAGCCAGTGTGGAGATACAGCATTTTCTGGGTTTTTCAAGAAATTTTCAAGTAAAAAAGTTATTTCCTCCATTGTGTCTGATTGAGTAGATCTGAAATTATATACACAATCTCTCAGTATGTATTGCAGTATGTCTGGGTAGTCTGGTAAACTTTAAGAGAAGGTGAGGACGTCTTAGTTGGAAATGCACATGCGGTTTTTCGACTTTTCATTCCAATTATCCCTTTCCATTCCCAACAAATATCTTGAAATTTAAAAGCACTATGTTGTACATGCTGAGGGATAATATATCAAGTTTCAGATCTAAATAATCAGCCAGTGTGGAGATACATCATTTTCTGGGTTTTTCAAGAAATTTTCAAGAAAAAAAGTTGTTTCCTCCATACTGTCTGATTGAGGAGATCTGAAATTGCATACACAATCCCTCTGTATGTATTGCATTGTGTCTGATCATTCTGGTAAACTTTGAGCGAGGGTGAGGAGGTCTTAGTTGGAAATGCACATGCGGTTTTTCGGCTTTTCATTCCAAATGTCCCTTTCCATTCCCAACAAATATCTTGAAATTTAAACGCACTATGTTACACATGCTGAGGGATAATATATCGAGTTTCAGATCTAAATAATCAGCCAGTGTGGAGATACAGCATTTCTGTGTTTTTCAAGAAATTTTCAAGAAAAAAAATTAGTTCCTCCATACTGTCTGATTGAGGAGATCTGATATTGCATACACAATCCCTCTTTATGTATTGCATTGTGTCCGGACATTCTGGTAAACTTTGAGCGAGGGTGAGGAGGTCTCAGTTGGAAATGCACATGCGCTTTTTCGACATTTCATTCCAAATATCCCTTTCTAGTCCCAACAAATATCTTGAACTTTAAACGCACTATGTTATTCATGCTGAGGGATAATATATCAAGTTTCAGATCTAAATAATCAGCCAGTGTGGAGATACATCATTTTCTGGGTTTTTCAAGAAATGTTCAAGAAAAAAAGTTGTTTCCTCCACACTGTCTGATTGAGATGATCTGAAATTGCATACACAATCCCTCTGTATGTATTGCATTGTGTCTGATCATTCTGGTAAACTTTGAGCGAGGGTGAGGAGGTCTTAGTTGGAAATGCACATGCGGTTTTTCGGCTTTTCATTCCAAATATCCCTTTCCATTCCCAACAAATATCTTGAAATTTAAACGCACTATGTTATACATGCTGAGGGATAATATATCGAGTTTAAGATCTAAATAATCAGCCAGCGTGGAGATACAGCATTTTCTGTGTTTTTCAAGAAATTTACAAGAAAAAAAAATTAGTTCCTCCATACTGTCTGATTGAGGAGATCTGATATTGCATACACAATCCCTCTGTATGTATTGCATTGTGTCTGGACATTCTGGTAAACTTTGAGCGAGGGTGAGGAGGTCTTAGTTGGTAATGCACATGCGCTTTTTCGACATTTCATTCCAAATATCCCTTTCCATTCCCAACAAATATCTTGAACATTAAACGCACTATGTTATACATGCTGAGGGATAATAGATCAAGTTTCAGATCTAAATAATCAGCCAGTGTGGAGATACATCATTTTCTGGGTTTTTCAAGAAATTTTCAAGAAAAAAAGTTGTTTCCTCCACACTGTCTGATTGAGGAGATCTGAAATTGCATACACAATCCCTCTGTATGTATTGCATTGTGTCTGGACATTCTGATAAACTTTGAGCGAGGGAGAGGAGGTCTTAGTTGGAAATGCACATGCGCTTTTTCGACATTTCATTCCAAATATCCCTTTCCAATCCCAACAAATATCTTGAACTTTACACACACTATGTTATACATGATGAGGGATTATATATTAAGTTTCAGATCTAAATAATCAGCCAGTGTGGAGATACAGCATTTTCGGGGTTTCTCAAGAAATTTTCAAGAAAAAAAGTTATTTCCTCCATTGTGTCTGATTGAGTAGATCTGAAATTATATACACAATCTCTCTGTATGTATTGCAGTATGTCTGGGCATCCTGGTAAACTTTAAGAGAGGGCGAGGACGTCTTAGTTGGAAATGCACATGCGGTTTTTCGACATTTCATTCCAAATATCCCTTTCCATTCCCAACAAATATCTTAAACTTTAAATTCACTCTGTTATACATGCTGAGGGATAATATATCGAGTTTCAGATCTAAATAATCAGCCAGTGTGGAGATACAGCATTTTCTGTGTTTTTAAGAAATTTTCAAGAAAAAAAATTATTTCCTCCATACTGTCTGATTGAGGAGATCTGAATATGCATACACAATCCTTCTGTATGTATTGCATTGTGTCCGGACATTCTGGTAAACTTTGAGCGAGGGTGAGGAGGTCTCAGTTGGAAATGCACATGCGCTTTTTCGACATTTCATTCCAAATATCCCTTTCTAGTCCCAACAAATATCTTGAACTTTAAACGCACTATGTTATTCATGCTGAGGGATAATATATCAAGTTTCAGATCTAAATAATCAGCCAGTGTGGAGATACATCATTTTCTGGGTTTTTCAAGAAATGTTCAAGAAAAAAAGTTGTTTCCTCCACACTGTCTGATTGAGATGATCTGAAATTGCATACACAATCCCTCTGTATGTATTGCATTGTGTCTGGAGATTCTGGTAAACTTTGACAGAGGATGAGGAGGCCTTAATTGGAAATGCACATGCACTTTTTGGACTTTTCATTCCAAAGATCCCTTTCCATTCTCAACAAATATCTTAAACTTTACACACACTATGTTATACATGCTGAGGGATTTTATATTAAGTTTCAGATCTAAATAATCAGCCAGTGTTGAGATACAGCATTTTCTGGATTTTCAAGAAATTTTAAAGAAAAAAAGTTATTTCCTCCATTATGTCTGATTGAGTAGATCTGAAATTATATACACAATCTCTCTGTATGTATTGCAGTATGTCTGATCATTCTGGTAAACTTTGAGCGAGGGTGAGGAGGTCTTAGTTGGAAATGCACATGCGGTTTTTCGGCTTTTCATTCCAAATATCCCTTTCCATTCCCAACAAATATCTTGAAATTTAAACGCACTATGTTATACATGCTGAGGGATAATATATCGAGTTTAAGATCTAAATAATCAGCCAGCGTGGAGATACAGCATTTTCTGTGTTTTTCAAGAAATTTACAAGAAAAAAAAATTAGTTCCTCCATACTGTCTGATTGAGGAGATCTGATATTGCATACACAATCCCTCTGTATGTATTGCATTGTGTCTGGACATTCTGGTAAACATTGAGTGAGGGTGAGGAGGTCTTAGTTGGAAATGCACATGCGCTTTTTCGACATTTCATTCCAAATATCCCTTTCCATTCTCAACAAATATCTTGAACTTTACACACACTATGTTATACATGCTGAGGGATTATATATTAAGTTTCAGATCTAAATAATCAGCCAGTGTGGAGATACAGCATTTTCTGGGTTTTTCAAGAAATTTTCAAGAAAAAAAGTTATTTCCTCCATTGTGTCTGATTGAGTAGATCTGAAATTATATACACAATCTCTCTGTATGTATTGCAGTATGTCTAGGCATTCTGGTAAACTTTAAGAGAGGGTGAGGACGTCTTAGTTGGAAATGCACAAGCGGTTTTTCAACTTTTCATTCCAAATATCCCTTTCCATTCCCTACAAATATCTTGAAATTTAAACGCACTATGTTACACATGCTGAGGGATAATATATCGAGTTTCAGATCTAAATAATCAGCCAGTGTGGAGATACAGTATTTTCTCTGTTTTTCAAGAAATTTTCAAGAAAAAAAATTAGTTCCTCCATACTGTCTGATTGAGGAGATCTGATATTGCATACACAATCCCTCTTTATGTATTGCATTGTGTCTGGACAATCTGGTAAACTTTGAGCGAGGGTGAGGAGGTCTTAGTTGGAAATGCACATGCGGTTTTTCGACTTTTCATTCCAAATATCCCTTTCCATTCCCAACAAATATCTTGAAATTTAAACGCACTATGTTACACATGCTGAGGGATAATATATCGAGTTTCAGATCTAAATAATCAGCCAGTGTGGAGATACAGCATTTTCTCTGTTTTTCAAGAAATTTTCAAGAAAAAAAATTAGTTCCTCCATACTGTCGGATTGAGGAGATCTGATATTGCATACACAATCCCTCTTTATGTATTGCATTGTGTCTGGACAATCTGGTAAACTTTGAGCGAGGATGAGGAGGCCTTAGTTGGAAATGCACATGCGCTTTTTGGAGTTTTCATTCCAAAGATCCCTTTCCATTCTCAACAAATATACTAAACTTTACACACATTATGTTATACATGATGAGGGATTACATATTAAGTTTCAGATCTAAATAATCAGCCAGTGTGGAGATACAGCATTTTCTGGGTTTCTCAAGAAATTTTCAAGAAAAAAAGTTATTTCCTCCATTGTGTCTGATTGAGTAGATCTGAAATTATATACACAATCTCTCTGTATGTATTGCAGTATGTCTGGGCATCCTGGTAAACTTTAAGAGAGGGCGAGGACATCTTAGTTGGAAATGCACATGCGGTTTTTCGACTTTTCATTCCAAATATCCCTTTCCATTCCCAACAAATATCTTGAAATTTAAATGCACTCAGTTATACATGCTGAGGGATAATATATCGAGTTTCAGATCTAAATAATCAGCCAGTGTGGAGATACAGCATTTTCTGTGTTTTTCAAGAAATTTTCAAGATAAATAATTATTTCCTGCACACTGTCTGATTGAGGAGATCTGATATTGCATACACAATGCCTCTGTATGTATTGCATTGTGTCTGGTCATTCTGGTAAACTTTGAGAGAGGATGAGGAGGCCTTAGTTGGAAATGCACATGCGCTTTTTGGACTTTTCATTCCAAAGATCCCTTTCCATTCTCAACAAATATCTTAAACTTTACACACACTATGTTATACATGCTGAGGGATAATATATCAAGTTTCAGATCTAAATAATCAGCCAGTGTGGAGATACATCATTTTCTGGGTTTTTCAAGAAATTTTCAAGAAAAAAAGTTGTTTCCTCCATACTGTCTGATTGAGGAGATCTGAAATTGCATACACAATCCCTCTGTATGTATTGCATTGTGTCTGATCATTCCGGTAAACTTTGAGCGAGGGTGAGGAGGTCTTAGGTGGAAATGCACATGCGCTTTTTCGACATTTCATTCCAAATATCCCTTTCCATTCTCAACAAATATCTTGAACTTTACACACACTATGTTATACTTGCTGAGGGATTATATATTAAGTTTCAGATCTAAATAATCAGCCAGTGTGGAGATACAGCATTTTCTGGGTTTTTCAAGAAATTTTCAAGTAAAAAAGTTATTTCCTCCATTGTGTCTGATTGAGTAGATCTGAAATTATATACGCAATCTCTCTGTATGTATTGCAGTATGTCTGGGTAGTCTGGTAAACTTTAAGAGAAGGTGAGGACGTCTTAGTTGGAAATGCACATGCGGTTTTTCGACTTTTCATTCCAATTATCCCTTTCCATTCCCAACAAATATCTTGAAATTTAAAAGCACTATGTTGTACATGCTGAGGGATAATATATCAAGTTTCAGATCTAAATAATCAGCCAGTGTGGAGATACATCATTTTCTGGGTTTTTCAAGAAATTTTCAAGAAAAAAAGTTGTTTCCTCCATACTGTCTGATTGAGGAGATCTGAAATTGCATACACAATCCCTCTGTATGTATTGCATTGTGTCTGATCATTCTGGTAAACTTTGAGCGAGGGTGAGGAGGTCTTAGTTGGAAATGCACATGCGGTTTTTCGGCTTTTCATTCCAAATATCCCTTTCCATTCCCAACAAATATCTTGAAATTTAAACGCACTATGTTACACATGCTGAGGGATAATATATCGAGTTTCAGATCTAAATAATCAGCCAGTGTGGAGATACAGCATTTCTGTGTTTTTCAAGAAATTTTCAAGAAAAAAAATTAGTTCCTCCATACTGTCTGATTGAGGAGATCTGATATTGCATACACAATCCCTCTTTATGTATTGCATTGTGTCCGGACATTCTGGTAAACTTTGAGCGAGGGTGAGGAGGTCTCAGTTGGAAATGCACATGCGCTTTTTCGACATTTCATTCCAAATATCCCTTTCTAGTCCCAACAAATATCTTGAACTTTAAACGCACTATGTTATTCATGCTGAGGGATAATATATCAAGTTTCAGATCTAAATAATCAGCCAGTGTGGAGATACATCATTTTCTGGGTTTTTCAAGAAATGTTCAAGAAAAAAAGTTGTTTCCTCCACACTGTCTGATTGAGATGATCTGAAATTGCATACACAATCCCTCTGTATGTATTGCATTGTGTCTGGAGATTCTGGTAAACTTTGACAGAGGATGAGGAGGCCTTAGTTGGAAATGCACATGCGCTTTTTGGACTTTTCATTCCAAAGATCCCTTTCCATTCTCAACAAATATCTTAAACTTTACAGACACTATGTTATACATGCTGAGGGATTTTATATTAAGTTTCAGATCTAAATAATCAGCCAGTGTTGAGATACAGCATTTTCTGGATTTTCAAGAAATTTTAAAGAAAAAAAGTTATTTCCTCCATTATGTCTGGTTGAGTAGATCTGAAATTATATACACAATCTCTCTGTATGTATTGCAGTATGTCTGATCATTCTGGTAAACTTTGAGCGAGGGTGAGGAGGTCTTAGTTGGAAATGCACATGCGATTTTTCGGCTTTTCATTCCAAATATCCCTTTCCATTCCCAACAAATATCTTGAAATTTAAACGCACTATGTTATACATGCTGAGGGATAATATATCGAGTTTAAGATCTAAATAATCAGCCAGCGTGGAGATACAGCATTTTCTGTGTTTTTCAAGAAATTTACAAGAAAAAAAAATTAGTTCCTCCATACTGTCTGATTGAGGAGATCTGATATTGCATACACAATCCCTCTGTATGTATTGCATTGTGTCTGGACATTCTGGTAAACTTTGAGCGAGGGTGAGGAGGTCTTAGTTGGTAATGCACAAGCGCTTTTTCGACATTTCATTCCAAATATCCCTTTCCATTCCCAACAAATATCTTGAACATTAAACGCACTATGTTATACATGCTGAGGGATAATAGATCAAGTTTCAGATCTAAATAATCAGCCAGTGTGGAGATACATCATTTTCTGGGTTTTTCAAGAAATTTTCAAGAAAAAAAGTTGTTTCCTCCACACTGTCTGATTGAGGAGATCTGAAATTGCATACACAATCCCTCTGTATGTATTGCATTGTGTCTGGACATTCTGATAAACTTTGAGCGAGGGAGAGGAGGTCTTAGTTGGAAATGCACATGCGCTTTTTCGACATTTCATTCCAAATATCCCTTTCCAATCCCAACAAATATCTTGAACTTTACACACACTATGTTATACATGATGAGGGATTATATATTAAGTTTCAGATCTAAATAATCAGCCAGTGTGGAGATACAGCATTTTCGGGGTTTCTCAAGAAATTTTCAAGAAAAAAAGTTATTTCCTCCATTGTGTCTGATTGAGTAGATCTGAAATTATATACACAATCTCTCTGTATGTATTGCAGTATGTCTGGGCATCCTGGTAAACTTTAAGAGAGGGCGAGGACGTCTTAGTTGGAAATGCACATGCGGTTTTTCGACATTTCATTCCAAATATCCCTTTCCATTCCCAACAAATATCTTAAACTTTAAATTCACTCTGTTATACATGCTGAGGGATAATATATCGAGTTTCAGATCTAAATAATCAGCCAGTGTGGAGATACAGCATTTTCTGTGTTTTTAAGAAATTTTCAAGAAAAAAAATTATTTCCTCCATACTGTCTGATTGAGGAGATCTGAATATGCATACACAATCCTTCTGTATGTATTGCATTGTGTCCGGACATTCTGGTAAACTTTGAGCGAGGGTGAGGAGGTCTCAGTTGGAAATGCACATGCGCTTTTTCGACATTTCATTCCAAATATCCCTTTCTAGTCCCAACAAATATCTTGAACTTTAAACGCACTATGTTATTCATGCTGAGGGATAATATATCAAGTTTCAGATCTAAATAATCAGCCAGTGTGGAGATACATCATTTTCTGGGTTTTTCAAGAAATGTTCAAGAAAAAAAGTTGTTTCCTCCACACTGTCTGATTGAGATGATCTGAAATTGCATACACAATCCCTCTGTATGTATTGCATTGTGTCTGGAGATTCTGGTAAACTTTGACAGAGGATGAGGAGGCCTTAGTTGGAAATGCACATGCGCTTTTTGGACTTTTCATTCCAAAGATCCCTTTCCATTCTCAACAAATATCTTAAACTTTACACACACTATGTTATACATGCTGAGGGATTTTATATTAAGTTTCAGATCTAAATAATCAGCCAGTGTTGAGATACAGCATTTTCTGGATTTTCAAGAAATTTTAAAGAAAAAAAGTTATTTCCTCCATTATGTCTGGTTGAGTAGATCTGAAATTATATACACAATCTCTCTGTATGTATTGCAGTATGTCTGATCATTCTGGTAAACTTTGAGCGAGGGTGAGGAGGTCTTAGTTGGAAATGCACATGCGGTTTTTCGGCTTTTCATTCCAAATATCCCTTTCCATTCCCAACAAATATCTTGAAATTTAAACGCACTATGTTATACATGCTGAGGGATAATATATCGAGTTTAAGATCTAAATAATCAGCCAGCGTGGAGATACAGCATTTTCTGTGTTTTTCAAGAAATTTACAAGAAAAAAAAATTAGTTCCTCCATACTGTCTGATTGAGGAGATCTGATATTGCATACACAATCCCTCTGTATGTATTGCATTGTGTCTGGACATTCTGGTAAACTTTGAGCGAGGGTGAGGAGGTCTTAGTTGGTAATGCACATGCGCTTTTTCGACATTTCATTCCAAATATCCCTTTCCATTCCCAACAAATATCTTGAACATTAAACGCACTATGTTATACATGCTGAGGGATAATAGATCAAGTTTCAGATCTAAATAATCAGCCAGTGTGGAGATACAGCATTTTCTGGGTTTTTCAAGAAATTTTCAAGAAAAAAAGTTGTTTCCTCCACACTGTCTGATTGAGGAGATCTGAAATTGCATACACAATCCCTCTGTATGTATTGCATTGTGTCTGATCATTCTGGTAAACATTGAGTGAGGGTGAGGAGGTCTTAGTTGGAAATGCACATGCGCTTTTTCGACATTTCATTCCAAATATCCCTTTCCATTCTCAACAAATATCTTGAACTTTACACACACTATGTTATACATGCTGAGGGATTATATATTAAGTTTCAGATCTAAATAATCAGCCAGTGTGGAGATACAGCATTTTCTGGGTTTTTCAAGAAATTTTCAAGAAAAAAAGTTATTTCCTCCATTGTGTCTGATTGAGTAGATCTGAAATTATATACACAATCTCTCTGTATGTATTGCAGTATGTCTAGGCATTCTGGTAAACTTTAAGAGAGGGTGAGGACGTCTTAGTTGGAAATGCACAAGCGGTTTTTCAACTTTTCATTCCAAATATCCCTTTCCATTCCCTACAAATATCTTGAAATTTAAACGCACTATGTTACACATGCTGAGGGATAATATATCGAGTTTCAGATCTAAATAATCAGCCAGTGTGGAGATACAGCATTTTCTCTGTTTTTCAAGAAATTTTCAAGAAAAAAAATTAGTTCCTCCATACTGTCTGATTGAGGAGATCTGATATTGCATACACAATCCCTCTTTATGTATTGCATTGTGTCTGGACAATCTGGTAAACTTTGAGCGAGGGTGAGGAGGTCTTAGTTGGAAATGCACATGCGCTTTTTCGACATTTCATTCCAAATATCCCTTTCCATTCCCAACAAATATCTTGAACTTTAAACGCACTATGTTATACATGCTGAGGGATAATATATCAAGTTTCAGATCTAAATAATCAGCCAGTGTAGAGATACATCATTTTCTGGGTTTTTCAAGAAATTTTCAAGAAAAAAAGTTATTTCCTCCATTGTGTCTGATTGAGTAGATCTGAAATTACATACACAATCTCTCTGTATGTATTGCAGTATGTCTGGGTAGTCTGGTAAACTTTAAGAGAAAGTGAGGACGTCTTAGTTGGAAATGCACATGCGGTTTTTCGACTTTTCATTCCAATTATCCCTTTCCATTCCCAACAAATATCTTGAAATTTAAACGCACTATGTTGTACATGCTGAGGAATAATATATCGAGTTTCAGATCTAAATAATCAGCCAGTGTGGAGATACAGCATTTTCTGTGTTTTTCAAGTAATTTACAAGATATAAAAATTAGTTCCTCCATACTGTCTGATTGAGGAGATCTGATATTGCATACACAATCCCTCTGTATGTATTGCATTGTGTCTGGACATTCTGGTAAACTTTGAGCGAGGGTGAGGAGGTCTTAGTTGGTAATGCACATGCACTTTTTCGGCATTTCATTCCAAATATCCCTTTCCATTCCCAACAAATATCTTGAACTTTAAACGCACTATGTTATACATGCTGAGGGATAATATATCAAGTTTCAGATCTAAATAATCAGCCAGTGTGGAGATACATCATTTTCTGGGTTTTTCAAGAAATTTTCAAGAAAAAAAGTTGTTTCCTCCATACTGTCTGATTGAGGAGATCTGAAATTGCATACACAATCCCTCTGTATGTATTGCATTGTGTCTGATCATTCTGGTAAACTTTGAGCGCGGGTGAGGAGGTCTTAGTTGGAAATGCACATGCGCTTTTTCGCATTTCATTCCAAATATCCCTTTCCATTCTCAACAAATATCTTGAACTTTACACACACTATGTTATACTAGCTGAGGGATTATATATTAAGTTTCAGATCTAAATAATCAGCCAGTGTGGAGATACAGCATTTTCTGGGTTTTTCAAGAAATTATCAAGTAAAAAAGTTATTTCCTCCATTGTGTCTGATTGAGTAGATCTGAAATTGTATACACAATCCCTCTGTATGTATTGCAGTATGTCTGGGCATTCTGGTAAACTATAAGAGAGGGTGAGGACGTCTTAGTTGGAAATGCACATGCGGTTTTTCGACTTTTCATTCCAAATATCCCTTTCCATTCCCAACAAATATCTTGAAATTTAAACGCACTATGTTACACATGCTGAGGGATAATATATCGAGTTTCAGATCTAAATAATCAGCCAGTGTGGAGATACAGCATTTCTGTGTTTTTCAAGAAATTTTCAAGAAAAAAAATTAGTTCCTCCATACTGTCTGATTGAGGAGATCTGATATTGCATACACAATCCCTCTTTATGTATTGCATTGTGTCCGGACATTCTGGTAAACTTTGAGCGAGGGTGAGGAGGTCTTAGTTGGAAATGCACATGCGGTTTTTCGACTTTTCATTCCAAATATCCCTTTCCATTCCCAACAAATATCTTGAAATTTAAATGCACTATGTTATACATGCTGAGGGATAATATATCGAGTTTCAGATCTAAATAATCAGCCAGTGTGGAGATACAGCATTGTCTGTGTTTTTCAAGTAATTTTCAAGAAAAAAAATTATTTCCTCCTTACTGTCCGATTGAGGAGATCTGAAATTGCATACACAATCCTTCTGTATGTATTGCATTGTGTCTGGACATTCTGGTAAACTTTGAGCGAGGTTCAGGGGTGTTAGTTGGTAATGCACATGCGCTTTTTCGACATTTCATTCGAAATATCCCTTTCCATTCCCATCAAATATCTTGAACTTCAAACGCACTATGTTATACTTTCTGAGGGATAATATATCGAGTTTCAGATCTAAATAATCAGCCAGTGTGGAGATACAGGATTTTCTGTGTTTTTCAAGAAGTTTTCAAAAAAAAAAATTAGTTCCTCCATACTGTCTGATTGAGGAGATCTGATATTGCATACACAATCCCTCTGTATGTATTGCATTGTGTCTGGACATTCTGGTAAATTTTGAGCGTGGGTGAGGAGGTCTTAGTTGGAAATGCACATGCGCTTTTTCGACATTTCATTCCAAATATCCCTTTCCATTCCCACCAAATATCTTGAACTTTAAACGCACTATGTTATACATGCTGAGGGTAATATATCAAGTTTCAGATCTAAATAATCAGCCAGTGTGGAGATACATCATTTTCTGCGTTTTTCAAGAAATTTTCAAGAAAAAAAGTTGTTTCCTCCACACTGTCTGATTGAGGAGATCTGAAATTGCATACACAATCCCTCTGTATGTATTGCATTGTACCTGGACATCCTGGTAAACTTTGAGAGAGGATGAGGAGGCCTTAGTTGGAAATGCACATGCGCTTTTTGGACTTTTCATTCCAAAGATCCCTTTCCATTCTCAACAAATATCTTGAACTTTACACACACTATGTTATACATGCTGAGGGATTATATATTGAGTTTCAGATCTAAATAATCAGCCAGTGTGGAGATACAGCATTTTCTGGGTTTTTCAAGAAATTTTCAAGAAAAAAAATTATTTCCTCCATACTGTCTGATTGAGGAGATCTGAAATTGCATACACAAACCTTCTGGACGTATTGCATTGTGTCTGGACATTCTGGTAAACTTTGAGCCAGGATGAGGGGTCTTACTTGGAAATGCACATGCGCTTTTTTGACATTTCATTCCAAATATCCCTTTCCATTCCCAACAAATATTTTGAACTTTAAACGCACTATGTTATACATGCTGAGGGATAATATATCGAGTTTCAGATCTAAATAATCAGCCAGTGTGGAGATACAGCATTTTCTGTGATTTTCAAGAAATTTTCAAGAAACAAAATTATTTCCTCCATACTGTCTGATTGAGGAGATCTGAAATTGCATACACAATCCTTCTGTATGTATTGCATTGTGTCTGTATATTCTGGTAAACTTTGAGCCAGGATGAGGGGTCTTAGTTGAAAATGCACATGCGCTTTTTTGACATTTCATTCCAAATATCCCTTTCCATTCCCAACAAATATTTTGAACTTTAAACGCACTATGTTATACATGCTGAGGGATAATATATCGAGTTTCAGATCTAAATAATCAGCCAGTGTGGAGATACAGCATTTTCTGTGTTTTTCAAGAAATTTTCAAGAAAAAAAATTATTTCCTCCATACTGTCTGATTGCGGAGATCTGAAATTGCATAGACAATCCTTCTGTATGTATTGCATTGTGTCTGGACATTCTGGTAAACTTTGAGCGAGGGTGAGGGGTCTTAGTTGGAAATGCACATGCGCTTTTTCGACATTACATTCCAAATATCCCTTTCCATCCCCAACAAATATCTTGAACTTTAAACGCACTATGTTATACATGCTGAGGGATAATATATCGGGTTTCAGATCTAAATAATCAGCCAGTGTGGAGATACATCATTTTCTGGGTTTTTCAAGAAATTTTCAAGAAAAAAGTTGTTTTCTCCACACTGTCTGATTGAGGAGATCTGAAATTGCATACACAATCCCTCTGTATGTATTGCATTGTGTCTGGACATTCTGGTAAACTTTGAGAGAGGATGAGGAGGCCTTAGATGGAAATGCACATGCGCTTTTTGGACTTTTCATTCCAAAGATCCCTTTCCATTCTCAACAAATATCTTAAACTTTACACACACTATGTTATACATGCTGAGGGATTATATATTAAGTTTCAGATCTAAATAATCGGCCAGTGTGGAGATACAGCATTTTCTGGGTTTTTCAAGAAATTTTCAAGAAAAAAAGTTATTTCCTCCATTGTGTCTGATTGAGTAGATCTGAAATTATATACACAATCTCTCTGTATGTATTGCAGTATGTCTGGGCATTCTGGTAAACTTTAAGAGAGGGTGAGGGCCTCTTAGTTGGAAATGCACATGCGGTTTTTCGACTTTTCATTCCAAATATCCCTTTCCATTCCCAACAAATATCTTGAAATTTAAACGCACTATGTTACACATGCTGAGGGATAATATATCGAGTTTCAGATCTAAATAATCAGCCAGTGTGGAGATACAGCATTTCTGTGTTTTTCAAGAAATTTTCAAGAAAAAAAATTAGTTCCTCCATACTGTCTGATTGAGGAGATCTGATATTGCATACACAATCCCTCTTTATGTATTGCATTGTGTCCGGACATTCTGGTAAACTTTGAGCGAGGGTGAGGAGGTCTTAGTTGGAAATGCACATGCGGTTTTTCGACTTTTCATTCCAAATATCCCTTTCCATTCCCAACAAATATCTTGAAATTTAAATGCACTATGTTATACATGCTGAGGGATAATATATCGAGTTTCAGATCTAAATAATCAGCCAGTGTGGAGATACAGCATTGTCTGTGTTTTTCAAGTAATTTTCAAGAAAAAAAATTATTTCCTCCTTACTGTCCGATTGAGGAGATCTGAAATTGCATACACAATCCTTCTGTATGTATTGCATTGTGTCTGGACATTCTGGTAAACTTTGAGCGAGGTTCAGGGGTGTTAGTTGGTAATGCACATGCGCTTTTTCGACATTTCATTCGAAATATCCCTTTCCATTCCCATCAAATATCTTGAACTTCAAACGCACTATGTTATACTTTCTGAGGGATAATATATCGAGTTTCAGATCTAAATAATCAGCCAGTGTGGAGATACAGGATTTTCTGTGTTTTTCAAGAAGTTTTCAAAAAAAAAAATTAGTTCCTCCATACTGTCTGATTGAGGAGATCTGATATTGCATACACAATCCCTCTGTATGTATTGCATTGTGTCTGGACATTCTGGTAAATTTTGAGCGAGGGTGAGGAGGTCTTAGTTGGAAATGCACATGCGCTTTTTCGACATTTCATTCCAAATATCCCTTTCCATTCCCACCAAATATCTTGAACTTTAAACGCACTATGTTATACATGCTGAGGGGTAATATATCAAGTTTCAGATCTAAATAATCAGCCAGTGTGGAGATACATCATTTTCTGCGTTTTTCAAGAAATTTTCAAGAAAAAAAGTTGTTTCCTCCACACTGTCTGATTGAGGAGATCTGAAATTGCATACACAATCCCTCTGTATGTATTGCATTGTACCTGGACATCCTGGTAAACTTTGAGAGAGGATGAGGAGGCCTTAGTTGGAAATGCACATGCGCTTTTTGGACTTTTCATTCCAAAGATCCCTTTCCATTCTCAACAAATATCTTGAACTTTACACACACTATGTTATACATGCTGAGGGATTATATATTGAGTTTCAGATCTAAATAATCAGCCAGTGTGGAGATACAGCATTTTCTGGGTTTTTCAAGAAATTTTCAAGAAAAAAAATTATTTCCTCCATACTGTCTGATTGAGGAGATCTGAAATTGCATACACAAACCTTCTGGACGTATTGCATTGTGTCTGGACATTCTGGTAAACTTTGAGCAGGATGAGGGGTCTTACTTGGAAATGCACATGCGCTTTTTTGACATTTCATTCCAAATATCCCTTTCCATTCCCAACAAATATTTTGAACTTTAAACGCACTATGTTATACATGCTGAGGGATAATATATCGAGTTTCAGATCTAAATAATCAGCCAGTGTGGAGATACAGCATTTTCTGTGATTTTCAAGAAATTTTCAAGAAACAAAATTATTTCCTCCATACTGTCTGATTGAGGAGATCTGAAATTGCATACACAATCCTTCTGTATGTATTGCATTGTGTCTGTATATTCTGGTAAACTTTGAGCCAGGATGAGGGGTCTTAGTTGAAAATGCACATGCGCTTTTTGACATTTCATTCCAAATATCCCTTTCCATTCCCAACAAATATTTTGAACTTTAAACGCACTATGTTATACATGCTGAGGGATAATATATCGAGTTTCAGATCTAAATAATCAGCCAGTGTGGAGATACAGCATTTTCTGTGTTTTTCAAGAAATTTTCAAGAAAAAAAATTATTTCCTCCATACTGTCTGATTGCGGAGATCTGAAATTGCATAGACAATCCTTCTGTATGTATTGCATTGTGTCTGGACATTCTGGTAAACTTTGAGCGAGGGTGAGGGGTCTTAGTTGGAAATGCACATGCGCTTTTTCGACATTACATTCCAAATATCCCTTTCCATCCCCAACAAATATCTTGAACTTTAAACGCACTATGTTATACATGCTGAGGGATAATATATCGGGTTTCAGATCTAAATAATCAGCCAGTGTGGAGATACATCATTTTCTGGGTTTTTCAAGAAATTTTCAAGAAAAAAAGTTGTTTTCTCCACACTGTCTGATTGAGGAGATCTGAAATTGCATACACAATCCCTCTGTATGTATTGCATTGTGTCTGGACATTCTGGTAAACTTTGAGAGAGGATGAGGAGGCCTTAGATGGAAATGCACATGCGCTTTTTGGACTTTTCATTCCAAAGATCCCTTTCCATTCTCAACAAATATCTTAAACTTTACACACACTATGTTATACATGCTGAGGGATTATATATTAAGTTTCAGATCTAAATAATCGGCCAGTGTGGAGATACAGCATTTTCTGGGTTTTTCAAGAAATTTTCAAGAAAAAAAGTTATTTCCTCCATTGTGTCTGATTGAGTAGATCTGAAATTATATACACAATCTCTCTGTATGTATTGCAGTATGTCTGGGCATTCTGGTAAACTTTAAGAGAGGGTGAGGGCCTCTTAGTTGGAAATGCACATGCGCTTTTTCCCCCTCAATCCCTCTGAATGTATTGCATTGTGTGTTGACATTCTAATAGTATAGCCAAACCAAGCCTCCAACTTCTTTTTAATAGTATAGCCAAATCTAGTCGCCAACTTTTCATCGGTCTACTCATTTGTTCCAGCAGTTTGATACTGCTCTCCCCGTCCCCATTGCTTAATACATTATTAATATATTTTGCTTTGCCGTAGGCGAAGAGCTCCTGCAGAAGGCAACACGTCTTCATATAATTGTACGCTCCTCCAGGGCAGCCAACGCAACTACCACTTCTCAAGAACATTATGTAGGAAAAGATATTGTTGAAGTGACGGCGGAGGTCTAATAGAATGTAGTCCGCGCTCCCGCGGCAGACTCAAGTAAGTACTTCACTTCGGATTTGGCCTTTATCCTGTAGTATAGGTGAACCTACCCTCCAATTTTTCATCTATCCACTCCTCTGTTCCTGGCAGTTCGATACTGCTCTCCTCGTCCTCACTGTTTAATACATCATTAATATATTTTGTTTTGCCGTAGGCGAAGAGCTCCTGTAGAAAACAACACGTTTTCATATACAATTATAGTCTCCTCGATGGCCACTATCGAACCTGCCACATCCCGAGGATCACCTGGGCGAACCCGACGAAGAAGTAAAAGCGAAGGTGTATTTGAAAGTAGTCCGCGTTACCGCGACATACTGGAGTATCGCGTTATTTATGGCATACCTGACTTGTAGGTACAAAATAATCAGACTTATACCTCCCCAAAAAATAAAAATTCGGCGGGTGTAGCAGTGTTTCACACTATGAAACAACATCTCATTTATGCAGGTCTCAATCTTAAGGAGTGCCTTTCTAATCACGCGGGGCGATGCCCTAAACATCATAATTAACTGAGTCTAGAAGAAATTGACTAACCTGCATCTCTATTTTCTTAACAAAAATTCGTAGTCTTTATAGCATCTTTAACTTGATGGTTAGAATATTTTTATACCATAATGTTCGAAACCACGAAGCCTACCACTTACAATAAGGATAATTTTTATCATTTTTCAATTCCCCTAGCTGCATCAGACTCTGATTTGTAGTATTATCCATAGGAGTATTGACAGAATTAGTATAGAGTTTATTTCATTGCTTGAGAACTTTAAAAGTAAACTTAAAAAGCTTTGTTTTATATATGTTTTTTGTATTTAATCTTGAAATCGTCTATCATCAGAAACATTCTACACAAAAAGCCTTCTCTTTATAAAAAATGCCTCGCACACGGGTTTCGGAGAAATCGGGCAGAATATTGTTAAAGCGTCTAGAAAAAATTCATTGATTACGTCCTACTTGATTTGGAAATGGGTGGTTAGCCAAAAGTCCCGCTATCAAAACCCCTTCAGAGAGTCTTTACAAAAAATGTCGCGCGCCAGGATTTCCGCCGAATATTAAGAACTTAAAGGGTTTCAACTATTATAAATTGGTAATTATAATTTAGTAACATGCGAATTCGCTTACTAGGTTATATTTAATCATTAAATCGTCTATAAGCAGAAAATTTTCACACAAAAATTCTTGACACGATCTTTACAAAAAATGTGGCGCACACGGGTTTCGGAGAAATCCGGCAGAAGAAAAGTTAAAGCGCCTAGACATTGTTAATTATGATGCAATTTATTGATTACGTAAATCTTAATTTGGAAATGCGTGGTTGGCCGAAAGTCCTGTTATCCCTTCACAGGCTCATTACAAAAAATGTCGCGTGCTCGTATTTTCGCCAAATATTGCGAATTACATGGTTTCAACTATTATAAATTCGTAATTATTAGTTAGTTAAATGCAAATTAGGTTATTAGTTTATATTTAATGTTAAATCGTCCATCGGCAGGAACTTTCTACACCAAAAGCCTTCACATGCTCTTTATAAAAAATTTCGCGAACACGGATTTCGGAGAAATCTGGCAAAAGAATATTGTTAAAATGTCTAAAAAGTGTTAATTATGATACAATTCATTAATTAAGTCCATCTTGATTTGGAAATGAGTTGCTAGTCAAAAGGCCCGTTATCCAAAACCCTTCACATGCTCTTTACAAAAAATCTCGCGCAAGCGGAATTTGGGGAAATCCGGCAGAAGAATATTGTTAAAACGTCTAGAAATTTTTAATTATGATGCAATCGTTGATTAAGTCCATCTTGATGTGGGAATGGGTTGTTTGTCAAAAGTCCCACTATCAGAAACCCTTCACAGGCTCTTTACAAAATATGTCGCGCGCTCGTATTTCAACCAAGTATAGCGAAATTACATGGTTTCAACTAATATCAATTGGTAATTAGAATTTAGTTACATGCAAATTCGCTTACTAGGTTATATTCAATCTTTAAATCGTCTATCAGCAGACACTTTCTACACAAAAAGCCTTCACATGCTTTTTACAAAAAATGTCACGCACATGGGTTCGGGGAAATCGGACAGAAGAATATTGTTAAAACGTCTAGAAATGGTTAATTATGATGTAATTCGTTGATTAAGTCTATCTTGATTTGGGAATGGGTTGTTAGTCAAAATTCCCGCTATCCAAAACCCTTTACAGGCTCTTTACAAAAAATCTCGCGCAAGCGGAATTCGGGGAAATCCGGCAGAAGAATATTGTTAAAAGGGCTAGAAATTGTTAATTATGACGCAATTCGTTGATTAAGTCCATCTTGATTTGGGAATGGGTTGTTAGTCAAAAGTCCGGCTATCCAAAATCCTTCACAGGCTCTTTATCAAAAATGTCGCCCGACCGTATTTCCGCCGAATATTAATAAATTTAATGTTTTCAACAATCATAAATTGGTAATTATTAGTTAGTTAAATGCAAATTTGGTTATTAGTTTGTATTTAATATTTGAATCGTCCATCGGCAGAAACTTTATATACCAAAAGCCTTCACATGCTCTTTACAAAATATGTCGCGAACACGGATTTCGGAGAAATTCATGAATTTTTTCACTTCATTATATTTAGATTACTTTTAATATAGTTTCGCATTAAGTTTTTGAAGTACGGCTTTATGATCTGAGTGTTGCGTGGTCATTTTCTCATTTTACACATCGGCATTCGCAAGATGTCACATTCGCGCAACCTGATAGAGCGTGTAAAAAAGTAGCTGAGAGGGAATGTTTTCACGCTCGCACACTTGAGTACTTTATCCCTACTATTATTGAAATATTAATGAAATCAACAAAGTAAGACTAAAATAATGCATAATTTTTCATGTTATTCATGTACATATGCAATAAATTGTAGTAGTTATAGCTTTGCTTGATTTTATTTAATACTTCTGATTATTTATTTTCCAAATTACAATTTAAAATAGTTTTAATAACTTTGTATGGTAAAGTAAAATAATGCATGATGTATAAAGCTGTGGTGAATATTTAGGCTTATATGTGTATAGTTTTGGTATATGTAATTACGTAGTTAGAACTTGTGTTGTCCTTAATATCATTTAGTACTTCAAAGTACTACGAAAACATTGAAAAAAAAAATTAAAAAAAAGAAAAAAACAAAAAGGAAAACGAAAATTAAAAAGGAAAAAATTATGTAATGAATAAAGAAGCGAAAAAGAAAAGAAACTTAAAAAGAGGAAAGAAAATGAAAACGGAAAAAGAAACAAATAATAACATTATACTCGAGTGTTGATTATTGGAAATCACCTCAGAGCCAAATATAAACATCAATTTAACAAGAAAATAACATTGTAAATGCATCTAAATATTTCGATGCATATCATTATGTTATATGATTAACAAGTATAGTTCATGACTACAACTTGCAGTCTTAGTATCTTTTGAGAAATTTGCATGTATTTTTATAATGAATGATACTACTAATAATAATAAGTAGTAACATGTGATTATTTAGTTAGTGTCTGCCCTGTTGTTGCTTACTTAATTTAGTGCATATATTTATTGCAATATTTTAGATGTATGTAAAGTATATTACTCTATTACTCTATCTACAGGATACATATATTTTTATTATGCATCATGAGATTCACTTTCTGATCGAGTGTATAATGCCAAAAATAAATGTCTGACCTTGTAAATGTTAATTATCCTCCGAAAAATACAGTAGCAATTTACTAAATCTACTATTAAATGTACTTTTGTTATACTGCAGCATAAATGTATAGAGTATAGTAATTATACTGTACAGTAGTATGTATATAATTAGGTAGTTAGTGCATGTATTGTAGTTTATTTAACTTAGTATTTTTATATACAAAAAATGATAACATGCTAAATGCATTTTTCAAAATTGGTCTTTTATCATACGTAATATAATTACGTATTCTAAAACTAACAAGTTGAGTAAAAAAAACAACATATTTTAGAACAATACATATACAAATTCTGAAAAGAATAGCATATGCTTGGAATCGAAAACTGCAACTTTATAGCTAGGCCTGTTGGATGTGTGATAAAGGAGTGGTCAGTTTAGTACGTGCATTTTTTAATTTTACTTTGTACTTTTACACACTACAAAAATTTGATAATATCCTAAATGTATTTCTTAAAATTATGCTTATATTGTTATAATATAATGTATAATATTGTTAAACTTTTCAATGGAATCATAAATTGTATAAGGAAGGAAATAATATCGTAAATGGATAACAAATTTTAAAAATTCGACAAATAATATTACAGTCAGTTACATACCGACAATCAGGTATTGTAATTATATTTATAATAACATTTAAGCTGTTCATATACTTATGATTTAGTATAACAATTATATGACGAAACAAGAAAATAACAAATTAAAAAATTGTAAACACAAGAAATAAACAAGTAACACTAGTAACGAAATTGTACTTGAATAATAAAACTGACATGGATATTTTATGTTTCATTCATGATGCGTATACGCCATATTTTCGACAGTGTATGATACATAATTTGAAGGCATGATCTATTATAAATAAATTTTCATGCTAAGTTAAGGATATGTAATTATAATTTCAAAATTATTTTCATCAATTTCATTTATTTACATAACTTTAAAACTTATAAAAATGGTTAAATATGTGAAGCAGTTATCAATTCGAACCTCCAAGTAAATTTGCAAGCGTTCCAAATTATACGTGAGCAATTAACGGGATTAGTCTTAACCTCCAAAAAACAGGAAAATTGAAAAGTATAATTTCGATTATTGGTTCATAATAAAAACTAAGTAATAATGAAACGATAAGAAATGTATAGCTAATAAAGAGAAGTATTAAATTTATTTTTTAGTAAATAATAAATATAAAAAAAATAGTGTTCATAGTGTAAGTATGTACGCCATCTGTGTGAGCATTTGTCTGAACCAGATGTTATGCTCGCAGACGAATCACATTAGTAGCGCCATCTACTATTTAATACGAAAACTTGGCTACCATCTTTTTACCGACTGAGCTCTATAGCGAATTTTGTTGAGTATCACATGGCCTTAAGGTTTGAATAGAAAATGCACGTGTTCAAGGGTGATTTCTTTATCACCTACTGTGCATGTCCCTACTAAAAAATCTCATGTGTCATCTCAAGTGATTTCTCAGGTGAGTTCTCAGGTCAGATCTCCCGTGAGATCTCATGTCAATATCGCACCTGCGATTCTGCTATAGTTGCTGCGGAAAGCTTATCTAAATGATAAAGCAGCTTTATCAGTATTGGAAATTGCCTGTTAGGATGTTTCATCAACACGATGAACTCAAATATATACGTTTAAAAGCATTTTACATCATTTTTCAATTTATGAAAATTTATACATGAGATTTTACCTGAAAATTCACCTACCGAATTTGTAAAAATTGAAGAATTTTGTAAAATGCTTCTAAACGTGTATATTTGGTTCGTCTGAGAGGTAAAACATCCTAATAGGCAATTTTCAGTACTGATAAAGCTGCTTTTTAATTTGGGTAAGTTTTCCTTAACATTTGAAGCAGAATCTCAGGTGAGATTTTAACATGAGATCTCACCTAAGATATCAGCTGAGAAATCACCTGAGATCTCACCGAGATTTTTCATTGGGGGTAGCTAAAACCTTGTTATAATGAGAATAGTAAGGACGAAAGCTCGGCGGTTGGCTTGAATTGATGCGAGGTACACGTTCGACTAGTGTTTGTTTAGTCGTCTGCGAAAGACAGCCTTTATTTTGAAGGATTCAATAGAAAATGCACATGTGCACGCGTGATTTCTTGATCGTCTACTATGCATGAAGCTACAGCCCTGTTATAATGAGAATAGCAAGGACGAAAGCACGGCTGGTGGCTTTGGTTTGTTGGGAAGTACAAGACCGAGTAGTTATGTAACTCAAAATCTAAATAATAAAGTACTTCGTTGCAATTCAAGCCGCCTATCGTGCTTTCGTTTTTGTTATTTTCTTTTGGAAAACGTTTTGAGCTTCATGCACTAGGTGGTGTGGAAGGAATTGCTCGTGCACGATTGACCATGGTAAATAAATCTTTTTACTTCTGCTGAAATTCTACTTCATTAATGCTAGGTCAATCACGAACATGATATGAGTCACTACACGGCCTATTTCATAATTCAGTTCATTTTCTGGGGGGGGGGGGCAATTGCATGTGAAGCAGCTGGTATACAATGAACTTGCAAGGTGAAAATTGCACATATCGGAGAGTACTTAAATGATCGTTAGCCTAATCCGAATTGCAAGGAAAATGCATCAATTGTTTTCTATTAGAAATCTAATGGCAACTGCAGTAATGGCGCATTAATAATTTCGAAATTATTGGGTTAAAACAAATAGTACTCCGAATGCGTTTTAACTAAATTTAGCAGGTAAGGAAATGTTCGCTAAATGCACTGAGAGAAGTATATCTCTGTAACTATTATATTTATCAGTTGGAAATTCTGAATCACAATATTGCAATAGTTACTTAACTACACTTAACTCTGGCTGTTAGACTGATAATCTTTGATCCACAACCGTCACTGTGTAAAATTTTGTACCATTTTCTACTGCTTTGTAACTTAGAAATCTAATACATTTTATAAATTTATTGATTTTAAGTAACAATTTTACGTTAATAGTATTTGTCGGTAGTTAATTATCAATTATTATCGTAAAATTATCGTTATAATCGTAATAAACTTATAAATTATACAACAATATTAATATTTAATTATAAATAATAATCATTTATATGTTATAATATTTTTTTTCAATAAAAATGCAAATAACTGTTATTAGCATTTTTTGTCATGACTTTCATTTGAAGAATAAAAAAAGACAAATAAATGCTAATAACTTCAAATAACTGTAAAGAACTATTACTAACATCAAATAATTCTTAAAAACTATTATTAGGTGTTATTAGTGTCCTAAATCATGCATTTATAAATTGCAAATAACTACAAATAAAAATTATATTTAGTTATTAACAATTGTGTGCATAATTTATTTCCGCCTGGGGGAACATGGTTATTTATTTGAACGAATCACCGTGAATAATACTGTTCTTCAAAGTAAATTTGTTTTTGTGACATGGTTCAATATTCGAAAATAAACAGTTTCTCTAAAAATATAATGTTTTATTTTTACAGGAATGATGTTATTAATAATGAACGTTGTAGTCCATTAGTAATGAGATCTTTGAAACGTAATTACCATAACACAAGTTTTCTGCACATTTACATTCCTTGATATCGACATTGACAAAGGTACTTTTTACAAATTATTGACATCGAACATGATATATTTCCTGTCGTAAATTAGTAATGTTAATAACAGTTAATAATTGTTAAAAATTGTTAAAAATTTAAAACTCTTTGGAACTGTTTAAAACTGTTTAAAAATGTTACAAAATGTAGTATTTTATACTATTTTGCTTCCTCCTAGAGAAAGCTTTGTGATAGTAATTTTTTGAGTTTTTGATTTTTTCAAAATAGTTTTTGGCTTTTTTTCAATGTTAGAGTCAAGATATTTAAATCTGATTGGTAGCATTCGAAAGAGTGTAAAAAACCTATAATTTCCAAGAAAAAAAATTTCTCTAGCTATCCCGGTTCTCTTGTTATTGACAAAAACGTGTTTTTTTAAAAAGCTTATAACTCCGAAACTAAACGGTCAATTTTTTTGAGAAAAATCACAATAATGCAGAATATAAATAGCTATAAGCTCTAAAAATTTGAATCCATTCTTTTGGTTAGTTTTTGAGAAAAAAATTGAAAAATGAAAAAAACGAGTTTTCTATGTCCAACGATTACGGAAGTAAAATTGACTTAATCGCTTTAAAATTCCTTGTTGAGGTAGATTTTGTATAGTTCTCGGTCGAGTTCTTTGGGCAAAATGATTGGTCTAGGAATTTCAGAGATATTTGAGGTTAAATTTTTTTTAACCTTTTTTTCAAATCGTAATTTCTCGAGAACGGCTCTATGTATCTGGATCGGATGGGTAGCATTCGAAAGAGAATTAAAATATCTATATTTGGAAAACAAAATGTTATGTCTAGCTATCACAGTTCTTTTGTTATGAATAAAAACAAAAACGTGTTTTTTTCAAAAAAGCTTATAACTCCTTAATCCTATATCTCCTATCTTCAAAAAATGATGGATTAGTTATGATATCAATTTATTAGTGGTTTGGTTGGTGGGTGTAACGGGTTGCTAGGTCACAAAAACAAAAGTGGTGTAGTTTCGATAAAATCACAGCGCTCACCGCGCGCTTCGAGAATACTAGTGATGTTATATATGTATATATGTATATATCATGTTAAACCTGGAACATTCTTGCCGGTTGATATAAATAAATAAATGAATGAATAAATTTGAAAATTAATACTCTTTAATCTTCAAAATAAATTTAATTATAATTATGGCATAATTTGTTGCAAAAATTATAAATTTTGTTATTAAAAATAAATTAAAGGAATCACAAAATTAAGTATGAGGAAGCAACAGGCCAATGAATTGGCAGCGGTTTTTTTTAATTATAATAGTTTATAAAAGTTTAAAAACAGTTTCTAGTAGTTTAAAATAATTTTGAATTTGATATTTAAGAAAAATTTTATGATTAATTAATTATTATTAATAATAATAATAATTAATAATTAATAATTCTTTAATAGACATATTATTTATATATTCATATAAGTCAGTTAATAATGAATTGTATTAGTTAATACTTTTAGTTTTTAGTTTTTATTTAATTACTAATTACTAATAATTAATTATTAATAATAAGTAATTAATATTTCATAGTTATTAAATAATGTAATAGCTATTAGTTACTGTTAGAAGCTGTTAAAAAATGTTACAAACATGTTTTTAATAGTTTATAACTGTTTATACTGACAGTTTTTAACTTTTGGGAACAAAAATATTTTCTCTATGGTGGTTATCAATTAAAATTTTATACAACATACAGTAGTTGAGTACAATTTTGAGAGTAGGTAATAACAATTATCCTTGCTAATTGTCGTAGTTATGTATTAACAACATTTTTTCTGATCTCTATACGAGTGATCTGTACAATGATATCAAAATTTCTTGAAAAATGTAACATCACATAGATATCTGATAGATATACATATATCATAAAGTCTCCTTATACATTCTAAACTATTTCATCCCAATACGCTTATCAATAATCTATATTTTTAATCAACTCTTTAAACAATAAATTTCCACAAAGTTACCGTACTTAAGAACGTGACACTAGTTTAATTATTTATTTTTCAATGAAAGTTTGGTACTTATCTGAATGATGTTATCATGTATGTATATAATATAAATAGGTACATGACACATATCTCTTTTCTCTTGTAATCTCTGGTAAAAATATAAAACAATATTATATGAGTTTAAACATATGTACTTGTTACGTACATAAGGTTTGTATATACATGAATGTGCGTACATTCCTTCAAAGCTATTTTATCCCGATGCCCTTGTAACAAATTTACATTTCTAATCTACCGTAAAATAGTTTCCACAAAGTAAATATACTGAAGAAGTTGACACTAGTTTAGTTACTTATTTTTTTATGAAACTATGAAAGTTTTATACTTATCTGAATAATGTTTTCACGTATGAATATATAATATAAATAGGTAGATGATACATGTCTCTTTTCTCTAGTAGTCACTGGTAAGAAATAAAAACACAATATTATATATGGGTTAGACATATGTGTTTGTTACATACATAAGGTTTGTACGTGCATGTGTGTGTGTACATTTCATCCAAGCTATTTTATTCCGAAGCCCTTGGAACTAATTTACATTTCTGATCCACCGTGAAAAAGTTTCCACAAAGTAACTGTACTGAAGAACATGACACTAGTTTAATTAGTTATTTTTCTATGAAGTTTGGCTACTTATCTGAATGGTGTTATTATCTATGTATATAATATGAATGGATAGATGGTACATATCTCTTTTCTCTTGTGAACACATGTAAAAAATAAAAAACAATATTGTATGGGTTACGCATGTGTGTTTTTTACATACATGTGTATTTGTACATTCCATCCAAGTTATTTTATATCGATACTCTTGTAACTAATTTACATTTATAATCCACTGTAAAAAAGTTTACACAAAGTAACTATTCTTAAAACTTGACATAATTAAATTAATTATTTATTTTAGAATGAAAATTTGGTACTTATCTGAATAATGTTTTCATGTGTATGTAATATAAATTTGTAGATAACACATAAGAACTCTTTTCTCATTTAATCTCTTGTCTGTTGTCTATATCTCTCATCTATATATATCTTGTGCTGTGGTATACTGATTTTCTTTTCAAAGTTTTTGTTTGGCCGCTCACTTTTTCTCTCATATAAGCATAATGTTTTATACCTTTCATCGTACACTCATATTTCTTCATAGCAAAACTTTAACATTTATCAGACCTCACAACTGTTTTTTAATAAGTCTATAATCGCTAATCCTGAATTGTTATTCATCTACGACAAACATTTTAATTCAATAAATAAATACACAAAGGCATTATCTATGATCAACTGCTTCTTGCGATATGATCTTGCATCAACTACTGGAATTATCTATTTATTTCTGAAATAAAAAAAGTTCACCTAAAGAATCTTGCTTTTAATTACAGTTAAATTAAGTTCAAACATCTTATACTTATCTAATTATTGATTGGCCGAATTCTTCTTTTGTAAAGATGTGTCAAGTTGTTGTACTCGACAATCCTCCACAAGTTACATTCTATTTCACTGATATTCCTATAACCTAACGTCCTCACGCTTGTCGCCAACTTACCGATCGGCGCTCACGTGGTTAAACAGCTGTTGTTTTGATCGGATTACGCGCGTGTTCCAAAAAACATTCTTTTTATCGCGACCTCCCGCTCCGAGCGCTCTGATACTAGCTAACATCCGGGTGAAAATATTTTGTCTAACACCACTGATGTTAAAGGAAAGATTTCAGATGAAAGATTTAGGATATGTGAGTATGTATTTAGGTATTAATATAGAGTATGATCAAAAGAAAAATGAGATGTCATTGGATCAGGAAAAATATATAGAGTCATTAGCTAGAAAGTATCAGATTGACCAGGCAAAATTATATGAAACGCCAATGGAACAGAATTTAAAGTTAGAACCTGCGTAAGAAACAAATGAGAAAATAAAGTATAGAAATTTAATAGGAGCGCTTTTATACATTTGCTCAGGAACAAGATTAGATATAAGTTATAGCGTAAATTACTTGAGTAGATTTCAGAATTGCTACAGTGAATTACATTATAAATACGCTTGAAGGGTTTTAAAGTACCTATATTTAACTAAAGATATAAAATTAAGATATATGGAAAACGATACAGCAGATGCTGTTGAATGCTATGTTGATGCAGACTGGGCAGGTGACAGCGTAGATAGGAAATCGACAACTGGGTATGTTGTAAAATTGTATGGAAACGTGATTCATTGGAAATCGAGGAAACAAGGGAGCGTGACGAAGTTTTCGACAGCTGCAGAATATGTAGCACTGTCAGAAGCAGTAAGCGAAATTTTACTAATTAATGATTTGTTAAGTAACTTTAATGTAGAAATTAAGAAACCAATTAATGTTTTTGAGGATAATTCAGGCGCTGTGATTATTGCTAAGTACGGAAATTTTACTAAACGATCTAAGTACATCGAAGTACATTATCATTTTGTAAACGAGAATTATGAAAAAGGCTTAATTAAAATTGTAAAAGTTAGTTCAGAGAAAAATGTTGCAGATATTTTGACAAAAACTCTTGGGCGAGTAAGATTTGAAAAATTGAGGAGTTTATTGAATTTAATTTAAATAAATATTGTATTGCTCACAACATAAATGTAAGGAGGCGTATTAAGATATGAGGTACATTTATGTCAGTGTGTGAGAGAGAATGTATGCGCAGCGCCATCACACGGATGATTGTACTGACGAGCGGCCGAGTGGGAGCTCACTCGACTGTCGGCCTCCGCACGATGCGATTGTAAGAAGGAGATTTGTACGAGAAAGAGAAAGTGTATCAATAAAGTATCGGAAATTGTTACTGTTCACGGGTGTGTGGTTTATTGAAGAAACCCGATTTAAATCCTTAACAGAGCCTCTCTTCGAAAAAAAGTATTTTCAATTATTTCACACATTACTTTATTTTTTAACCGATTTAATTTTATTCGATACGGACAAAAAAATATGAATGGATAGGAAATCAAAAGCACTTTCAGAAAATGCTCCTACATCTAACGTTTATATACGAACTTCGCCTCGAAAAATGTTGTGTATTAATATCATTTTGAAATACGCGCTTATTATGGTTGGTTCTGTCCGATAGAGGTCGCGTGTTCAACTTCCTTTTCCGATTAGGTTAGGTAGATCAGATCAGTCATGGAGAGCGTACAAATAACGTGTGATCAAGAGACAGTTATCTTTTTCATATAAACTCGATGTAAAATCACTAAGTATATTAATAAACAGTTTTGATATTACGCTTATTCTCTCCATTCACAACAAAATTGGTGTCAGAATGGTGCGATTCCACGCTGACTACACACAACGGGATTTTCGCGCTGCGATAGAAGTGCTGTAAGTCGGGCATCACTAGGACAAGCGAGTTCAAGACTAAACCATGCCTAACGACGACGAAACGAGAGCGAGCTCGCCCGCGGTAGTGCCTACCGCACTGCTCGAGGCGATGACGAGTCTGCTCACCAATACACTCAAATCTTCGATCACAGGAGCTACCGCCGCTGTCAGCAACGACACGGCCGCCTCTCACGAACAGCAAAACAGTCGCAAACCGCCGCCATTTTCTATCAAAGAATTTCGCTCATCGGATGGCATCACGGTCGAAGATTACTTCAAACGGTTCGATTGGGCATTAGATCTGAGTAAAGTTCCAGAAACTCAGCACGCCAATTACGCACGTGTTCATATGGGTATGGAGTTGAATAACACTCTTAAATTTCTTATCGCTCCTCTCGGACCAGCAACGCTCACATATGAACAAATACGCAAACCGCTAATTGATCATTTCGATGCCGCCAGGAACAAATATGCGGAAAGTATCAAGTTTCGGCACATTAAGCAACAAAGAGGAGAGTTAGTCGCATGCTTCGCTCTACGCTTATAACAAGGAACTGCGCACTGTGAATACGGAACATTCCTAGATAGGATGCTTATCGAACAGTTCTTACACGGCCTTACTAATCAAGATATGTGTGATGAAATAATTTCAAAAAAACCCGAAACGTTCAAGAACGCATACGAAATTGCTCATGCGCTCGAGGCAACTCGCCACACAGCAGACGCGGTCAAATCAACGGGGCCGTCACCGCTTGGCGAATCAGCGCACACGCTTATATCGACTCCGCTGCAAGTCAAAAAAGGAAAGAATTTTTCTCGCGGTCGCTCTGCATCATGAGGCCGAAATTGGAATTCGTCGTCCCGCAGTGCATCGCAAAAGCGCGGAAAAGATGATGGGAAGAAGCCGTCCGCTTGCAACGGTTGCGGGGCCGATCACTATCGGAAGCATTGTCCATTTCGCGATGCCGAGTGTTTACACTGCAAAAGAAAAGGACACATCGCAAAGGTCTGCCGCTCAAATAATAAACCAAGCACAACAAATGAAGTCAAACATGTAGAGCAGCCTGCGGAAATAGTGGATACCATAGTCCATTTTAACAAGCTCGAAGACATAGACACACTCAAAGCGTGTAGTAAGCAGGTACTCTGCGTACAGATAGATGGAAAAAAACTCGAAATGGAGCTCGACACCGGCGCACCGTGTGGCATTGTGAGTGACCACACACTACGTAAAATAAAGCCCGAGTATACCTTGCAGCCGACGAACAGGCAGTTCTTAAGTTACTCGCATCATCGCCTTGTTTGCAGTGGTTACGTTCCAGTAAATGTCACGATGGGGACAACAACACGCAAACTTGATTTATACGTCATCGAAGGTGATTATGACTCCTTATTTGGACGCGAGTGGATTGAATGTTTGTTCGTGAAATAAACTGGGTTCAGATGTTCAAACCCCTAGAAGTACATAACCTCACCGCAAGTCCACCCCGGCTAACGTCAGAACAAAGTACACGACTTGCTGCGATTCTAGACAAATACATTGATGTGTTCAGTGAAGTAGCAGGCAAACTTACCGGACCGCCAATACAAATGCATCTCAAGGCCGAAGCAACACCTGTTTTCGCTCGAGCTCGTGAAATACCGTTTGCGCTACGGGACAAATACGTTAAGGCGATTGACGCTAAAATCGCCTCAGGCCACTACGAGCGAGTCGAATATTCAGAATGGGCTTCCACTACTCATGTAGTCATGAAGAAAAATGGTCAAATCCGTATCACAGGAAATTACAAACCAACACTGAATCCACGAATAATCATTGACGAGTACCCGATTGCTAAAAAGGAACAACTCTTTAGTGGCCTAAAGGGAGCCGCTATTTTTGGTCACCTAGACGTAACGGATGCATATACACACCTAGTTGTAGACGAAGCTTTCAGTCACGCTCTAACACTCAATACGCCGACTCATGGGTTAATTCGCCCCAAACGTGCCGTATACGGCGCAGCTAACATACCGGCAATTTGGCAACGACGGCTAGCAGCTGTCCTTCAAGGTATAAAAGGAATTATCTTCTACTTTGATGATATACTTATTTTTGCAGCAAATTTCGAAGAATTCTTGATCACGCTCGAGGTACTACTAGACAGACTGAGACTACACGGCCTACGACTTAATCGTACAAAATGTGTTTTCGCTGCCACCGTTGAATTTTGGGGACACAAAATCTACGCTCAAGGCATACATAAGTCAGACAAACATATCGAGACAATTCGTGACGCCCCTAAGCCCTCAACATTCGAGAAGCTTGACTTATTTATGGGAAAAGCAACTTATTATAATGCATTTATTCCAGATTTGGCAACGAAAGCTCGCCCGCTCCGAGATATGTTACTCATCGAAAAATTTAAGTGGACTCCAGATGCGGACCGTGCATACAAAGAACTTAAGAACATACTTATATCACCTCAAGTTCTTATGCCATACGATCCATCACTACCTCTACTTCTGGCTACAGATGCGAGCAAAACGGGACTAGGAGCAGTCCTTTCATATCGCCTAAGTAACGGACTCGAACGTCCTATCGCCTATGTAAGTCGAACAATTATGGCAACAGAGCAGCGATATCCGCAGATCGATAAAGAAGCGTTAGCCATCGTGTGGGCCGCACAAAAATTTTTCTTGTATATTTATGCACGCCGATTTACACTCATCACGGACCATAAGTCGTTAACACAAATTCTACATCCAGAAAAGTCACTTCCAGTGCTGTGTATCAGTCGCATGGCAAACTACGCTGACTTTCTTGCGCATTTCAACTACGATGTGACGTTCAAATCGACAAAAGCGAATGCAAATGCAGACTACTGCTCTCGAGCACCATTACCTACAACCGCAGACACCATTAGTAGAATCTCCTTAGAAGAGGGAAGAGTGATAGAAGAAAATGATGGATTCGATCAATTCATGTTGTGCCAAATCAATCAGCTCCCAATCCGTGCAGAACACATAGCTCGGGAAACAAGAAAAGATGCTGAACTTGGAAAAATACTACAAATCTTAGAAGCAGGGCAAAGCCTTACTCGTGCCGGCTACAAGGCACCTGAGCTCAACTACTGTCTAACCTCCAATTGCCTTATTTACGAACACAGAGTTGTCGTACCATCTTCACTAAGGCAGGCTATCCTTAATGACTTACATGCAGCACACATCGGCATTATGAAGATGAAGGGACTGGCTCGCTCATTTGTGTACTGGCCAGGCATAGACGCCGACATAGAGCGAATCGCTAAGTCGTGCCCAGAGTGCGCCAGATATGCGCACGCTCCACCTAAATTTAATCAACATCATTGGGAGTATCCTAAAGGTCCATGGGAACGTGTACACATAGACTACGCAGGCCCAGTTGAAGGTACAATGTTTTTAGTGATTGTAGATGCTTATAGCAAATGGATCGAAGCGAAAGCAACTAACGTGACAACAAGTGCAGCAACAATTGCAATTCTAGATGAATTATTCGCTGCATATGGAACCCCTGTCACCATAGTCTCAGACAATGCTGCGCAGTTTACGTCTGTCGAGTTCAAAACATTTCTCCAGACAAGCGGCGTTAAGTATCACAAGCTGTCTGCTCCATATCACCCTGCAACCAATGGACAAGCTGAGCGATACGTCCAGACAGTCAAAAATGCTAGTTACAAGATGCAATCTACAAAAGGATCATTACAGCGAAATTTAAACGAATTTCTCAGACAATATAGAAAAGCACCACATTCCACAACCGGATTGCCACCTGCACAAGTATTCTTAGGACATAATCTACGCACACGCCTAGATCTCGTACGACCAGATACGACGCAAACAAAAATCACTGAAAAACAACAAGCTGAATTTGTCCACGAGTATCGCACACTGAAGCCAAAACAATCAGTGTATTTCCTATCGGGTAATCCACGCATGGACAAATGGATTAAAGGTACCATCATAACACGCCTTGGAGACTTACACTACGAAATCGATTATTCTGGGAAACCTTTTAAGCGACACATCGACCAGATAAGAGCTACTATACCTAGAGTGGAAGATCCTCCTATCGATGCTCATCAATCTGCATCAGCAACGACTCAGGGAAGTCCGGAACTACCACCACGCCGAATACGTTTCTACGAACACGACGTAGCACCTGCGCTAGCACCAGGTGCACCAGCTAATGCTCATCAACAACAACGAATCAACGAGAGACCGACGCTTGCAGCGCCTACACCACCACCACGAGCACATGCCCCACAAGGTCAACAACAGCCGCCTGCATTAGTCGCCGTTCCACTTCAACTGCCCCGACGATCTACACGCAATAGAAGACCAACCCAACTGTTCTCGCCTAGCTAGATTAGTAGTTAAAATTAAAGGGGGGAGGAATGTTGTGTATTAATGTCATTTTGAAATACGCGCTTATTATGGTTGGTTCTGTCCGATAGAGGTCGCGTGTTCAACTTCCTTTTCCGATCAGGTTAGGTAGATCAGATCAGTCATGGCGAGCGTACAAAGAACGTGTGATCAAGAGACAGTTATCTTTTTCATGTAAACTCGATGTAAAATCACTAAGTATATTAATAAACAGTTTTGATATTACGCTTATTCCCCCCATTCACAACAAAAATTACTTTCAATTTTTTCCTATTTCTCGTTATTTTTTTAACCCGTCTAAATGTTATCCGATTCGGAAGAAAGAAATATAAATGGCAAGTCAAAAGCACTTTCAGAAAGTGTTCCTGCATCTAACTTATTTTTGAACATCGCTTTGAAAAAAAATATTTTCAATTCATTCACATTTTACTGTATTTTTTTAACCGCCTTAATTTGACTCGATTTGAACGGAAAAAATATGAATGGATAGGCAATCAAAATTATTTCCAGAAAACGCTCCAACTTCTAACCTGTTTTTGAACCTCGCTTCGAAAAAAAATATTTTCGATTTGTTCATAATTTTATTTATTTTTTTAAACCGTATAAAAAAATTGGATATGATATGCGATTCAGACGAACAAAATATTAATGGGTAAAATCAAAAGTTCATTCAGAAAATGCTCCTACTTCCAACCTATTTTTGAAGCGCACCACGAAAAAAATCATTTTCGATTTTTTTATATTAATCGTTATATTTTTGACAGACTTAATGTTATTCGATTCCGACGCAAAAAATACGAACGATAGGCAATCGAAAGTACTTTTAGAAAATGCTCTTACTGTCAACATATTTTTGAACTTCGAGACAAAAAAAATATTTTAGACTTTTTCATATTTTTATTTATTTTTTTTAAACCGACTAAATGTTATCCGATTCGGAGGAAAAAAATATAAATGGCAAGTCAAAAGAACTTTCAGAAAGTGCTCCTGCAGCTAACTTATTTTTGAACCTCGCTTCGAAAGAAAATATTTTCAATTCGTTCACATTTTACTTTATTTTTTAACCCACTTAATTTTATTTGATTCGGATAAAAGAATATGAATGGATAGGAAATTTAAAGTACTTTCAGAAAATGTGCCTATTTCTAACCTATACATGAACTTTGACTCAAAAAAAGATATTTTCAATTTTTTATATGCTTCGTTATTTGTTTAACTGACTTAATTTTACTCAATTTGCACGAAATAGATATTATTAGACAGGCAATCAAACGTCTTTTCAGAAAATGCTCCAACTTCTAACCTATTTTTGAACCCCGCCTCGAAAAAATATATTTTTGTTTTTTTCATATTTTTATTAATTTTTTTAAACCGCCTAAAAAGATCGGTAATGATATCTGATTCGGATGAAAAAAATATTAATGGATAGGAAATAGAAAGTTCATTCAGAAAATGCTCCTGCTTCCAACCTATATATGAACCTCCAGTCTTAAAAAATTATTTTCGTTTTTTTCTCATTTTTCTTTATTCTTTATTACCGACTTAATGTAATCCGATTAGGACGGAGAAAATGTAACGGAATAAAAACTCAAAAGTACTTTCTTAAAATGCTCTTACTTGAACCTATTTTTGAACCTCGCGTAGAAAAATATTATTTTCGTTTTTTTCATATTTTTCTTTATCTTTTATAACCGACTTAATGTTATCGGATTCGATCGATAAAATTATGAGTGAGTAGGAAACCAAAGTACTTTGAGAAAATGCTCCTGCTTACAACCTATTTTTGAACACGGCCTAGAAGTAATTATTTTCGATTTTTTTATATGCTTACTTCGTTATTTTTTTAACTGACTCCGGTCTAGAAATAGTATATTATGCACCTAGGGAGTAAAAGTAAAGAATGTTCCAGATCGCATGGAAATTGTCACCCGAGCCGAAGGCGAGGGTGACAAACATGCGATCTGAGGCATTCTTTATTTGCTCCCGAGGTCCATATACAATTTTTTTGCCTGGCGAGGCCGAAAATACAACCTTCGCGATCGGGTGCCGCGAGCAAAAGTAGTACTTTTGGCCCGCCAGGCAAAAAAAATTATTTTCAATTTTTTTTCTTATGCTTGATTATTTTAAAAAAAAATATAAATAGATAGAAAATAAAAAGTACGTTCAGAAAATGCTCCTACTTTCATCATATTTATGTACCTCGGGACGAAAAATAGTAGATTTTCTTACAAGGGGGAAAAATGGAATTTCCGCACGTACGTGACATTACGGCCAAGGCGATGCCGAGAATTTTTTATATTTTTCTTTAGTTTTTTAGATTAACTAAATATTATTCGATGCGGATGAAAAAAATGTAAATGGCAAGCCAAAAGTACTTTCAGAAAGTGCTCCTGCTTCCAACTTATTTTTGAACCTCGCTTCGAAAAAAATATTTTCTATTTTTTCACATTTGCTTTATTTTGTTAACCAACTTAGTTTTATTCGATTCGGATAAAAAAAAAATATGAATTGATAGGAAATCAAAAGTATTTTCAGAAAATGTGCCTACTTCTGTCCTATTTTTGAACCTCGCCTAGAAAAAAAAAATGTTTTCGATACTCTTGCGCAACGTGTGCTCAAAATCTAGCTTTCCACACGTTGTATAAAAAAATACTGTACGCTACATGTTCGGGAAAGAGATTCTCGTCTCGTCTGCCTTTCCACCCCCGCTTCGCTCTGGTGTAAACGTCACACGAGACGAAAATCTACTTTCCCGTACTGGTAGCGTAATGTACTATTTCGAGTTTTTCATATTTTTATTTATTTTCTTAAACTGTCTAAAAAATCGTAAATGATATGTGTTTGAGAATGCCATAATGTAATGAGGACAGGCTGTAGGTGTTTAGAAAATAAATTGAGAGACAAACAGTTGAGTAAAGTTAACCACAATATATTGTAAAAAGTCTAAAAACTATAATCACTATTACATAATTACAATGACTTACTTCCATAATATTCGTAAAATTACAGTTGTAGTACAAAAGTTAAATAAAATTGGATGTATATAACTGTTACAAATTATGTTTCAGTATATGAGTGTTTATGTAGAGTCTCATCGTGACTGCACTGCTTTCTCAAATTTATCCAACCAAATCACATTTATCAACCATCATGGATTTGTTGGGGTGTAAGAGTTGGCGAAAATTCCATGTGCAGAGTACATTTACGTATATTACCACTACTTACGTGTATACAAAATGGATGTGTGTGTGTGTGACATGTTACCTTGGCTTAACAACAATTCTATTAATCCGGAAGGTGTGAGAAAGCCGATTGCGATGCACAGCCGATGATACAGAAGCAGGTTGAGTTGCGCCAGATGAGAAAAGCCACTTGAGAACAGTCAGTGAAGTTTCTTCGCTGAGAATAGCCGCCAAAAAGCAGTAGAAGTTGCGTGAGATGTTGCCCCGTGGTGCGCTCGAAACATCGAGCGCTGGTGAGAATAACCGTATGAGTAGCCAACGCAGCCTAGTAGCTAGCTAGGTGCAGATAGCCAGTGAGAACATGCCGTATGAGAAGCCCCCGCAGATGCTGTATGAGTAGCCTCCGCAGCTTAGTGGCCAGCTAGATGCAGAGAGCCGGCGAGAGCATGGTGCATGAGAAGTACTACCGTATGCAAATTTGCCGTGTGAGACGATGCGATATAGATGTCCATGTAGAAAGAGTGAGAGTGACCGTCTATCGAATGAGACTCGCCTAAGGTGCGGGTTCTTTCACGTAGCAGACCGTTACATGGAGAGAGTTTGAATGAGAGAGAGTGCCCAAATTTGAGTCTATCCACTGAGAATTGCCGAAGTTGCAAAATGAGGCTTCCTACGTGGCAGACCGCTGCTGAGAGTGAGTTTAAGTGTGAGAGTGAGAGAGAGAGTGACCAAACTTGAGTCTATCGACTGAGAATTGCCGAAGTTGCACAGTGAGGCTTTCCACGTGACAGACCGTTGCTGAGAGTGAGTTTGAGTGAGAGTGGTTTTGAGTGAGAACATCCGTCTTCTTCCTCGATGAATTCGTCACCGAGGAGAGGGTCAAATCAGCGTCTCTGCCATTTACACGTAGAAGAGCGAGAGAGACAGCATAAATTAGTGCACACCGCAATAGTCAGTACAACGTCTCCGCTGTTCCACAGCGACGCCGCGCTGTGCTGCCGCGCCACGGCGACGCAGTGAGTATAGCAAATTTGCACTGCGGTGAATCAGTGAGTATAGCCAAGTCGCGCGCGAACGCAGGAAGCTTGAACGTTACGTAATTCCCAAACAATATGAAATACGGACGAAAAAAATATTAATGGATAGGAAATCAAAAGTTCTTTCAGAAAATGCTTCTACTTCCAAATTATATATGAACCCCGAGTCTAAAATAATTATTTTTGATTTTACCGCTTTTACTTTATCTATTAAACCGACTAACCGTTATCTGATTCGGATGAAAATAATATAAATGGATTGAGAATAAAAAGTACTTTCAGAAAATGCTCCTACTTGCAACCTATTTTGGAATTTCGTGTCGAAAAAATTACTTTTGTTTTTTTTTTCATATTTTTCTTTATTCTTTATAACCGACTTAATGTAATCCGATTCAGACGACGAAAATATAAATGGATCAAAAATCAAAAGTCTATTCTTAAAATGCTCCTACTTGAACCTATTTTTGAACTTCGCGTCGAAAAAAATTATTTTCGTTTTTTTCATATTTTTTTTATTTCTTATAACCAACTTAATGTTATCGGATTCGAACGAAAAAAATATGGGTGAGTAGGAAATAAAAGGTACTTTCAGAAAATGATCCTACTTCGAACCTATTTTTGAACCACACCACGAAAAAAATTATTTACGATTTACTCATATTAATCGTAATTTTTTTTTTAAACGACTTAACGTTATCCGACTCTGATGAAAAAGATATGAATGGGTATGAAATCAAAAGTTATTTCAAAAAATACTCCTACTTCAAACCTATTTTTGAACCACTCCTCGAAAAAAATTATTTTCGATTTTTTCATATTAATTGTTATTTTTTTAAAACTACTTATTATTATTGGATTCGGACAAAGAAAATATGGCTGGATAGGAAATCAAATAACGTTCTGAAAATGCTCCTACTTCTAACCTGTATATGAACCTCGCATCTAAAATAATTATTTGTTATTATTCCGGTTTTACTTTATCTTTTAAACCGACTAAGCGTTATCCGATTCGGACGTAAACAATATAAATGGATAGAAAATAGAAAGTGCGTTCAGAATATGATTCTACTTCCAACCTATTTGTGAATCTCGCGACGAAAAACAGTATTTTCGATTTTTTTATATTAAGCATTATTTTTTTAAAACCTCTTAATCTTATCCGATTAGAACGAAAAAAATATGAGTGAATAGGAAATCTGTTGGATATATATATATATAGATATATGAGCGCGGGAAGCTCACTCCGGTCAGCGACCATTCCCCCTCTACTCTCTCAGTCTACTGTGCGAGCGCGAGCGAGCGCGACAGTCAGTAGGGTAATGAAAGCCCTTGTGCACGGTCACGCTTTAGTTAAGTCAAGAATAGAAAGAATAGAGAGAGAAGATAAATAAGTAGAAGGAAGAAAATAAAGTTACACACAGATACAATATAATCCACAGTGTTATTTATTTCTTCACCTGCGCATAGCACTATCCCAACAGGTTATGAGCCCTGGCACGCTTCCACTGCGCACGGAGAAATAAATAAAACAGAAAAAGGTATTAATAGCGCGTGCGCGAGTGTGTGGAACAGAGAAGATTAGTAGACAAGGTGAAAAAGAAGTATCTATTAGAGAAGTATAGAAGACTAAAGAAAAGTATAGAAAGGATACAGATCAGAGGAATAGAAGCGATAGACGAGAGAAGGACGTCCGAGAACAAAGAAAAAGACCAGAAATCATGGAGCCTTCGTACAAACTTACTCAAGGTAAGGAAAAGTGCGCGAATCGAAATAAATGCGCGAGAAGGTAAAGATAGAATAGAGTTGGGTAGAGACGGCTTTGGGGTCGCAAAGTTATAGAATGCATCAGAATTCGCAATGGCCAGTGCAGATTCTGATGTTGGAACGCGTTAAAATTAGTGCCGACGACAAACGAGCAAAAATCGCCCGGCGGCAGTTAGAGGTTTCCGAGAATCGGTATCGGCGCGAACATAACAAGAGAAGAAAAATATGCGCGCGCAACATGCCCGTGAAGGTCGCCGATAGAAGCGAGCGATCCTTCTTCCACTCGCATTCGGCACTTGAGAGTGCGCGCGCTATATGCAACCCAGAGAGGAGAAAAGGGGAGAGCGCAGTGCGCGAAGGAGAGACAAGGGCGGGCGCCGCGGCAGTCCCGCATGATGTATATACATATATATATACACAGAGAGAGGAGCCCGAGGCTCTCTGACACAGCCGCGCGCAGATATATAGATATAGATATAGATAGAGACGGAGGGGCGCAGTGAAGGGAGAGACTCGGAGGAGTGTACGGCGCGGCGCTGAGCGTACATCACATATAGATTGAATATAGCGCGGCAAACGGTGATGTCGAGCGGAAATTTGTTATGTATAGATACTCGAATACGGGAGAGGTTATAACCGAACAACAACAATGAATAGATTAGATATGTAGGAAGGTAGAGAGGGAAATAAATTAAATCCATGGTATATTACAAAGTACGAGTATATTACGTAGATGAGAAATAAAATGATTTAAACTCGTAAATATATTAAGAATAAAAGCGCAGATAATAAAATCAAAATATATAATATTACTAACATAAAACAACAAAAAGGTACCTTAATTAACAGTTAAAATTAATTATTAATAGAACTGTACAAGAGAGCCTAAACATAAATGATTTATTATACTCATGTATAAAATAAAATGGCTCTATTAAATAAAGAAATGAAGCTTCATAAAAGATATATATACGTATTCTGCAATAACAAAACTCTGAGGCTTATTCTTGTATGCAGGAATAAAGAATTAGATATCGCATTATTTAAACAACGAGCGATTGTTATGGATAAATAGATAAGTAGATAGATGGACCGCTAGATAAAATAGCCTTTCAGAGTTCACTGCTGTGGTGATGGGCACCGTGTGTCATATATCTGCAGTAGTGAGAGCTTTGCAGTGTGCCTGAATGTTTCAGTGTCCATTGCTCTGCTCATTGTCGTATAGTATTGCTAATGTTTAGTGTGCTGTACGGCAAACCATAAGAGTTTCAATTTTGGTCATAACGATTTGATATAGAAATATAATATTACATTAATAAAACTGTATAAGAGCCAAATAATGTAGCTGTGGTGGAGATGGTAGAGATGGGCAGCTTTACTTAGAGCCTGAAGTACAGGGGCTGAAATTATAGAAGGAAAAATAGAAGATGGAAATTGAGAAGGCAAATTAGACAAAGATAGCTAGAGATGATAGACCTAGAGAAGGGCGAGTTTAAAATTGGAGAAGTAGATTGTTGGAAATATGACAAATACATAATAAATAGCAGAAACAAGACCATTTATTCATAAAATTGAAACTCAGCGAGTCCATGGTAGAGACGAGTTAGATCACTGAATCTAGAGAAGTGTTAAGTAATTACGAAAGAAAATAGAAAGTAATGAAAAATAATATTACAAACTTTTATCTATTTTTCAGATAACATGGCGCAAATAGAGGTGTTATTTTTATAAAACATGACTGCTGTAAAACAGCACAAGACTCCAGACTGAGCTGAAAAGTCATATGAGAATAGTCAGGTGGACTATACATATTTTATTATAAAATAATGGATAGACAGGTAGACAAAGATTGATGAGATTTGAAATAACAATATATATATTTAGCAAGGTTAACTGAGTTGTATCCAAATAGAGCAGATGAAGCGAAATTAGGAAAATTTTAAATTAAACACGAAATGAAAAGGTGAATGAAATTCGACTGTCTTTTAAAGATAGTAACTATAAAGGACCCTTTTCGAATTTAAAAACATAGATCATAATAAATTAAAATAGAGTAGTAATATCAAATTAGGAAAGTTGAAAAGGAGAAAAACGGTGTTTATTCAATTTGACTGTCTTTTAGAGATAGTAACTGTAAAAGATAGCCTCAAATTTAAATTCATGACAAAACCGTGATTTTCGGCATAAAAATAGATGTGTTTTCTTAACTGATTGGAAACAAGGATTGAGATCTTAAATTTATTATGTATAATAAGATAAGTAAAATGAAGAAGGTATAGACAAAGATAAAATAAAGTATACAGTCTATGCAAAAGTTGCATAAAAGTGTTGAATGGAGTAGACGACATAGAAACAGACAATGTAGAGGAGAATATATTGGAATAAATATTTTTGAAGTCAAAGATATTATAATAAATAAATAGAATGAGAACAAGTTAGATTTATAATATAAAACTATAGATAAGAGAGAATCAAACTAAATTTTAGAAAACTTGGAGCAGATTAACATTGTAAAATTAATATAACGTCAGTTTCAATGAAACTGAAATCGTATAGTTATTGTTTAGTTTATAATCCTAGCAAAGAAAAAGTCTCAGTACATATAGACAAATATGAGAAACTCATTGAACTGAATAATCACAATATTAGAAGAAAAACATTCTTAGAGAAAGAAATTAGAGATGCTTTTTATAATTCGATAATTCAGAGAATTTTTCATATTGAAATTTTGGAAATATAGAAAAGAATAGAGCTTATAATGCATAAAGCTAGAGCCTTTTATATTTGCTACGAATTCAAAGGATATAAATTAGCAGTAGAAATAGAGAAATAGAGCGGCTCAGAGACCAATATCAGAAAAGTAACAATATAGAACATGTTCTTAAAAACTGCCCCCCGAACAGAGAAAAGAGGTTTTGACTCTGGAAATACAAGGAAGAGTAAGATATATAATTCTAGAGATGGTAGAGTTAAGGACTCTTATGAATTTGGAATTGGTAAAAGAAAGAAAACTTTAGAGAAGTGGTAGACAACAAAATAGAGATGGTAGTAGGATTCTCGAATGACAAAACCCTTATTACGATAATCAGCCCAATAGTAAAGTATTTAGAGAAAGATATGGAAATTGTAAACATCAAGGGCACATAATGAGAGGTGGACGGGGAACACAAAACGATAATAATAATAAAAACGCCGATAAAAGAACTAAAAATGGAAAATCGAAAGAAAATGAATATAACAAATTAACGGCTTAAAGACTAGTTTTGAAAATAGAACGGATACAAGCTTAAATAGAGGAGACAATCACACGTAGCCGATTCTGCTGCCACTGAACATATGTCAAATTCAAAATTGATATTGAATCATTGGAACTAAAAACAAACATAGAAGTTAGATGTGCAAACAAAAATAATTATTCAATCATTAAAACGGAGGGAGAAGGTAAAGTAGTGAGATTTGATGATGAAAATAAGAAGTCCAATGAAGTTTCAATAATGGGAATATATCAAAGCCCTTATTGGAGAATAGAGGTGAAAGTAGAAGGGATGGAGAATATAAGGAAGGACACGGAAAAAGATAAAATATTTGCATATGTAGACTCATAGAGAAGCAGCCAAAGAAAGTGTGGTACAATTGGAAAGAGAAAAACTTTGAGGAGAATGAGAACTCATATCAACAAAAGTTTTACTGACATGGCAATTGATAGAAAATAAGCTAACATTAATAGCAAAATTATAATTAGAGAAGATAGAGCTAAATAGTTTTGAGTGACAGTTAAAATGAAAGATAAACATGTAATTAAGAAAAGCTTTAGCATACAAGACTTCGACATGAGATGGTATATGTAAAAGAAATACAGTCTAAATGTAAAACATAGAGTAGCATGATAAAATTAAATTAGATAAGATGACCTTAGACTGTGAAGTATGTCTGGTGTTCAAATTAAATAAAGTGCCAATTAACAAGACTAGAGTGGAAACAACAAAACCTTAATAACGAATAACTGTGTAATATCCAATGAAGTCAATAGATGAAATAAACGATCGACCAAGCAGAAACACTTACTATCAGCGCAAGAGATTAGATGGGTTGAGATGAAAAGTTAGAGCAGATCAGAGCAGTGATTTTATTGGTAATTTTACTCTAGAGATGTTAGAAAAGGTTATTACAACAAACCAACTAGATTTGGTACATTAGTACATTTTAAAAATCGAAGAAAAGAGTGTTTCAAGTACAGCAAAATAACAAAATGAGTAGGGCTAATATAATACAAATTAGATTGACGTGTTTGTTGTCCTGAAGAAAGAAAGTATAATAAAACGTAGAGATGTAAAATTGGAAAGAAAAATATGTGTTTGAAGATAAATACAGCAAAACGAAAATTGAGAAATGAGAGTGACTAAACAAACGAACAAAAAGAGCTGGCTATCAGAATTTCACGAGAACTTAGATGAAGGTAAAGAAATATAGAAAACGGAGGGAGAGCTCAAAGAAAACGATCAAGGAAAAATAAAATAAATTAGTAAAGAGCAACAATTAGAAGGGTCAGAGAAAGAGAATACAGAATTAGAGAAGGATGAGATGCAGACACTGCTTGTCTCATTAAATAAAGATCAAACCTCTTATAGAGAAGTACATTTGAAAGTAAGATGTTTGATTCTGGATTGCAAGCAAATATGTGGGACTTAGCCGTAAGTGCATCCATGTACATATATTAGACTACCACATAAGTCAAATGATATGAAATCCCCAATAACGATATTCAACCCAGATCATAGAGTAGATTTGAATCAATTGAGAAGATTTGGAACACTGGCATATTTCAAAATACAGAGATAAACAGGCCCTAAATTTAGTCAAATAGCCAAGAGAGCAGCACTAATAGGATACAAATCTGATGGATATATCTTATTTTGCTCGGAAGAAGGAAAATATTATGAAAGTAGAGATGTAAAATTTAATGAAAAACTGGTATTTTGAGACAAGTATAGTAAAGTCAAATTAAAAATTGTGAGCTATTAGATAAAGAAATAGATAGAGAAAGTTGGTTAATAAAATTTGACGAAAAGATGAAAGAGAATAAGGAAACAATAGAAACTGAGGGAGAGCCTAAAAGGAAAAGAGGCACACCGAGTAAAATACAAACAACATGTGAGGAACAACACTTAAAGGAGTTAGAAGAAGAAAATATAGGATTAGAAAAGGAAAAGATGAATGCACTTCTTGCTCGGCTGAATGAAGACTCAATTTCGTATAGAGAAGCAATGAGCACAAGTGAAAGAGATCACTGGGAAATTGCAATTAGAGAAGAACTAGAATCCATAAAAGAAAACGAAGTCCGGAAACTAGTAGAAAGACCCAAAATAGTAGACGGAAAGAAACCAAACATTATAGATTCCAAGTGGGTTTTAAAGAAAAAGAAACAAACAGAAAAAAATAAAATACAAAGCCAGGCTGGTAATTAGTGGTTTCAAGGACCGGAATAGTTACGACTTAAGCGAGACTTACTCACCAGTATCAAGACTATCATTGCTCAGGTCTGTATTAGCTTATGCTAATAAACATGATTTAGAGATATGTCAATTAGATGTGAAAACAGCCTTCTTAAATGGCTCTATAGATGAAGAAATTTATATGGAAATACCCGAAGGTTTTGACTGCTCAGATGATATCAGAAACTCCAAAGTATGTAAACTACTAAGAGCATTATATGGCCTCAAGATAAGTCCCAAGAAATGGAACGAGAAATTCTCTGAAGTATCAAAAGAAATAGGCTTAATAGGCAATGACATAGAACCATGTGTGTTCACGAAAAGGGAAGACAATATTATACTAATACTTGTGCTTTATGTAGATGATATACTTATAGTAAGCAACAGTAGAGTTGAATTAGATGAAGTTAAAAGAAAACTAAAACTAAAATTTAAAATGACTGATTTGGGTGAGCCACAGAATTTTCTTGGCATAAAAATAGAGAGAAATAGAAAAGAATAAGAATTGAAGATAACATTGGACAAATACATAGACAAAATGTTAAAAGGATTTGGCTACAGTGCGATGCATCCACAGAAAACTCCTATGGTAACGAATCAAGTAAACAATAGAGATAGAAGAGATAGAGAAGATGATAAAGATGCAAATAATACGTAGCAATGGGTGAAGCTTGTCAAGAAACTATGTCCTTAATGAACTCATTAAATTATTTATTAAAGAAGAAGTAACACCGATTAAATTATACTGTGACAAAAGAGCAGCAGAATCGAGCACAAAAATAAGTGTCAGTAATAAATTGAGACACATGTCTGAGGTTAGACAGCATTATGTATGAGAATGTGTAGAGAGGAAATTGATTACTGTCAGATGGATTCCTTCAAAGGAACAACTGGCAGACATATTCACCAAAGCACATCCTTTGGAAAGCCATGGTAGATTGACAAATAAAATTATGAATATAGATAAAGAAACAACATAGATATCATTTAACTAATCTTTATTCTATTTGATTACAGATACTAGGAAGACGAGATAGATTAAGATAGAGGAGGCTTCCTACGGGAGGGAGTGTTGGATATATAACTGGTTAAATGAATTTAAACGGCGATTTAATATCGTTTCTCGAAAAATAACAAAAATGATTACTAAAAAATCTATAGATGATTCAGAAGAATGGTCAGCACAAAAACAGGAATTTCGCAATAGAGTAAAAAATGCCATCATAAAATATGATGCAAAACGTGTTTATAACTCCGACTAAAGTGGTTTTAATTACGAAATACACAGTGGTCGAACCCTCAATCTTAGAGGAGATAAAAGTGTAGAGAGTATAGTGCAATCAGTGCATTCGACAACTCATTCTTATACTATCCAATCTACTGTATCTGCTGAAGGAAAACTTCTATCACCCTTCTTTTTAGTCATGCAAGAACCAAAGGGACAGTTTGGAACTGTAGTCAGAAAAAATTTATTTGCAGCAGAAAATGTTTATGTAATGGCATCGAAATCAGGTAAATTGACTAAAGAACATGTTGAAACTTGGGCGCAAGATGTATATTTTCCACTAACTACCATAACAAGTACCCTATTGCTTGATTCATGAAGAGGTCACTGCCTAGATATAATTTATAAAATAAAACCGGAACATAAAACCTTAACGATTCTACAAATTCCACAAAGAACAACAAGTGAACTTCAACCGCTTGATATTTACGGTTTTCGAATGTGGAAGAACTTCGTTCGAACGTTTTCGGATATGATATTTCTAACAAATGAGGATCTCAACTTACACGATAGAAATAATGTAATCAAAATGCATTCATTAGTACATAATCAATTATCAAGTCCCAGGTTTCAAAATTTATTTAAATATGCTTGGTACGCCGCCGGTTACATTGATGAAAGGCCAGAAAAAATTGAAAACGCAAAAAAATTTTGCTTCAATTCTAATTTTATTACATGCGATATTTGTGGTAAACGAGCGATTATAACATGTTCATGGTGCAAAAAATCGCTATGTTTACAACATTTTTTTCATGAATATCATTATTGTAAAACATATAATCCATGATCGTCAGAATAATTAGCTATCTTGCCGTCTGCTGTTGGCTGACCCGTAGGATTTAAAATTGGTCGTTGTGCTGTTTAGAAATTGGTAGAATTGTATAAGAATTTGTATTAAAAGATAATAAATTGTAAAAATCTGTAAGAATTTGTAAAAATTTAAACTTTTATACAGTAACTTACATTTTGTAACATATATTAATTATATTTCTAATACATAATAATTTACATTTTATTACGTTTTAATATTTTTTCTTTACATCTTTGAAAATATTTTATTTATAGCTTTATTAAAATAAAAGTACAATTATAAATTATTATAAAAGTATAATTATGAACTATTTGAGAAAAGTGTACAAATATGTGATACTATGAAAAATGTGTATCAAAATTTGTATATAAACGTAAAAAGATGTAATTAAAAGTACAAATATATAATAAAATGTAAAAAGATGTACGAAAGTGTAAGAATGCCTATAAAATTTGAATTAAGAGTACAAATTAAAAAGTAATAAAACGTAGACAAATGTAAGGAAAAGTAAGAAATTATTAAAAAATGGTATAAACTGTGGTAAAATGTAAAAGCGTCCGAAATCCAATAGAAAAGTACAATTTGTTACGTTTTCTTACACTTTTTTACAAACAACTACATTATCATACATGATAAAAAAATGAGTGTATGATAAAAAAATAATAAATAATAGAATAACATAACAAAACATTGTTACATTATTTTACACTTATTTACATAATATAATTTCTGCTAGGGGGTCTACATACTATTTTTCGTGGAATTTAAAATATTTCTAAAAAATTTTTCGCCATATTGAATTCACTATTTTCAAATTTTTATTGTGGATCTAACTGTGGATTCCGATTAACGACTTTAAGAACCCATTTTAAGGAAAAAAATAATTGCCAAAAAAATATACCTAATTCATTTGTGATAGGGGTGGTTTACCACCTCTTAAGGGGTTGTTTCGCAAAGAATGCCCAAAAACACCAACTGTTATTTATTGTAGTTGGTAAAAATGTTTTGACCTATTTTTAATTATTTTATGAATTCTCACAACAAAAATATTCTTAAAAAAACACAATTTCACCCTCTAAAAAATAAGGGATGCAACCCTTAATGTTCATACTACCACGGATTTCTTGGCTTTTTAATAAGAAACTCTTTCCATTTTGTTTCGTTAAAAAAAGTTAAGTAGAAGCCGAGATATATCAAAAAAACGTTTCTTGGGGGTAAACTTTAGGGGTGATTTTAACCCTTATAAAGCGCTTCTCAGTCGATAAAAAAAATGGTTTCGTGAATCTCGCATGGAGGTCTACTTTTTAATATGGGTTTGGAATTTTTTTGAATTTGACAGTTCGGGTACTTTCCTTGTTAGTTTTACCAAATGGCGGTTTTTGTGAAACAGCGTGATGTTAAAATTCATGATCTTTTTCTCGAAAAGTATGAACTTTACGAAAATTTTTTATAGAATACAAAGTGCTTAGAATCATTAAAGAAACACGTACGATTTTTTTCAGAAGTTTTTGAGCCATTTTTTTAATTTTTCAAAAATACTCAAAACTCAAAAATTCAAAATTGGCTCAAAACCTTGTGAAAAAAATCATACGTATTCTTTGAGTAATTCTTAGCATTTTTTATTCCATAACATTTTTTCGTAAAGTTCATACTTTTCGAGAAAAAAAATCATGAAGTTTAACATCACGCTGTTATTTCACAAAAACCGCCATTTTGTTAAAACTAAAGTTTATGACCAGTGTTTTGGAAACGTTAGATATTCGGACCGCGATTTCTGGCGGTAATTAGATTATCCAAATGAAGAAAAAATAACAAAAATGAAGTAAAAGAAAAAAAAATTATAAAAAAAATTTGTTTTTTTTTCAAAACTCAAAAATAACAAAGTTATTGAATTTTTTTCACAAAACAAGTTGCAAATTCGGAAAGAGCACCCTCGAAAACCTCCTATACAGGATTTTGGACAAAAATAACTTTGAATTTCTAATAGAATTGTGTACTTGAAAATGTGTGCACAAAAATGTTAATTTGCGCATTAATGGGTTAATTGTAATATTTATTTTCATCGTTATTATCATTAGAATACACATAAATACATCTCTGCAGTAAAATTTAAATAGAAATTATGCATTTACTATTACATATTTATTATTTTTTGTAGAAAATTTGCCTTATAATTTTACAAATATAGATATATGCAGATAACTTTTCAAATAATCTGATTCATATAAATTAATTAAGTATTATTAATTGATATGATTATAAGAGTATACATAGGAATATTAAATATATAAGTACTATGACTGCAATTATATTTAAAATTTAAAACATTGTTATCATTATTTCTATTTGAATTATAATAATAGTTTTTATTTTTATTTATACAAATGTTGAATAGAAAAAAAGTTTTATTTCAATATTATCAACAACTTTTGTATTTGAAATTTTTGCATTAAGTAAAATGCTTTTGAATAACATAAGGAAAATACCGTTTCATTACTCCCGATTAAGGCCATGTGATACTCAACAAAAATCATATTGGCTTCAGTCGATAAAGCAGGTGGAGCTAACTCTACTGCGTTAAACAGTAGATGGCGCTGACGGTATACATGCGTGCACGTAGAACTTTTAGTTCCAGAAAACACTCACAGATGGCGTGAGTGGCGTGCACTGAGAGAATTTTAATTTGAACATGACATCGTAACAATCATAACTATTAACATGCCTATATTCAAATATCTACAAATATAAGCAGTGTAACAATGAAGTCACCATGTTCTTTTAAAAAATTTCGGTATGTTTCTGTAAATACTGATATTGGAATAGACGCAATGAGATTTACCACCTAAAATCTTCCCTATTCAAATGTATAATTGTAACACTTACAATATTGCAGTAATTGAAACAGAATATATTGCTCCCTCAGTGCATAAAATAGAGTATAACTTTGCGAGAATAAATGAAATTTTAAATGGTTTCTTTGTAACCATTATTTACCATAATAAAGTTATGTTTAGAAAACCATTTCTAAAGCTCAAAATCGGTTTAGGAATCAAAATATACATTCTATCATATAATGTAATTCGCTTAGTTAAATGAGTTTTTTGTCCTTTCAGACTGCTCGCAATTCAACTTTGATAGGTTGTTTGTATGTGTAATGAAACACGTGGATCCTTTTGAGCAATTAAGTATTTTATTAATTTACTATCAGTCGATGTTTCGGAATCATTGTAGGATTCCCTTTTCCAGAGACTAGAAAACAACTATGTAATTTAATTCGTATGATCTAATTGCGCCACTATAATGACAAACAATACACAGCACAAATCTTACCTAATTAATTAAATTAACTAACACATACGCCCAATTTCATAGCAATGTAGTTGCTCGTCAATACAAAAAGATTGAACACATAGCTCTCTCAACATTTTCTCTCTAACGCACGTCATATTTGCACTGTAATTAAATCGAAAAAATTATCATTAGAAGGCTGAATGTGAATTTCAAATAATCATAAACCGCACGAATTATGAAATGAACTTACTAAATCAAAAACGAAACCATGTTTCAAAATTAAAAACTGACAGGAACTGTGGTACATTGACCCGTTGTCAAGCTACTAGTTTTCCCCGGATGGTAGCCAACAGAGCTATCAAAGAAGGACTGCGGATAGGTGACATTGCAGAGGATTATTTATACCCAAAAATCGAGTGGGGGACACGACAGTACAAGCGGTGCGCAGCTCACAGTGTCCGTGGATCGCCCCGCTACTACCAACCATCCAAGAAACATAGCGAGTCGAGAGGCTCCTGGCGCTCCTCTTCGCCGCACACATATGCGCATACGCATGAACTAAGTAGTACAACCTCAACATCGCTCATACCATCGTGCTACCCAGACTTCTTAGAATACGTAAACTCGATCCTCTAGGAACTAACTTTTTTTCTATCTTTAATTACGTTATTGATAATATCTATGGAAGCCTTATAATCATTTTTCAACTTAATAGTATCAGTGATTCTATTCATATTATTTTTTGTATTATAAATGTGGATCATTTCTGAAAATTCTCTTTTACCTTTCTTATTTTCTTTATCCAACACTTTAATCTTTTCAAAATTAATTCTGTGACGTGTTTCTGTGGCGTGTACGGCTAGTGCAGATTTAGTATCGCTATTTTTTACACTCAATTTATGCTCATTCATGCGAATTTTGAGTTTTCTGCTAGTTTGTCCAACATACGTTAGATCACAATCAGAACAACCTATCTCATAAACAATGTTACTCTGCTGCAAACTATTTAATCTATCTTTACCTAACGCGATGAATCTCGATAACTTGTTAATTGGTTTGTTTACAACCCTGTAACCATGACTAGATAATATAGATTTTAATTTAAAGCTCAAATCTTTAGTAAATGGTAAAACTATAATTTTGTTGTTGTTGGCAACTGTATTCTTTGTCAGTGAACGATTATTTTTTGAATTATCATGATTGTTATTTAACTGGAAAATCCTATGTCTCATATTTTCAGAGATAAACTTCATAGGATATCCATTATTTGTAAGAAACTGAGTGGCAATATCTAGATTTCGTCTATGAAATTTTTTATGTGAAAGATTAATAGCACGATCTACAAGATTGTAAACAATTACTCTTTTATTTTGAATAGGATGATGCGAATCGAAATGAATAAATCGTCCGGAATAAGTACTTTTACGATACTAATTCGTAATGATATCGTTTTCATCAGTGCGAAATAATATCATGTCTAAAAAGTTAATTGATTTTTTCTCCTGGTCTTCATTTTCTATAGTAAATTGTAAATAATGGTTAAACTTATTAAAAGTACTTAGGCATCTGTCAATTGCATCATCCTTTACAATCAATAAACAATCATCGACATATCTCTTATATAAAACAATATCCGATTTCATAACATTGAGGCAATGGTTCTCGAGACACTCCAAAGCCAGTTCCCCAAACCACAGACTAGAGCATCCGCCCATTGGCGCGCCATGTGTTTGTTTATAGTAACTATTGTCAAAAGAGAAATAAGTAGAATTCATTAAAAAGATAATGCCATCCAAAAATTCGTTCATCGTCAGATTAGTTCTGTTTCTTAAATATTTCCATTTGTTACGGATACCAGTTAAAACAAGATCGATATTTATATTTGTAAATAGAGATACGACATCAAATGAACATAATCTGTAATTATCCGGGACATGAATATCTGAGCTAATATCAATTAATTCAGAACTATTTTTCAAAGACGATTTAGGCCGAGGTAAATATTTTGTAAAAAATGTTCAAATAGCTTTGTCCAGAGCATGTGTTGGAGAGTTTATCGTCGATAGAATGATTCTAGCCGGCATATCCTTTTTATGAATCTTTATCAAGCCGTACCCTCGTGAAAGTACAGAATGATCCAATTTATCAGTTAAAATGTCAAAACTGGAATCCATATCACGCACACCTCTGCTTTTCCATTTTTGTATGAGTTTTTTTGTCGCATTTTTTAAATTGTTGTACGAATCTTTTTCAAGTTTTTTATAATATGTAGTATCAGACAGAACATCTAAAACTTTTGATTTATAATCTTTAATGTTAATGGCAATTGTTACATTGCCTTTCGGCTTTTGTGAATAAAATATCTTTATTATTTTTAATAAAAGTTTCAGTCGCAAGCAAGTTATGTTTAATAACAGTGTCAGTGTGTGATATGCGATTCTTACGTTTTGCAAAAGTATTGACTGTTCTAATGAGTTCACTGTGTAAATCCCTGTCTTTTTCATCATGTTTTCTCCAATCTACATAACCATCTATTGATTTGAAAATTTCGAAGAACGTTCTTCTATTGGGAAAAAATGTAAAATAAAATCTCTTCCTAAATGAACTGTATTACGTACCCCTTCTGGGATCGTCACCTCAGTGAGGTTAATGAACCATGGGTCGTCTTGTGGTTTGTGTATATTCGAGTTCGTTGGCTTCGCGCTCGCCTCTGTGTATACATATTCGCATTTTCTATTATACCGTTCGTAATACAACTTGTCAAACTTTTTGTTGTGTTTATTTTGCCATTGAGACACAGAGTTTTTTGTATTTTCTGTTAACAATTTAATTAAACGTTTTGCATTTTTTAAATTTGTAATTTTTCTGACTTGATCAAAAAGCAATTTCTTTTCACTGAGCAATCGAGCCTTTTTTGAATAAAAATCCGAGATTTCAATTTTCAAGATTTTAGTCGAAATTAAATTAGACACAGAATTCAGTTTGTTCTTTGTTCTTTGGCTATCCAAATTAATGCTATTCAATCTCCTAGTTACATCTTTAATATGTTTTGGAAAAATTTCATATTTTTTACATTCTAATAAAAATTAAATATCACAGCATATTTTTTCCGTCAAACTAAGATTTTTGTGCAATTTTAGAAATAATTGTTTAGCTTCAATGCTAATATTCGTGTGAGCAAAGCGAAAAAGTGCAGCGTTATTTGTACTCTCGTTGTTCAACAAACTATTCAAGTTATAATTAATTTCAGCGCGCGTATAAATACGTGTAGTCCGTGGTGTTTGTCATTGTGTGTTGCTGTGAAAGTTATAATATTCGCTCCAAATAAACATAATCAAGCCGAGTGAGCGAGGCATTTTCGCTATTACACTATTAAAAAATAATGTGAAAGATTATTAAAATAATCTGACTATAATTGATAAAGATACTATCAATAGCGGTAACACTTGCACTTGATTGCAGATCGAAAAAAAGAAAATACTCTGTCACGGCCTGCCGTACCGACGTCGGTAATTAGTAAGTTCGTGGTAGTGAACGCTAGAGGGCGCGTCGATGCAGAATTGGAGCTGCATCGACGAGACGACGAGCGAGCCGGCGCGGGAGAGCGCCCGGCATCCATCTTGTTGTTACCGCTCGTGAGAGACACACGCGTGCGAGTTTGCGGATTTTGTTATCGCGAATTTCACGAATGACAATGACTCTTGTCATTCACTCAACCTCAGTAAAGAAGTAGTGTACTTTACTGAGGCCATTTGCTCTGCCGGAAAAGTGTGCTTCATGTACTTACAGGGAAAGTACGTGAAGTGTTCCGAGACTGTATGGCAGGCTGATTCTACTTACCGTACTGTGAGTAAAAGCGACTTCCGCGAGCAGAAGAGCCGATCGCCTGGTGTTGCTACAGTTCGAGAGATCATGAAGGACCGAGCTACGATGCCAGATGAGTCGAGAGGATGCTAGGCCACCGAATCAAATTCGCCGAAGACCTAACATGGTAAGCGTGCACGTATCATCCGTGACGCGAGTAATAACGCGTAACCGCTTGTACAGGCTCGCCGCACCTAGACAACGGTTTCGAGTAGGCGCTCTAGTGCGGAGAGAGCAAGTGTGAGGAGAGAGTGTGGACTTCGGGTTCGCACGTTATCAAGGTTGGACTCAAGGTCGAATCACCGGCTATTTCAAAGCCGGTGAGTGCGCACAACAGGTGCGCACACGTGCAGCCCCGCCATCTACCCTTTCTCTCACACTTATACGTGTGTGCATCGCGCAGCGATCACGACCGCTCTCTCACTTCGCCGCTTTACTCGGCGAACGCGCGCCTAGGATACCGCACACGTGCGGCGTATTATACCTCGCGTGCGCGGCGTAAATTACCGCGAGCGTGACGTTAGTCTCCGAGACAGCTGACGTCTGAGATAACGTGCTCCGTTTAGGTAGGAAATACGCGATACTAAATCCGATTAAACCAACTTAACTCATTATACATCTTTTTTTATCAAACTCCAACTCATCTAACCTCTTATTCAATAAACAATAGTCTTTTATTATTAACTTTAACCACTCGAGTTGTTATTTCGGGATCTTAGTCATTCCCCGCTCCCCATCGTCTCCGCGGTCGTTACATAAGAGAAAACGTATCGTTTCATCTGAGCAGCCGGCACACGAACCAGTGAACGAGAGGAGAGTTCGAGTCACTGGTGAGAAACAAAGCGCAAGTCTTTGACTTGCGTGTTGTACGGTAAGTCACCAGGTTAGGTTTACATTGCACGACGTTGTAGCGTCTGTTACCTAATCTGGCTACTCAATCTCTGGGCGTTGAACCGAGAGATACGGAATTGAACTGCTAAGGTACGCAGGTGAAACTTGCCTTAGTCCGAAAATCCACCCCGTGACAACTCATATAAATATGATACAAAATTATGAAAACAATCTATGATTTTAAATCGATAAACAAATTATCAATTAATGACGAATTGTATGATAACATGCCATATCATAAAAATAAAATGTGCAGATCAATACAAAAATCAATTAATGCAGTTTTATAAGTAAAGTCATGCAAAACATAACATGCAAAATTATTTATAAGAAATATCTCATTGCAGATTAACAAAGAAATTATCAATTTCTTCGGTTTTAATAACATTCGAAATTATAAAAACAATATTTTATTACAGATCAGTAAAGAAATTATTAATTACCGCGATATCACATCAAATCATAACAAATTGTAACATTTACATTTGATTACAGATCGACAAATAAAACAAAACATAAATAACATGCGATGATATATTTCTATAATATTATATTGCAGACCAGTAAAGAAATTATAAATTACTACGAATTCAATAATATCATTTACAATTATGAGAATGCTCTATGATTGTAAATTGATACAGAAATTATCAATTACTGCATGTAATAGTATATTTCGCAACAAGTGTGGAAAATGCGATTTTACGCATTTTCCGCAACACAGAAATTCCATACGAGTTGTAAACGATACATTTTTTGTAATAGTACGTTTATGCGGGAAATCGCATTTTCTACACGAAGAACAGGGTGGAAAATACAAATTTTCCGGATACTATTAAAAAAAATCATAATAAATTATAATAACTATTTTTGACTGTAAAATAAAGAAATTGTGTACAACATGCAAAATTATAAGAACCATTTTTTATTGCAGATTCATAAAGCAATCAATTACGGCGATATTTAATAAAACCATGCAAAATTATAATTGTAGAATTTGATTGCAAATTAAAAAAAAAAACCGGTGCCAATTCATTGGCACGTAGCTTCCTCAAACTTAATTTACTGATTCCTTTAATTTATTTTTAATTCCAATATTTAAAATTTAATACTTTATTTTGTACGGTGAGACTATGTTAAATGGTTTGTGACTTTCTATTTTGACTCTTTCTATTTTTTATCATTAAAAAGCAATTATTATTATACAATTTTATATTTTACAAAAAAAAACATTTCAGTGCCCACAAAAAAACAAACAAAATGATCATCACGACCAGATATTCGAGATTAAAAATTTTTTTTAATGTTTTTTAATACTGATATCTCAGAGAATATTTGATCAATTTGAAATTTTAACCAATTATTACAATTATTTATTACAATATATTATTATTTAGTTAAATTTTCAAGCGATTACCTTTATTTCTTTTGATAAAAAAAGTTATTTAAAAAAAACTTGTGTTTTTATTAAAAAAAAAAAGCAGAAAATTTTGTTATAGCTTTGATTCAAAAATTTTCGAAGTTAAAAAAATGTATTTGTCTTTGAGAATTTTCCATTTATTTTCCATTTATTAATCAAAAATTCAACGCTCATCGTTCGTCATCGCCTTCGGCTTAGAAACATGCGCATGGAAAATATACGTTATTATCATCTATTTATTGTTTTGATATCATTTCCACACCACCTAGCGGTAGATATCATGGTGCGTTTTTTTTAAAGAAAATATAAAGCTTTTGTATTTTGAGATTAATATTAGTTTTTGTTACAAGAGCGTAAAGTTGAACTTTACGTCCGCTTTACGCTCGTTTTGCGAGCATTATTTTTCGTTATATTAGACCTAAACATAAAGTAAAACGCGAATATGTGTATGGGTTGCTGATGAAAAATTTATTTTAAGCTTATAGTACGTAAATAAATATTTTAATATTTTTAATTTACTCCAACTAAGCGTAAATTTCAACTTTATGCCCGTAAATCATAAATATATTCGCTTATTTTACGCATAGTATTACGAAAATTAATTTATGCGTTTATATTTTCTGAAAACAAGGTATTATATGTTAGAAAATATGATTTATATGAAATGAATTATTTAAATAAAAATAATATATAAATAATATTAAATAAAAATAATATAAAATAATAAAATAATATTATATGAGATATATAAATTTTACAAATTAATTTAAACATTTAAAAAAATAATAAAACCTTGTATTTAGTGGCGTCCCCATTTGCATAATATAATATGTATATTTCGCCTTAACTTTACACTTAATTTATATTATTGAAATTATTTTTTAAAATAATATTATGCAAGAAGGCCTAATCCACTTTTGCTTTCATTTATTTTATTATTGGTGAAAAAAATAATAAATAATTCAAGAATATATTATCATGTCTCTTCTAGGAAAATAACATATAAATCTTTACTGCATTTGGGCCAACTTTGTTCTTTTACCTTTAAATCATCTACTTTTATACATTTATTATTTTTTCGTAACATATTTGTATAATGTCCTTCATCAATGCTATTACCATAATGGAATATTGCATTCGAAACTTTATATATTTTGTCATCAATATTTACATTCGTGGTAGAAATATTTGTTATTTTACAGTTATTCAGTTTGACTATATTGTTTGACTAATCTATAGAACTCTTCATGATCTTCAAGTTTGTAATAGATAAAAATCTTATTATAACCACCTATTGCATCTCTAATGTTATTTCTAAGGTGTGGTTTCACCCACCATCTTCTAGAACTTAGAACAGCTTTCCGTAATTTTATTAAACGCTTTAATTTTAGCAACAGTAACAATGTATAAAATAGATTTAAAAGTTGCAAAATATCCATGTTGCTAATAGTTAGAATTCTATAAAAAATAAAATTAAGTTACTGAGAACTATCTATTACTTGCATTCGTAATTTTCAATAAAAAATAAAATTAACTTACTGAAGTCTAAGTATAATCTATTTTTTAATCCATTAACGGCATTCTAAGTATAATGGCAGAATAATGATGAGAAATTTGCCACTGATCTGCTTCAAAGTCCAATGTAATTCTTGTGCATATAACCTCTCCTTCGTACTCCAATACTCCAAAACAAGTATAGGTCTGTTCCACTTTAGCCTCTGACGCTGACTTTAATAGATGTCGAACAACAATTTTTTTTCGGTTGCTTACATGGCACAACTCACAGCGCACAAGGCACGTAATGTGGATTCACGGTAATGCAAATAGGGAAATGTACTATAGGTGAAGCCAATAAAGTGTTCAAAACTAAACTGAAAAAATTCTGCTATTCGTAATATTTTAACTTTTACTCAAAATTTCTTAAAATGTTATGACACTTTTTCTAATTTTTTCAAATTAAGTCTTATGCTAAAATAGAAATTTTTCTTAACAAAATTATTACATTTCTGAAAATTATACTTTAACAATGAACATAATTTAAAGGCTATAGCCGGATAAGCATGTTAAAATTGCCCCCAACGTAATCGACAAACTAACTTTACTGGTCGATAGAACATGTAAAAAGAACTTCTGCGCTAAATTTTTAGACCATAATACCTTCCCATGACTAATTAATACCAAAAACGTGTTTTTCCGATTTTATTTTTTTCCGAGTATCAGTTAACTTTTAAAAATCTGAAAAAATTCAGAGAGATGTATATGTAGGTCCCAAATAACCATGAATTTTTTCAGATTATGCTAATTTAAATTGTGCTCTAAAAAAATTCCTAAAGATTTGTATTGATTTTTTAAATTGGTTCCCTATCAATGGCTAACTTCCAATACCATTATTTTTTTGTATTTTTTTTCGCTCTTTCGATTTCCATTATAACAACTGTGATAAAATAGGGTGGAACACCATCAAAAATAAAAAAAACCGTTTTTTTCTTCATTTTTGGCATGTTCTTTTATCCAAGCGTCAAAAATAACCCCAAAAATCGAATCAACGCATAAGAAAATCCTCTAGAATAAAGTAAAAATATAAAAATTGTCATAACCAACCTAATACCATCGAAATAAAATCTATATTAATCGTGTAAAACCGTGTAAATAACGATTTAGCTTAAAAAATAACTTCATAAATCGATTTGGTGCATCAAATATCTCGTAAAATACAGAAAAAATATAAAACTTCTTATAACTTACCTTACACCACTGAGAAACTCTATATTAGTCGTATGAAACGATAATAAGCGTGGTTTAGCCTAAAAGTAACTCCATAAATCAATTCAGTTCATAAAAAAATCTCTTAGAATATACTCGTAGTTAAAATATAAAAATTATGATAACCCAGCTATTTGCAATGAGAAATCTTTATCTTATTTGTGTAAAGAGATAGATGCTATTATATAATCTCAACAATAACTATTAATGTTGTGCACACCTGGACTCCGCAAAAAAATGATATTTTACTTAAGTGGATAAATTCTAATTCAAATGTCAGCCAAAAGTGGGATAACATCTGGATATAGGAATTAGAGAGCAGTAGATAAAAAAGATAGAAACAAATGAGCTATAATTATTAAGCATATACTTAAAAAGATGTTTTATAATAGAACACTATACGATAAGTAAGAACAATAGTTGTAATTTAAATAACTAGCGATCGAGCTGCGCTTCGCGCCGATATTAGTTTTGGACATATTATATTCAAAATCATTACATTTTGCATTTATAATAGAGAGGTATCAAACTTTAATTTTTGAGGTTAGAATTTCAAACAGAACGTCACGTTCTATCAATCGAGGTTTCTGTCGTCGCCTTCTTAACATAAAACAAAAAAATTCAATTGATTGAATAAATAATTATTTGGTTTATTTAAACATACATGAATATTAAAAAAACTGCAATAATATTATTATTTCTAATCAGAAATATTAGAATATAATATTGTAATTTTATATTAAAAATCACATTAAAATTAATATTAGATTCATATGCTACGTTAGAAATTATCTCAAGAATTGAAGATATGTATTATATGTAATGTCATATATTTGGAAAACAATAGAATTGGGCAATATCACACTAATTGCAAGAACTATTTCATTTTTATTTTTCCCGAATTTGCTCTATATTAAAACTATTCGGTAAAAGAAATATTAAAAGTTCAATGTTGTTCAATTAATTAAGAATTATTTTTCAGCAACATTTATCTAAATGTAAAAAAAATCTAGTATTGTACCAATACTGATCCAATACTGATCCAATACACCATGTTTTTGTACATTTGTGATTGATTTATAAAAAATGTATGCCTTTCTTCATACTTAAAAGCCGAAACAATATTTTTTTTAAATTAATTGCATTTCTTAGAAATAAATGTTGTGAATAAAAGAACAACTAATGAATAACAACTATTTATATGAAACCATCGAAGTCCTCATTATATATTTTATTAAAAATTCTTCTATTTAAAAATATAATTGAGACAATTTAATTTAATGATATATTTTTTCCTTTTCATATTGGAAAACAAAATAATTCATTTATTACAAATGTTTATATATTTTATACACAACATTAAAAGGTGTAACGGGATGGCTAGTGGGGGAAAATCCCAACAAGCCACAGGCCAGCGATGCCCTAGAACACGGTGCCGCGGGTGTCAGACTAAAATGACTTGCCCGGGGATCTGCTCCTGGAATCCCGAAAACAACGCGAAGATCGCACACGAACTTCGCTTTCCAACTAATTGGATCGCTGAGTGAAAAGCGCGCGCTCGAAGAGTAAAGCGCGCGGCCGCTATGCTCAGATATGAAAACGACCGGCGCAGTCGTTTTCCCGCGGAGGCGGCGGTATCCGGGAGAAGGACAGGTTGTAATGAACAACGCGACGAGTAACTAGATATCACAATATATTTACAATTACTAATCACTACAAGCACAACGCACGTGCTGATTAAAACAAAGAGTTAGTTCGCGCGCGACCGTTAATATTCAAACGCGCGAACTACACGGCGCGCGGCGAAGCTGCTATACTCGAGCGCAGTGTTAAGTACGGCGAGCTGACACACACTCGCAGGTACACGGCACAGAAAGCTTGCACGGGGCGATTTCCGTGCAAGCCTTTTACATGAAATACTCGAGAGGAGAATATAACTTACCGATCTAAGGAGCAGCCGGTGCACTCGACTCTCTCTCTCGCTCTCTCGGCAGTTGCGCGCTCGCTCTCTCTCTCTCTCTCTCTCTCTCTCGCTCTCGCTTATAAGGGTGGCAGTCTGGCTCACTGCCGTCTCTCGCTCGTGGCACAAGTGGCACGGACTTGCCCTCACTCTTGCTCTCTCGCACGCTTGCCGGTCGGCGCCTCCACTCTACACTCGCGGTAATCAAAATAAAAAGGACGGCGCGGACACTAAAATACGAGATATGGTAAGCCGACGATGTGCACAGCACGAGAGTCTACACGAAGATGGCTCCCTTTTCTCGCGGGAACCAGTTAGCAGCTTCGCGACGGATGACGGGCATTTTACGCGTCGCGAGACCGATTCGCTACGCGCGGCGCGCCTCGATTCGGCTGCGCAGGAGTTGCGCGCGCGCGCTCACTACCTTCGCGCGGTAGATTAGAATCGCGGCTAGACACGCGTTACACCCCCCCGCCAGACGCTGCTTAGGGGACCGAGAGCAGCTCTGCTAATCATGGCCGTCGTCGTACCTACTAATATGGTAGTAATGATTAGGAGAAGGAGGTTCCGAAAGGAACATTGCAGAATCGGAGTCATCGGTTTTTCTTTTTAATTTTTATTAAAAAAAAATATATAAAAAAAAACTTCAGGGCCTCACCCCTCTTCAACTGGCCCGGGAATACGATCGGCGCCCCTTGTGACGAGCTTGGTTGGGGCAATGTTTTGACTTTTTCACCCCAAGCTCGCCACACATGAAGCACCGGAGGATTGCGTTACTGTCGAGCGCATCCCGGGCCGCTCGCTCTTCTTCGAGCGCCCTCCTAAGGCGCTCTTCTTCTTTTTGGAGACGGCGCTGGGCCTCTTCCTTGACCCGGCGCGCCGTCTCCTCCGCCTTTTCCCTGGCTTGCCTGGCCTCTTCCATGCGCTCCTGCGCACGAGCTAGGCGAGCCTCCTCCGCCTTTTGGAAGGCTGTGCGGCGCAACCTGGCGGCCCTGGCCTCTGCGGCGGCCGCGAGCTCTTCGCGCCGGCCTTGGGCCATTCCGACCCATTTGCCGGCTTGCCGCTCGCCGGCCTTACCGTGGCACTGAAGAAAGACCTCCAGTGCGGCCAGGGCAGCGTCCTCCGCAGCGCGCGAGGACTTGCTGAGGCACCGCGCTTCCTCGAGGGCCTTCTCCACTGGGACCCAGGCCGCACCGACTTCATCACTCGGTGCCCACTTGGGGGCCTGGGTCGGAGAACTCTCTTTCCTTTCTTCGTCGGCCCGAGCCGCGCCGGCGTTTCCTTCCGGCGCCATCTCTGAGGCTCGGACCGACGCCTCTTGTGAAAGCCGTTCTTCCCGGCTTTCCTGCTGCTCCTTCGGGGGACGAGGTCGCCGAAGCGGACTGGGACCGGCCTCTGCCCAGGCCGGCTCCGAAGGTCCCTTTCTTGGCTTCGGCGCCTCTATCTCCTCGATCATGACGGTGGAGGGCTCTTCCACTGGCTGGGGTGCCAGTGTCACAGCGTCGATGCCCTCCATGACCTGCTCCAAAAAATCGATGACGGCGGGGTCAGGATTGCACTGGATTAATCCAGCGATCACCTTCTTCGCCGTCTCCGCTATTTCGGGAGTCAGGCCTTGCATGTCCTGAACAGGTAAATCGATCCCGGGGACGAGTGAGATTGAGGACTGGAGAATTAAGACGAACACAGGTTAGTACGTACGACACAAGTTGGACGGCACAATTATTGCTTTTTATACGCTCGGGTTCTACGAGGACTAATTAGTCCGGCATCAGCAGGTACGGGCTTCTTCTTCGAACCCTTTGGCCTCCCTGGGCCTCGCTTGGGTTCTGTTGGACCGGCCACACGCATAGGACGGCCATCGCTCGCACGCTTTCCTGGCCTAACTAATAACGCGGTCTTACGAGGTGGACCGCGCCTCTTAGCCGTCGCCTGGGGCTGTACATTCCCCCGGCTAACTCTGTGTCCCTCTGACGTGTTCCGTTCGGCTGAAGAGTCCCTCGCTGGTAGCGCCTGGGCTACTTCTGCTGAGACGTATCTCTTGAGTTGCTGCGCATGGACGGGACGTATCGTTCGACCATCCTCACCTTGGATCTCATAGGTGTTTTCGCCTAGAATATTCACAATCGTGTAGGGCCCCGCGTACTTCGGGGCTAATTTGGAAGAAATCCCCTCAGCTGCTGAGGATAGTACCTTATTCTCTCTCCAAACACGATCGCCTAGACAGAATTCTGGAGGTCGACGATGAGCGTCATAATATTTGGCTTGTCTCGCCTGCTCCGCTTGCGCGTCGGCCGCCGCCCGAACGTGCAATTCGCGGAGCTTGTCCATACGTACCACCCAATTGTTTATCGCCTCTTGCTGCCCTTGCTCTTCGGCTAACCTGTCTTCCTCCCGCCTTAGTGTCTTCGGTGGGTCGGGTTGTCGGCCGTAAATGAGCATGGCAGGACTTATCTTTGTGGAGCTGTGTTCGGCAGTATTGTACGCGAACGCCAGCTCATTCAGTTTCTCATCCCAGGACCGGTGATTTTCCTCTGCGTAAGACATAATCATTGTCTTCACCGTTCGATTCACACGCTCGACAGGATTGGCCTGAGGGTGATACGGAGGTGTAAACGTGTGATGCACGTTTCTCTCCTTTAAGAATGCCTCTAATGGTGCATTTTTAAATTCAGTCCCATTGTCTGAGAGAAACACCTCCGGGACTCCGAATCGCAGACATACTCGCTCGTTGAGTCCCTTAATTACCGATTTACCATCTGCCCTTTTTATCGGAATTACTTCAATCCAGCGTGTGAACAAATCCTGGAATATGAGAATGTATTCGTGGCCGTGCGTGGTTTTTGTAAGGGGCCCCATAATGTCGCTGGCCACGATTTGCCATGGACGCTCTGTAATTCGGCGTCCCATGAATCCTGTTGGAGCGCGCTGTTCGACTTTGCACTGCTGGCAAATTTGGCACTGGCTCACGTATCTGGCTACATCACGAGACATGTGTGGCCAATAATACTTCCGCTTCAATCTTTCTAGCATTTTCTCGCGGCCCAAGTGCCCAGCAGTTGGAAAGTCATGGCATTCTCTCAGTACTTCGCGTCGCTTTTCGTGAGGGACTGCTAACTTCCATGCATCATCGTCGCCGAGAGACTCGTCTATGACTTCATCAGGTTCGTACTTGTACTGTCTCCCCCCCGCCAGCTTGAACGTGGGGAAGTCTCGCGGCCGCTGTTGAACCTCTTTCACAATTTCGAGGTACCATTGGTCGTTTGTATCGCGTTCGAGCTCTAACGCGGCGACCGCTGGCTCCTCTTCCTCGAACATCCGCGAAAGGGCATCTGGGACATTGTTCAAAGAGCCCTTTCGGTGTTCGACTGTGAAACTGTGGTTTTGTAGTTCCAAAGCCCATCTTGCTAACCTGCCTGATGGGTTTCGGAGATCACGGAGCCACTTCAAGCTGCTATGATCCGTGATGACCTTGAAGTCATAGGCCTCTATATACGGACGGAACTTTTTGATTGCCCAGAGAATTGCTAGACACTCTCGTTCCGTCACGCTATAATTCTTCTCGGCCGCGCTCAGAGTTCGACTAGCGAACTCTAGGACTCTTTCGTCGCCGTCTATTATCTGGTATAGCACCGCTCCCAGTCCTGTATCGCTCGCATCAGTTTGCACCACGAACTGTGCGTTATATACCGGTCTGTGGAGAATCGGTGCAGAAGCAACTAGCGCTTTTAGCTTTTGGAAGGCCTCTTCTTGTGCCGTTGACCACTCGTATTTCCGATCCTTTTTCGTTAGTTCGGTCAGTGGTTCAGCAATTGTGGCGAAGTTTGATAAAAACTTTCTATACCACGAGGCCATTCCTAGGAAGCGTCTCAGCTGACGGAGGTTTTTCGGCACCGGATATTCCATAATGGGCTTTATTTTCTCGGGGTCTGGTTTAAAACCATCCCTATTTACTATGACCCCGAGATATTGGACCTCATCGCGACAGAAGACACTCTTCTCGCGATTTATTGTGAGGCCCGCGTCCTTTATCCTATCTAGAACTCTTTTTAGAACCTCTTTATGCTCCTCGAATGTTTCTGTGACTATTATTATGTCATCGAGATACGAGTAAGCAAAAGGTTCGAGTTCGGGGCCGATGACTTTGTCAATCAGCCTCTGGAAGGACGCTCCGGCATACGAAAGACCGTAGGGCATTCTTGTAAATTGAAATAACCCTTTGCCTTGCACGGTGAAGGCCATAGTCTCTTTGGACTCCGGATTTAGTGGTATTTGGTGGTACGCACTACTTAAATCCAACGTGGATATGTATCGCGCTTTCTGCAGTTTGCTTAAGATACTCTCCATGTATGGTAACGGGTATGCGTCTGGCCTTGACGCTGCGTTCACTTTTCTGAAGTCCACACAGAAACGGAACTTCCCGTTGGACTTGCGTACCATTACCACAGGGCTTGACCAGCCGCTTGTCGAAGGTTCTATTATACCCGCGAGTAGCATTTCCTCCACCTGCTTGTGCATCTCTTCCTCGAGTTTTCGAGATACTGGGTAGTACTTCTGTTTTATGGGTCTTGTGGAGCCGACGTCTACTGCATGCTCAACCCACGAAGTACACCCTAATGGTGCCAGGCCGTTTCCCATCAGCTCAGCTACTAAAGCTTCCGCTTTTTTGCGCTGCTCTTCTGTTAGGTCCGCCAACCCTATAGCTGATACGGACACGGTATTATTGGCGGTTATGGAGGCTACTTCTAACTTTACGCTTGCATCATCATCTTTGAGATGCAGCGTATTGTCAGTGGGGTCTAAGACGGCGCTAAACTTCTTAATGAAGTTCACCCCCAAGTAGCACTCCGTGTCTAGGTCTGGCATGATTGCGACGCGCACATCCTTGCACACGCCTGCCACGACCATGGGTAGATACACATAGCCAACCACTGCTATGCTCTGCCCATTAGCTACCCGTGCCGTTAGACCGCTGGCCGGGATTAATTCTTTTCCACAGGCTGTAGCGAGCTGTAAGCCGATGGAATTCATCCCAGTCCAGGAAGCTCCAGTATCGAAGAGTGCCCGTAGCCTGTAGCCGGCTACACCTACTTGAAGCCACCATCGCGAGCATGTTTCCTGGTTATCTTCGTTCTGCTGAGTCGCGGGCACTTCTTCGCTCTCTCCTTCAGGCAATTGGACCGAGTTACCCTCGGTCGCTGATGTGAGAGCTGGGGGCGGGCGTGTGGCCGTGTTTACCTGCCCCCTTGGCCGTTTCCCTGCTGGTTTCCGGCAGCATTGGGGTTGCGGTCGCTTCCCCTTTGCTCGTTGCCGTAACCCCTTCGGTACTCTGGCCTTTGTCGAGGTCCATTACTCCTTGGACTTGGCGGCCTAGCCTGGTGGGTCGCGCTACTACCCCCACTAGGCTGATTATTACTTTGCCCGCCTTCCCGCTGCCTGTTCTCCCAATTATTCTTTTTCTTGGGCTTCTTGAACGACTGTGGGTTTGGCGTTTGCCCACTATTTCCGTCGGTGCCTTTCTTTGTCAAGCTTGACAAACACTCGGCCATCACCCGACGGAACATAGCCTCGAGGCTTTCTCGAGGCTCCTGCTGTTGTTGCCCCATCGCCGCCACTCCTGGAATCTGCTTTTTCCGCTGATCCGTGGTTGGCTCTGTAGGTACGTAGGCAAACTCTGGCAAGTGCGCTCTGGCGGTGGTGGCGAGTGATACACCTTATCTGCCGCGAGCGCTAATTCGGCCTCCCGGGCTAAATCCAGGAGCCCTCGGTAATCCTTAATTTGATTACGCATCACCATTTTTTGTAGTTCTGGCCGCATGTTCCGGTGCAACATGTCCAATTGTTGGGGCATGCTAGGCACCGGAACTAACTTGAGAATCAAGGCTTGCAGATTCACTACGTAATCTCTCGTGAGTTCGTTTCTGCCTTGAGCCCTCGCGTTTATCTCCGCTAGGATTCGCTGTTGATGGCCCCTGTCACCGCCATACATGTGTATTATGGCCTCTTGGAAGTCTTGCCAAGATCGCCACGTATGACGGTTACTCCTATACCAGGTGGCCGCTACTCCACTCAGGAGCTCTGACAATGACGAGAGTACTTCGTCGTACGTCAGATTTGCTAGAGCTCGACATTCCTCTACTCTCGTGAGGAATAACTCGACGCTCTGCTCCTTCAAGGACCCAGAGAACTTGATGTGCCATTTCCTTACGATTTGGCCAACATCACGGTTCGTCTGTTGAGGCACGTACGTCTGCCTCGTAGACTGGTCCAGTGTAGCGCTCACCCCCGCCTGACGCTGTGTAGGATTTCTTCCGCTATTCCTCCTAGCGTCCCTTGGCGATTCAGTATTGGGGCTGCTGCTGTCAAAATTCACATATGTGAACGTGTCCTGAAAGTTCACATGTGGTGATCCTCGTCCCCTGCCCGCACTCGGTAGTTGGACTCCCTCCAAGCGCGTGCTTGAGGGTGGGTGTCGAGCTTCTTGGAGTATTCGCACACTCTCTTTGAGCTCTTCCACCTCTTTGACGAGTCTATGGATCACCGACAGCAGCTGTTCTGAGACTACGTTATCTCCCACAGCAGTCCCTGCGGTACGCTGTTCCCCCGCACTTGGCCACTCAAAACTCTGTGGCTGCGGTGGACTTCGCGTTTGCTGCCAGAACGCGTGCTGCCCATTTTGTGCCGACAACGACTCTTGTTCTTGACTCCGCCGGAATTGTCGTTGCCTGCGCTGCTCTTCTAGCAACGCCTGCTGTCGCTGCTGCTCTTGATGCTTTCGCTGTTGCTGCCGCTGCTGCTCCTGCTGTTGTTGCTGTTGCTGCCGTCGCTGCTGCTCCATCTGCTGCTGCTGTTGCATTTGTTGCTGCTGCATTTGCTGCTGCCGCATTTGCTGCTGTTGCAGTTGCTGCTGCTGCATTTGCTGCTGCTGCATTTGCTGCTGCTGCAGTTGTTGCTGTTGAAGCTGTTGCTGTTGGAGCTGTCCCTCGGCTTCGGCTGGAGATGTCCCGGTGGGTGCTGCAGAGCTCAATATCTCTGTCCCGGAACCCTCCTAGCCGTTTGCCTCATCCGCTGGCTCCACCACTGCATTATGTGCTTGTTGTGGAGCGTTCATCCTCCGAGACTCCGAGAGTTTTTGCATCACTATCGGGTCATCAAGGAGCGTAATGAACGGGTGCGGTTGGTCTGGATCAGTATTGGGATCCACAATAGTCGACCCAGACTTGTTCATCAACGTTAAGTCGATGAACGCCCTTTGGGACTGCTCGCGTTTAGCAAACGCTTGCTTCTCCGACAGCTCCGGCTCTGGCACAAAATCGGCGGCACTGTAATCGCCCATAAGCCACTTGATCGTTGTCAGCATATTCACTGATTGCAGATCTGACTGCTGCAGACCAAGGGCTTGCATGGCCTCGATAATTTCCTCTTCGGGCTGTGTATACGCCCAATTGAGTATCGCAGATTCCGCAAATTGCGACGATCGGGCCATGGTGTCAATTGGCTGTGCGCTTCCCCACGAACTTATTTTACTAGCGCGAGTAGTATCCGGATTGATGGCAGAGAGAGTTTGCCTTTTCAACCCGTGAGCTAGCTTTTTCAATGCGACCCCGGGTTACTTTCTAAGAGCTACGGCGGTTGCTCTTAACCTCGATAATGCACGAGGATTTCCCGTATGCGGCTCTAAAAAAAAATAAAAGCTATTTCTGTAAGTAATTACGATTTGTAATTAATTACGCTCCACTACTCGCACTTGTAATTTTAAAATAAATATATGTGAACAAAAAAATATATATATATGTGTCAAAACGGACAATATCACCAAAAACACAAAAAATAAATACAATTTTCACCTAAAAAAAATAAAAACAATTTTTAAGTTCGAGGGGATTTTTGCGCTCGAGTTTTTACTCGGGCGCACAGTCAACTTTTTGTTCCGAGAGTGCTTGCCGACTTTCTCTCGATCTTCTTCTAACTGCACGATAAAAGAAAAAAAAATTTTATTTTTCGTCCAAAAAAAAATAATTCGTATCGGAAATACGAGAGGACGGGAAGAAAAAAAAATTTTCGAGACGAGAAAAAAAATTAATTAAAAAAAATTAATTATCGCTAAAAAAAAATTTTGTCGTTAAAAAATTAATTGTTATTAAAAAACTTTAATTGTTAACAATAATTCCTCAACGCTCCAAAAATTCCGCGATCAATATCTCTCCTCGTCGGCACACTAGGTCGAGGATTATTGGCTATCGCACGCCTAACCTCTCGACCGCACTCTCGCAACAGCACGGCTGTGTCACGCACACGCACACACGCGCCTACGAGCTGCGGCACGAAGAGCCTTTGTTTGCAGCTTACGCTCAGCTACGCTGCTGAGCTTCTTCGCGCCAAGCTTCGCCGCGAATCACGTACGCGTCGCAGGTCCTTCTCCACCCCCAAAACGTTGTGGCGCCAGTTGTAACGGGATGGCTAGTGGGGGAAAATCCCAACAAGCCACAGGCCAGCGATGCCCTAGAACACGGTGCCGCGGGTGTCAGACTAAAATGACTTGCCCGGGGATCTGCTCCTGGAATCCCGAAAACAACGCGAAGATCGCACACGAACTTCGCTTTCCAACTAATTGGATCGCTGAGTGAAAAGCGCGCGCTCGAAGAGTAAAGCGCGCGGCCGCTATGCTCAGATATGAAAACGACCGGCGAAGTCGTTTTCCCGCGGAGGCGGCGGTATCCGGGAGAAGGACAGGTTGTAATGAACAACGCGACGAGTAACTACAAGCACAACGCACGTGCTGATTAAAACAAAGAGTTAGTTCGCGCGCGACCGTTAATATTCAAACGCGCGAACTACACGGCGCGCGGCGAAGCTGCTATACTCGAGCGCCGTGATGAGTACGGCGAGCTGACACACACTCGCAGGTACACGGCACAGAAAGCTTGCACGGGGCGATTTCCGTGCAAGCCTTTTACATGAAATACTCGAGAGGAGAATATAACTTACCGATCTAAGGAGCAGCCGGTGCACTCGACTCTCTCTCTCGCTCTCTCGGCAGTTGCGCGCTCGCTCTCTCTCTCTCTCTCTCTCGCTCTCGCTTATAAGGGTGGCAGTCTGGCTCACTGCCGTCTCTCGCTCGTGGCACAAGTGGCACGGACTTGCCCTCACTCTTGCTCTCTCGCACGCTTGCCGGTCGGCGCCTCCACTCTACACTCGCGGTAATCAAAATAAAAAGGACGGCGCGGACACTAAAATACGAGATATGGTAAGCCGACGATGTGCACAGCACGAGAGTCTACACGAAGATGGCTCCCTTTTCTCGCGGGAACCAGTTAGCAGCTTCGCGACGGATGACGGGCATTTTACGCGTCGCGAGACCGATTCGCTACGCGCGGCGCGCCTCGATTCGGCTGCGCAGGAGTTGCGCGCGCGCGCTCACTACCTTCGCGCGGTAGATTAGAATCGCGGCTAGACACGCGTTACAAAGGTTACCTAAAAAAACGGCCAAAAAAACCACTTGGGATGCTAAATGTGATGTTTCTCGAGTTCAAATATTATTTTTATCTTTTTCTCAATCGGTAAGTGATTTTATAATTCAATTTATAGATTTATTTTTGCTCCTTTTTAATTAATTTTTTAGTTACTTGCACCGTCAACAGATAAAGTTAGTATATTTATAGTGTTAGTGTATACACGTGTATATTAAGTATAATATAGTAGAGACAGAAAAATCTATCATCTGACAATGCAAATATACTTATAGTTACAACTAAATAATTAATTATTAAATTGATAAATAAGTGAGAATCAAATTACAAAAATTAAAAATATTTAAAATAATTAAATTAAATTAATAAATTGAATTAGTAAATTAATAAATTAAATTATTAATTGCCAGCTGATATGAATTACTCGTACACTCATGTGAGCGTAAACTGTGGAAGTGCTGAATAAATATTCTATAAACATAAATATCGAATGTGCGCGTTTGCATATAGATACAGACATACTTAATGTAATTTTGATTCTAATTAAGTATATTTATAGCACTCTAACCTCAAAATATGGCAACTATAATGCCAATTTTAGGCCCCCTTGCTGTAAAATACTATATAAAACTGGTGTGTAAGTGATTATTGGCTCGTGCGACTTTTCACCATTACTTCGCTCGGGCGCCGACATGCGGGTCAATTCTGCACATATTTCGTAATCTATATACTTTGAGTATCACTTGTTGACTATAAAATTACCAATTCTGTCTATTACACTCAATTTCTTATTAGCTACATATACAGGGAGTACTAACGGTTTTTTATATACGAGTATTAACAGTATTGTAGAACTTTCTATACGCGCTGAATCGATTTATGGACTTACTTTTAGGCTAAATCACGCTTATCATCGCTTCATACGATTAATACAGATTTTCTACGTTGGTGTAAGAAGTTTTAAGAAGTTTTATATTTTTTTCTGTATTTTAGGAGATTTTTTGATGCACTAAATTGATTTATGGAGTTATTTCTTAGGCTAAATCGTTGTTTACATGGTTTTACACGATTAATATAGAATTTTTTTCGTTGGTATTAAGTTGGTTATGACGATTTTTATATTTTTACTTTATTCTAGAGGATTTTTTTATGTGCTGATTCGATTCTTGGGAAGATTCTTGGATTCGATTCTTGGGTGTATTCGATTCGAATACAAAAAAATAATGATATTGGAAGTTAGCCATTGATAGGGAACCAATTTAAAAAATCAATACAAATCTTTAGGAATTTTTTTAGAGCACAATTTAAATTAGCATAATCTGAAAAAATTCATGGTTATTTGGGACCTACATATACATCTCTCTGAATTTTTTCAGATTTTTAAAAGTTAACTGACGCTCGGAAAAAAATAAAATCGAAAAAACATGTTTTTGGTGTTAATTAGTCATGGGAAAGCTATTATGGTCTAAAAATTTAGCGCAGAAGTTCTTTTTACATGTTCTATCGACCAGTAAAGTTAGTTTGTCGATTACGTTGGGGGCAATTTTATCATGCTTATCCGGCTATAGCCTTTAAGATATATGTTTCTTACAAGAGATATATTCATTTTTACAAACTATGTACACCCAAATGAAGAATATCAATAAGCGCGCTTAGCACGCTGTAATTTCATCAAAACTGCACCACTTTTTTTTTTTAACCTAGTAACCCATTACTCCCATCAATCAAATCACGAATAAATTGATATCATAACTAATCCATTATTTTTTAAGATAAGTGATAGGATTAGGAAGTTATAACCTTTTTTTAAAAAAAGCAGGTTTTTATTTTTGTTAATAACAAACGAACCGCTACAATCTAGGAATAAAATTTTTTTTTTTAAATATAGGTATTTTAATTATCTTTTGAATGCTACCCATCCGATCCAGATACATAGAGCCGTTCTCGAGAAATTACGATTTGAAAAAAAGGTTAAAAAAATTTTAACCTCAAATATCTGAAATTTTTAGACCAAATTTTCCCCAAAGAACTCGATCGAGAACTATACAAAATCTACCTCTTCAAGGAATTTTGAAGCGATTAAGTCAATTTTACTTCCGTAAACGTTGGGCATAGAGAAAGCGTTTTTTTCATGTTTCAATTTTTTTCTCAAAAACTAACCAAAGAAATGGATTCAAATTTTTACAGATTATAGCTATTTATATTGTACATTATCGTGATTTTTCTCAAAAAAATGGACCGTTTAGTTTGTGAGTTACAGGCTTTAAAAAAAAACACATTTTTATCAATAACAACAGAACCGTGATAGCTAGAGAATTTTTTTTTAAATTATAGGTTTTTTACGCTCTTTCGAATGCTACCCATCCGATTAAAAAATTTAAATCCGATCATTAAAAAAAATCAAAAATAAATTTTGAGAAAATGGAAAATTCGAAATAAAACAAAAACGAATCAGCCCAATCGAAAACCGATTGTTGACCCGCCATCACACAAAAAAAACAAAAAAAATGAGACCTATCTGATTGAAATCGATCGAGTAGAAGCTGAAATCCAGCTACACACACACACACACCCACCCACCCACACACACACACACACACACACACACACACACGCGCGCGCCCACACGCGGCCACACACACACACAGACACACACACACACACAAACCACACACACACCCCACACACACCACACACACACACACACACACACACACACACACACACACATACCTCCATACAGATATTTTTCAAAAATCATGTATTTTGGTTCCTAACACCTCCAATAACACTTACAACATGTTTTTACAACAACTCAAAAAATTACTATCACAAAGCTTCCTCTAGGCGGAAGCAATTATTTACATATAAAATAACATGTAAATTTTGTAATAAATATTTTATTACAAATCAATAAAGAATTGATCTATTGCTGCAGATAAAATATTATAAAAAATTATGCTAATTATTAATTGATGAAGAAACATCAATTACTGTAACATTGAATTAAATCATGCAATAACGTAACACATGCAAAACGATCTTTGATTATAAATTGATAAACAAATTAACAATTACTATAGTATTTTACGTTAACATGAAATATCACAAACACAATATTTATTTATATTGCAAATCAATACGTAGGTACGTAGGTGACATAGCAGACAGTAATTATCACTAGTGTTGTTCGCAGCGTAGGATATCTATATACACAACTCCAGGAGTACAAAGATTGTAACGTCATATTTTGATGTTACAATAAATAAAACGTGTATATTTAACATCGAGATATATAATACAAAAATCCCTTGATTTAGGGAAGGCTCTGAGCAGTCTACATGAACCCTCTAAACGTAACGACTTACTTGAAATGTATTTCCCTACCAAAATTACCCACTTTTAATGGAGAGCCTGCAAGCTCTGTAAATCCCAAACATTATTACGTGATGGTAATAGAAGCTGAGCTGCCCGTAATGACGCTAAGCTTTTCCCTGCTTCTCTTGCACTCCCTTCCTTCACATGATGTTAGAAGAGATGAGAGCTCACTCGCAGAATAGGGCCTCAGACAAATTGTCTCTAAATACATACAGCATCCTCGTGGCACCACTGAAACCAAAGAGCAAGAGGCAGAGCACTTATATACAGTAATATACATCATATACAAAAATCTGCTACTATTACAAAGCAAGCTCAGCAAACTATTTACGCAGTAGTCATTAGCTCAGATTACCCGTGTCAAAAGAAATCAGGGATTTTATGCATTGACACAGCTGCAGATATACCCCACTCGAAAAAAGAAAAGTGTGTACTGCTGTCAGTATTTATTGCTGGTTACAACAATTGAAGCAGTTGGCACCAGGTTGTCTTATTAGACCAAGTACACCAAGGCATACTGTATAATTAGTACATTACGATACATGTGCCTTAAGTGGCCCATTATGGCTCGGCATGAAGTTAGCGCCCGAGCGCAGCGAGGGCGATAATTCATGTCGTGTGATGGGCCACTGAAGTGATAAGTAGAGGTGCCTGGTCTACGCTAGCTGGTCACCACGAATGAAGTAAAACAAATGAAGACGTGTGATCTTCTGCGGGACCGCTTCGCCTTAAGCAAAGCAAAATACACGGTGACTCATTTTAATCGCCGCACCCGGATTTCTCGGAACCTAAGCCAGATAGAGAAAAATTGTTCAGACAAAAGTTATAGGGGATAAAGGGGCCACATAATGGCGCTAACGTCTTTGACCTTGAATTTGACCTTTGAGGTTATTTCAAGGTCAAAGTGGTTTTTTCATATGGAAACACCTAGTTTTGACCCCGGATTCGGAAAGAGCGGAAAATTTTACGTTCAAAATCATATTGAGAAATTTTTTCCACGGTCATTTCAAGGTCAAATCTAGGTCAAACTCAGAAAAGTCCGTTTAAAATCGTTTTTTTCCATGAACCACAGGCTAAGCTGGTTCAAATTGATCGTAGGCTTAGTAGAGGAACCCAAAACTTACACATCCTAGTAAACAAAACTCAAACTCGCACATCCTAATCCCATACACTTCATGCCCTCACATGCTGAACTGTTACACCTCGGTCCCGCAACCATACCCCACACCCCCCAGTCCCACACATCCCTACCCCACGTATGCTAATCCCATACACCCCAAACCCACACATCTTGAACCCTGAAAAATTTTTCTCAAGGGCAAAATAATTTTTTAAGGGAAACTTTAAGATCGTTGAAGCTTCTGTTATAAATGTATTAACCTTACTTTTTGCGCTACCCAGAAACAACGACGTGGACGTAAGGATTGTTTCCTTTGGGGTGCTTAATTAAAGTGAGTCCCCTTGTCTCTCACTGGTCGGGGTGCTTGATTATAGTGAGTCCCCTTGCCTCTCACTGTTCGAGGTGCTTGGTTATAGTGAGTCTCCTCGCCTCTCACTAGTGTAAATAAATTTTTATTTAACCTCGAAGCAAGTGTTAGAAATGACGACCATTTGCTTCAAGGCACATAGTCAAACGCCTTTGAAAATGGCGAACTGTGTTCGGCAAAGTTTGTCTCGGAATGGCAGCGCATGCTCGACGAATCCTATCCTGCATATCTGCTCTTGTAGTGGGTTGTTGCTCAAAAACAGCATTTTTTAAATACCACCATAAATAGAAATCTGGTGATGTAAGATCGGGTGAGCAAGCAGGCCAGTTAACCGGACCTCCTCGACCAATCCATCTGTTACCATAGTGCTCATTCAAAAAAGCCCTTACAATTCGAGCGAAATGTGGTGCTACGCCGTCCTGCTGGAGCCACATTCTTCGTCGCGTTTCTAAATCAACACCTTCCATCAATCCAGGTAGTTCATCTCTTATTGGCGTCAAATAGGTATGTTGATTTACATTTGCTTCAAAAAAATAAGGGCCAATCAAATATCCATTGATAATCCCGCACCATACCATAATACTTCAACGTCTTTGATGGTTTACAGTTCTGACCCAATGAGGATTCACATCAGACCAATAATGGCAATTATGCCCATTCAGTTCCCTATCACTTTGAAATTGTGCCTCATCAGAAAAAAGAACAAAGTTAGAAAAGTCTGGATCATTTTCTATCATTTGTAAAGCCCATTGGCAAAACATAATAAGCTGTTGGAAATGCTGAAACTGTAGCTCTTGAACCAAAGTAATATGATACGCGTGATGTTGAGGCACCTTCATAATTCTTAAAAAAGTATTTCTTGGAATACCAATTTCCCTTTCAACTCGACGAGCGCTAATGTGTGGGTCAAGATGAATTATTGCAAGGATAGTTACAACTAGATTATCATTTTCATCATACTCATGGCGCCTAGGTTGGCGAACCATGTGTCCACCACGAGCTCTTTGAGTTAAACGTCTGATAGCTCTATCGTCAGGATATCGTCTGTTAGGATAGCGTTCAGCATAAAGTCTTGCCGTACCACGATAATTATTTTGGCCTGCTCCTAAAACCAAAATCATATCAACGATCTCGTTGGGCGGATAGTCAGCCATTTCAGAGCCACTTATTAATTACTATTAAATTTAAATAGTAAAATGGTATCAAAAATATTAATAATTATAAGGCTCGCCCGTATACGGTCGCGTCTAAAAAGGAAAAACGTTGGAAAATTACGGTAACTTAAATTAGTTATCTGTAATTACCATAAATACTTCGTTTGTCACATTTTTTTAATTTTAAATTTTAAAATAAAATAATCGTTAAAACATTAAAGGTATTCAATTCAATAAAGCATTATTTCTTATTTTAATTGCAAATAAAACTAAAACTTTCTTTTATTTTTTTGTTTTATGTAAATAATGTGAATTAGTAGCGTTCGAATTTCAGAAATACTAATTTTGATAATTTAATCATTAAAAACACATCTACGAAGAAAATAGGTTCCGTCAATGGTTCTTTTAAATTTATTTTTCAGTTTTTAGCAGAATAGTGGAACACCACATTTCACGCTCATAATAACAGCATTTTTTAATAAACACTTTAGTATTAGATGAATTGGTTGAGGAGGTCCGGTGAAATGGCTTGCTTGCTCATCCCATACTTCACCATCAGACTTTTGTTTATGGGGGTATTTGAAAAATGCTATTCTTGAGCAACAACCCACTACAAGAGCAGATATGCAGGATAGGATTCGTCGAGCATGCGCTGCCATTCCGAGACAAACTTTGCCGAACACAGTTCGCCATTTTCAAAGGCGTTTGACTATGTGCCTTGAAGCAAATGGTCGTCATTTCGAACACTTGCTTCGAGGTTAAATAAAAATTTATTTACATTAGTGAGAGGCAAGGGGACTCACTATAATCAAGCACCCCGAACAGTGAGAGGCAAGGGGACTCACTTTAATCAAGTACCCCGAACAGTGAGAGGCAAGGGGACTCACTTTAAGTAAGTATCCCAAAGGAAACAATCCTTACTACGTCCTCGTCATTGTTTCTGGGTAGCACAAAAAGTAATGTTAATACATTTATAACAGAAGCTTCAACGATCTTAAAGTTTCCCTTAAAAAATCATTTTGCTCTTGAGAAAAATTTTTCAGGGTTCAAGATGTATGGGTTTGGAGTGTATGGGATTAGCATGGGTGGGGTAGGGATGTGTGGGACTGGGGGGTGTGGGGTATGGTTGCGGGACGGGGGTGTAACAGTTCAGCATGTGAGGGCATGAAGTGTATGGGATTAGGATGTGCGAGATTGAGTTTTGTTTACTAGGATGTGTAAGTTTTGGGTTCCTCTATTAAGCCTACGATTAATTTGAACCAGCTTAGCCTGTGGTTCATGGAAAAAAACGATTTTAAACGGACTTTTCTGAGTTTGACCTAGATTTGACCTTGAAATGACCGTGGAAAAAATTTCTCAATATGATTTTGAACGTAAAATTTTCCGCTCATTCCGAATCCGGGGTTAAAACTAGGTATTTCCATATGAAAAAACCACTTTGACCTTGAAATAACCTCAAAGGTCAAGTTCAAGGTCAAAGACGTTAGCGCCATTATGTGGCCCCCTTTGTCCCCTATAACTTTTGTCTGAACCATTTTTCTCTATCCGACTTAGGTTCCGAGAAATCCGGGTGCGGCGATTAAAATGGGTCACCGTGTATATTAGTAACGTATCAAACATTAGGGATTAGGAGAGCAGTATCAAACTGCTAGGAATAAAAGGTAGCAGATAAATGGAAATTGGAAGCTTAGTTTCACCTATGCTACGTTCATGATTAAGTCACAGTCGGAAGCGAAGTACTTACTCAAGTCAGTCGCAGGAGCGTGAAGTGCATTCAACTGCACCATTGCCATTATGTCCCCGTCGTGTTTATCTCGATGATGCCTTGGGGAAGTAGTAGCTGCATCGGCCAACCTCATGTGAAGTGAAATCAAATGAAGACGTGTGGTCCTCTGCGGGAGCGCTTCGCCTTAAGCAAAGCCAAATATATTAGTAACGTATCAAACATTAGGGATTAGGAGAGCAGTATCAAACTGACAGGAATAAAAGGTAGCAGATAAATGGAAATTGGAAGCTTAATTTCACCTATACTACGTACATGATTAAGTCACAGTCGGAAGCGAAGTACTTACTCAAGTCAGTCGCAGGAGCGTGAACTGCATTCAACTGCACCATTGCCGTTGTGTCTCCGTCGTGTTTATCTCGATGATGCCTCGGGAAGTAGTAGCTGCGTCGGCCAACCTCATGCGGAGTGAAATCAAATGAAGGCGTGTTGTCCTCTGCGGGAGCGCTTCGCCTTAAGCAAAGCAAAATATATTAGTAAAGTATCAAACATTACGGATTAGGAGAGCAGTATCAAACTGCCAGGAATAAAAGGGAACCGATACACGGATATTTCGAGGTTAGGTTTATCTCTGCTACGTACATAATAAAGTCACCGTCGGAAGTGAATTACTTACTCAAGTTAGTCGCAGAAGCGTGCTGAGGCTGACGCGTCACATCGCTGACGCATCCCCGTCGTATTTATCTCGGATATGCCTCGAGAAGTAGCTGCGTTGGTCACCCTCAAGGGGAGTGAAATCAAATTAAGTCGTGTGGTCCTCTGCGGGAGGACTTCGCCTTAGCGAGTGAAACATATATTAATAACGTGTCTAACATGATGGATGAGGAGAGCAGTATTATACTGCCAGGAATAAAAGGGAACAGATAGACGGAAATTTGGAGGTTATGTTTACTATGTTGAGTACGTTATAAAGTCACAGTAGGAAGCGCTATACTTACTGAAGTCAGTTCCAGAAGCATGAACTGCGTTGAACTGCACCATCGTCGTAGCACCCTCGACGTGTTTATCTCGGTGAGGTCTCCGAAATTAGTAGCTGCGCCGGCCTCTGTCAATAGGAGTGAAATCAAATGAAGGCGTGTGGTCCTCTGCGGGAGCGCTTCGCCTTAGTGAGAGCAACATATATTAGTAACGTGTTGAACATGAGGGATGAGAAGAGCAGTATTATACTGCCAAGAATAAAGGGGAACAGATAGACGGAAATTTGGAGGTTATGTCCACTATGTTGAGTACGATATAAAGTCTCAGTAAGAAGCACTATACTTACTCTTAAACCCATTAAATCCTTTCAAATTCCCTTTAATTTCTTATATTAATAAATAAAATCTGTTAAATAAAACTTTACAAGTAAAAATAATATTCATATTTATAAAACTGACTTGTAAAACTGACTCAAGTATGAAAGAGCAATGGCATCTGTGCAAATATTGGATTTAAGTTATCGATGCTAATATTCATTAGATTACTATTTAGGTTTTATAAGTAATAATGGAACCAGTACAACAAAATTATTATACTACATAGTTATAACCATAGAAAAGTTTATATAATAAGTATGCTAATGTTTTCCAACTGCTTTTAAAACTTTTCTCTTAAAAATTTGCAATAATAATATTAATAGCTAATCCTCGTAGTCTTAATTAATACAATAATAACTCACAGTTGATTCGTTATTACCCACACAATTGAAAAAGTAATATAAATAATATCAGTATAAATAGTTCCCATACAACACTTGTGCTGATAACAATCTTTTTTCATATTTAAGCCAGTTTATAAATAAAAATAAAATTGCAATATTCATGTATGTCCGGTACTACAGTGTTGTATGAAATAAATTATATTCAATTGATTTTTCTACATCATATACCATATTATTCACTCTTAAAAAATTATGACCGGATGTTGTGAAGCATTTAAGGAGTAATTTCGTTGATCTGCGCATCTACTAAATTTGAATTTTTAAACTCAACTATTTAAAACTACTAAATAATTAAAATAGAATAAAAGCATTTCATTTTTTGCTAACTTTAAACTAATTAATAATAAATCATTAAAACATCAGTATAGTTCAATTAAAATATTGAAGTAATTTTTATAGTAATTTTAAAATATAAATTTCTAAGTATTTTAAATTATATTTAAATAAATATAATAAAAGATGTTGTTTTGGTACAATTAACTTGATAATAATTGCTACTGTAGTAAGCAAATTTATGAGCACTGACTGAGAAACAAATATAAATAATCAAAGAGACAGCAACGACAGTTTCAAATTTAAAATTTCAGAATATGCCAGTGCTCTTTCATATTGCTATAGCAGCTCAGATACTCCTGACTAACAAGTATCTGTAATACAGATGCCAGTATGAGAGAACATTGGCTTTTTTAAAATTTACTTGTACTCACAAATAATCTATCAGTTAGTGTTACTAAAATTTGCCAACTACAATTGCAGATATTATTAAGTTAGTCACATTCAAAATTCATCGATAACATGACTTATCAAAGGCAATTTACTCCCCTATAACAACAATTGTTTACTGACATTAGTGAGACACAATAAACTGTACCTACCACAGAACAATCGTTAGCTCAGATTACCAGTTAGCAGTAAAGCTGCAGGTATGCCCCATTCTAAAAAGAATCATGTTAAAAGTTTTACCTTAGCAAAGGCAATCCACCGCTGAATTGAAAGAAGTATCTAACCTTACTTTGTCACACAAAGTCAAGTTTAGTCCACAATCAAATCAGTTTTTCAAGGAGCTGCTTTTCTGCACTTGCTCTGAGAAAAGAAAATTACTGACATTAACATATTAAAGATTTTCTGTTGATATCAAGCAAAGTTATAAACACAATATTAATTTGTAGATTGATAAAGAAATCATTAGTTACGTTACTATTAAATAATAGCATGCATTAAATAATAACATGTACCCTTCATTATATCTACCTTTAGACAATTGCGCTATGTAATTTTTGTCTGGTTAAATAAACTTTAACTTAAACTAATGAAAAACCTGGAGAAAGAGGATTCTTAATAAGACATTAGTTGTTTCGTAATCTGCAATGATTACGTACAAGCACCCCAATCTGATTAGAGATTAGTACTATTGTCAACGTACCCAAGCTGGTTCTTCGACGACATCGCTGTTTAGCTGTTTACAGACCTATCTAGCTTTATGTAGCTAGTAATGTTGCTAGAATTTGTCGTTGATGACCTTGGCGAGGGGAGCCAAGCAGATGGTAGTGCAGGAAGCGTTGGATACGACCTTGCGGCTGGGGTCGTAGCTGTCAAGGTTGACTTAAAGTCTACGTATTGACTAACTGATACCATGTTTTTCATGTGTTAGTCTATACGTTTATCAACTTGGAGTCTACGTATGTGACTGACTCACTCACACATGGTTTCCTCTCCAGACAATAATACATACACGATGTATAAAATAAATGTACAATTTTCATAATTATTAATTTTTCCGTGTATGAAGTTAGCTCGATAGAGTCCAAAGCTGTCCTACCTGTCAGGTCTTGTCTGACGGTGTCAGTGATAGGAAAAGCTCACTTTTTCACTCACTTGTAGGTACCTATCTGTCTCAAATGCTTCTTTTTCTTTTCTTTTTATCAATTGATTCCTTTGCTTTTATTTATATAGATTTTTTAGCTTTCTTTTTTATCAGTTTTTTCTTTGGTTTATTTTATTTTTTATATTTTTATTTCAAATTACTTAATCTTTTTTCATTGTATTAGATCTGTTTTTAATGAACTCTATTGCAAAATCAATTGCAGCTTTTTTAAATTATACGTAAAAGGGCAATATTCCCCATAGACATTTGAAATAGAAAAAAAAAATTATTCTCCGAGCATCTTTCAAACCACCACCAGCCCCATACCTAGTTCCTAAAATTATACTTTGTAACGTTGCACCTTAATTTTCCCTGTGCATACGCAACAACTTATTTATTTGAGCCAGATCTGGAGGCTGACGCTCCAATCGTCGCGGAGTCGGTGGGATGCCGACTCCTGTATTAAGAGAGGAATGTTATTTGGAGAAGGCACTCGTAATGAACACAATCAGATAAGAACACTTTCCATTTATTGATCACTCTTCACAATGTTAACCCGACAATCATCACGTGATTCTAAATTACTTACTCTAAACACGCTGGCAACAACGGTGATTCCAAATGAACGCTAACGCACACGCATAGGGCGTGGCCTCACAACCGGGGTTTCCGGCTTCGCACTCTATACCGAGAGTGATCGCCGTGCGCAGCCCATTACCGGCGCTCAACGGCGATACCAACTCTCGTACTCGCTATCGCACGCGCGCTGGCCAACACGAGGCCCGGAGTTATCTGTACTCGCCTTCTGGGAGAGAGTGATACTCGCTGGACTTAGACTCCCCGCTGCTCCGGCGCCGCTCGTCCTGCCGTCAGCTACGGCACACCGCTGACGGAGAGGGTGTTCTCTGCGCTGAGGGAGGAGACGGCCTCTGCGCTGCTGGAGCTGTTGGACGGAAGGGGCCAGTAGAGCTGGCAGAGCGACGTCAATTCTGTGTCTCTCTCTCTTGTCTGGAGCTGCGTGGCTCATCAAAGCGATGCCGCGCGCGTTGGCTACTCAGCCGTGACTGTCTCTCGCGTGGCTTATCCATTGCTGTCCGGGAGTGGCTAAGTGTTCCGGGCGCGCGCTCTGACTGACTATCCGTGGCTCCTTTCCTGCCTCGGGCACTCGCGCTTTTCGATAGCTTCTCCTTCTCCGCCTCCCTTCGTGTGTGTCTCTCTGTGCCCTGTATGGGTGCATGAGTTCGCACCTTGCGTCTTTGCCGAATCCTCGTAAACAGAGAAAAGCCCGTGTAAGTGTACACACAAATACTTCGTATGTACACGGGCTTTGGCCAGCGCCGGCAACGAGGAATGTGAGGCGACGACGGCTCCGCTGTTAAGCGTGCTCCTCGTCACAACTTTCATTTAGGATACCTACATTTCGATGACTTCATCTCAAAACAAATATGTCATATAATACATGTTTGTAAAAAATGTACAAAATTTTATTAAACTGACTAAAAGAATCTAAATAATTTGAATAAATAAAATCCAAACATCCAAACAAATCCACTAAAATAATTTCTGCCGATGAGCATTACAGTAGTAGAGACTACCAAATTATAATATTAGAAACTAAAAAATTATTTTTCTTTTATAGCATGAAAAATAGCTGTATTATAAAAAGGCCTGTTAATTAAATATAAAGTGGATCAGTCTTCTGGAATATCAATTTTCTCTAGAAAAAAGTCAAAGTCATTCTTATTTTCCAAAAAAAAAGTAAAAAACTTCAACAATATTCAATGCATTTTCGTTTTTCACTGTTTGTACTACAACATAAATATATCCAATAACTCTATTGTTAAAGTAATATAAGATGTGTAAAATATAAAAATCAAGTCAAATAATTCATTCAAAAATATTAAATATTGTTACCTGAATATATTAATTGTTAAAAAGTTATTCAAGAAAATTGGTGATAAACATCTAAAGAATTCCTTTTTGTCGATAAACTTCATTCCTCATCAATATTATTCCTGCTCTAGTCTAGTTAGAAGTTTATTGACAACTCTGGCACTTCATTAAAAATATTACTTATGTCGACTGCAATTTAATATCAACTGATAAGAATTTTTCCATCGGTCTTACAGTCTTACAAATTAAATTAAAATAATTAATATTTATGGCAGTCAGATTGCCCTTGTTTATAATCACCCCCGCAGAATCTGAAATAAAAACTTAATTAAAACCTGGAAAAAACTTTGTTAGCAAAGGACGATCTGACTGCCCACCACCACCACATTGTCCGACGTTTCGAGCTTGCTCCGGCTCCTCCTCAGGGACTGAAATAAAACCCGCGATACACCTCCTTATATACCATGCACCCATACCCCCTTCTTTTCTCTTACCCCACCACCCTCCACATTCCCCTCTCCAACTTGCCATTCTCATTTAAATTAATAAAGAATGATAAATGTTATCTAATTTACTTGACTCTATCATTACATTTACATTATTCCGATTTCTTAGAATGTGAATACTTTCAAGGCTTTCCCTCTTATATTTATTCTTAATCCCCTGTTCCAAAATATCCACACTCCCAAAATCGAAAGAATGCAAACTATTTAAACAATGTTCTTTCAAACCCGATGTACTACTTGAGCTGCGTAAACTATATTGATGTTCATATATTCTCTTTTTCAAATATCTACCCGTTTGACCAATATAACAACCATTACAATCCCTACAATTAATTTTATAAACAACTCCCGATTTCAAACATTTATCATCCTTGTCTTTACAATTACTAAATAACCTTTCTAAATTATTATCATTTCTAAAGAAAACTTGAATATTATGTTTACTAAAAACCCTTCTAATCCTTTCCGACAAACCTCTAACATATGGTAAACTAAAATATGCATTCTTTCCATTTCTATTCCTTGTTTGATTATCTACCCGCTGCTTCAATCCACCATTATAAATTTCCCACACTCTCTCATCAATCATTTTATCAATAAATTTTACGGGATAACTATTTTTAATAAATGTTTCTCTAACTAAATTTAAATTCTTTTTCCTAAAATCTTTATGTGACAATTTAATCGCTCTGTCAATGACACCTTTGATCGCACCTGTCTTGTTTCCGAATTGGTGGTGAGAATCAAAATTTAAAAATCTACCTGACCATGTAGGTTTTCTATACCAATCTAATTTCACTCTATTATTATTACCTCTAATGACTCTAATATCTAAAAAACTCAATTGATAATCTTTCTCAACTTCTTTTGTGAATTTAATTCTATCATGGATAGAATTAAACACATCCACCATTTCATCCACAAAACATTCTGGTACAACTGCAAAAATGTCATCAACATATCTTTTAAAAATAATTGGCTGAAAAACCAACTTAGACAAAGCAATACTTTCCAATTTTTCCATTACTAAATTGGCTATAACAGGTGACAAAGGTGATCCCATTGGACAACCATATCTTTGTTCATATAGACTATTATCAAAAGAAAAAATTGTGTTTTTAAAAACCAAATTAAGTGCCTTTATAAATTCATCTTTTGTTAAACTAGTATGTACTTTAATTTCAGACCATTTATCTTGTATAATATCATTCAACAACTCTAAAGGTATATTTGTAAACAAAGATACTACATCCAATGAAACCATCCTATGATCATTCGGAATAATAATATCTTTCATTATACCATAAAAACTCCAACTATCTTTAATATATGAATTTGTTTTACCCACTACCTTGAACAATATATTAGACAAAAATCTAGCAAGTCTATACGTCGGAAAATTTATCGATGACATTATTATTCTATATGTCAACTGTTCTTTGTGAATCTTAGGAAGCACATAACATTTAGCTACAGTGCCATTTTCACATTTTAAATATTTAAACATACTATCTTTAATATAAGCTTTTGTTTTCCAATGCATCAATAATTCTTTCAATTTATCTTGTAGTCTATTGATATGTGGATTCCTAATTTTCACATAAGTGGTATCATCCTCCAACATAAGTTGAATTTTATTAATATAATCCCTTTTATCTGAAACTACAGTTACATTTCCTTTATCTGCTTTTTGGAAGATCATATTCGGATTCTCTCTCAAGAATTTCTTCGTTATTTTTAATTCATGGAATAAATTACTGTTCAAATAATTATCAAATCTATGTTCTCTTTTAAAATTATCAACAACTTTAACTAAAGAACTCCTACATTCTTTTTTAAACTCCAGATTAAAACTACTCATACTACTTTCTACCTCAGCGATGATATTCTTGATCGGAAGAGATTTACTTGAATATGATATTCCAAATTTAGCACCCTTTGACATGATATTTACCACTTCTTCTGGTATTACTTTGTCAGTTAAATTTCTAAACCAATCCTTATTAACATTGTTAGTTTGATTGACCTGAGAGTGTTTTCTATCCTTTAAATATTCAAATTTTCTTTTAATTTACTCCTATGGTTATATTTTACTTTTTCAAAGTGCCTCTTTTGACCACGAAAAAATTCTTGCAAATCATTCTGTTCTATTTTATTATATAAATATCTTTCAAGCTCTAATAAATATTTATTCAAACGATTAATTTCAAAATTCAGATCTCTAATTTCTAAGTTAAGTAATTTATTTTTGAAAAAGAAAATATTTTTCCGTAGATCATAAGAAACTCTTTTATTGTAATCCCGATAAAAACCCTTATCATCAAATTTTTTTCCAATATGTTTAGGAAAAATATTTGATTTTTTACACCTTAGAAGAAAAGTGATTTGCTCCTTTAAAATTACAATCCTTAAAACCATTTTTACCCATTTTGAGCAATAATCTTTCACCACCTTCCCATAAATCCCATATATATCTCTAAAAAACATTTTACCCCACCTTTAATAGACCTTAGTTTTATCATTAAAAATATTACTTATGTCGACTGCAATTTAATATCAACTGATAAGAATTTTTCCATCGGTCTTACAGTCTTACAAATTAACTCTGGCACTTGATTTAAGATTGGCGGTATAATACACTAATTTAAATATGACAATTTAATACATTCACATAACTTTATTGTTTTAATAAATTATTTGACTTGTTTCTTTATATTTTGCACCATTTATATACATTCCAACAATAAGTCATTGAATCTATTTTTATTGCAGCACAGGTAGTGGACCGACAAAAAATAAATTTAATATTGTTTTAATTGTTGTTTTTTGGGAAAATAAGAAGTCTAGCTACATTACGTTATTACTAACCCACACTAAATCCTATATCTTACCTACCCAGAGTTAAATAAATAAAATACAAACAAAAATACCACCATAATCGCTGTTGAAGCACCACCATATTCACTACTTAAGAAGTACCACAAAGTTGCAGCAAGTAGTCGGGGGTATGGTCATGAGTTCATATTGAGTTTCCAACAAAAGTTCCACTTGAGACTGTTGTCACTGACCCTTTTATAATAAAGATTATCTGTAATTCCTTCCCAATATCTTTCGTTTTCCTGGGGTTTGGCTACGTCCTCGGATATGAAGGCGTATTGTCATCTGCGGGAGCTCTTGACCCTAGGCAGAAAAAATATATTAATAAGATGTCAAAGTTTGGGGATGGGGAGAGCAGAATTAAACTGCCAGGAAATAGAAAGCAGACAGTTAAGGACTTGAAGGTTATGTTGAGCTACACTATAATCTAGAGTCCCAACTCCAAGCGAATTTTTGATTTTGAAAGACAAAACATATTGAGTAAACAGCCTAAATTTTAAAACTTAACTTACACGCACTCTGGGCAAATATCCTCCGGAAAAGCTGTCTGCTATATCCATTAGGTAGCTCTTAGCCTCTGTGCCATCTCAAACCATGTGCCACTTCATCGAATTATCTGAGCTCATATTACTGTTAATGCTGTTGCCTTGGCTGCTACTTCTGAAAGAAATCAGAACAGATTAGCATTGCATACACAAAAACTTGATGTTACTCCTAGCGTATAAGCCAACTCATCAAATCTTTAATTTAAAAGAACATGGTTGAGCAATAAATCTGAGAGCGTGTAAAAATCTTGAAATATTCAATTTATCCAGTAAAAGTCAGTGATTCTAGTAATTAATTAATAATATTGTGGCTTATCCATTAACTACCAACCTTAATTGGCTTGTAGAGTTTATAGTCAACTTTTCATAATTTTGCCACGTTCCCTGATTTATTAATCAAGTATGAAATAAAAATCGCTTAAAATGAAAATCCCACATTACAAGCATGCCTGCTACAGCAGTCCTGCTATCTATAGGTTTTTTTGACATGCTTGAAACGAAAAGAAAATTAATCCAGCTCCTACAATACAAAAGTCATCTGTCAGATTTACCAGGTGTATTACCATTCAATGGTGTTGATATTTACTTTGAGATGATGTATCGTAGTACTTAATGCAAAAATGTACAAGAATGATAGAAACCAATAATGCATCTCTATATTTTCATGTATCATTCTGCATCTTGAAAGCTTTATTCACCTTTCTGTAAGTAAGTTTAGAATTTAATGAACAAAAGTAAATCATGCAATTTTTCAGTTTTGCTGAGATACCGCTTGTGTATTTTCTAGAAGTGTATAGCTGAAAAATTATGTTTCATTTGTTTATTAAATTATGCCTTCTTTGAGAAAGATAATGTCAGCTTAAAAATAAACAGATATGTATTATAGAAGCGGAATTTGACTATGCTTATATTTACTCTTTTGAATTAAATACTGATAGATCACCTCAAAGTAAATATCAACTATATCAATTAATGATGAATACACATTCTAAATTTGATGGGTGGATTTCGGAGGATACTTTTGTAGTAAATTTAATTAATACATTACCCAAATACACTAATATCTCGTATGTTTACCAAAAGGTATATTTTATTTATTGAATCTTCAGTGATTCCATTTGTAAATCCTCCCTTTTGACGTCGCTCTTCTTCGCAAACAGCAACTGCTGATTTCGCCGAAGGACGTGAAAGCCTCACGCAGCGTCTGCAGTTCGATCTCGGGTGAGAAGTCGCCGACGAATATTAGATGTCGGTTACTGGTGTCGAGCTTGGGCTGGGTGCTCGGATTCGTGGCCCAGTTAACTTTCATCTTCTTGTTGAAGAAGACGGGCTTCTTCCTGGCAGCGAGGTCCGCGGCGGCACACTGGTGTTTTGTGAATTTCCCGATAAGGTTCGTTGCCAACCGCAGTCACGCAGTGTAACGTTGCACCTTAATTTTCCCTGTGCATACGCAACAACTTATTTATTTGAGCCGGATCTGGAGGCTGACGCTCCAATCGTCGCGGAGTCGGTGGGATGCCGACTCCTGTATTGAGAGAGGAATGTTATTTGGAGAAGGCACTCGTAATGAACACAATCAGATAAGAACACTTTCCATTTATTGATCACTCTTCACAATGTTAACCCGACAATCATCACGTGATTCTAAATTACTTACTCTAAACACGCTGGCAACAACGGTGATTCCAAATGAACGCTAACGCACACGCATAGGACGTGGCCTCACAACCGGGGTTTCCGGCTCCGCACTCTATACCGAGAGTGATCGCCGTGCGCAGCCGATTACCGGCGCTCAACGGCGATACCAACTCTCGTACTCGTTATCGCACGCGCGCTGGCCAACACGAGGCCCGGAGTTAACTGTACTCGCCTTCTGGGAGAGAGTGATGCTCGCTGGACTTAGACTCGCCGCTGCTCCGGCGCCGCTCGTCCTGCCGTCAGCTATGGCTCACCGCTGACGGAGAGGATGTTCTCTGCGCTGAGGGAGAAGACGGCCTCTGCGCTGCTGGAGCTGTTGGACGGGAGGGGCCAGCAGAGCTGGCAGGGCGACGTCAATCCTGTGTCTCTCTCTCTCTCTTGTCTGGAGCTGCGTGGCTTATCAAAGCGATGCCGCGCGCGTTGGCTACTCAGCTGTGACTGTCTCTCGCGTGGCTTATACATTGCTGTCCGGGAGTGGCTAAGTGTTCCGGGCGTGCGCTCTGACTGACTATCCGCGGCTCCTTTCCTGCCGCGGGCACTCGCGCTTTTCGGTAGCTTCTCCTTCTTCGCCTCCCTTCGTGTGTGTCTCTCTGTGCCCTGTATGGGTGCGTGAGTTCGCACCTTGCGTCGTTGCCGAATACTCGTAAACAGAGAAAAGCCCGTGTAAGTGTACACAAATACTTCGTATGTACACGGGCTTTGGCCATCGCGGGCAACGAGGAATGCGAGGTGACGAGGACACCGCTGTTAAGCGTGCTCCTTGTTACAACCTCTCCCAAGCCGCGAATCTCTCCGAGATCAGCGGCTTCAGCACTCTCGTACCCACGAGTGGCCATCGCCTCGTGTACTCGCTAAAATTTTTCAATTGCCCAGCGCCCACCAACGAAGCTCTAAGATGCTTTGCTCGTGTACGCGCGCCGCTCGGCTGTCAGTGAATACTTATTCCACATCATAAAATGTCATCAGTTGTCCTTTTTCAGATATACCATTTCACATGCTTCTCTCACACTCTCTCGCCGTCTGCTAGGCCAGAGAAAGAGCCAGGAAGAAAATACGCGCAATTTTCCCCTTTCTTTTCTCCCCTATCACGGCTAGAGAGACTATCGTCATACATGCAAAAATAGACTACCCAACACCAACATACATTCACTCATTGACACTCATCTTTCCAGGGCTCTATCTCGCCGATCTGCCGAATGCTAGCGCTCACTGCCTCAGCAGGTGCGCAGCCGCATCGCGATCAAGCGAACTCACAAAAATTATTTTTCTTCCATTCACTTCTCTTCTCTATTCTGACCGGCGCTCAGCTGACTCCTCAGCGGCTCATCGTCAGGCTCGCTAATTCAGATCTCTCGGTCTTCTCTCTATGCTGAACGCTCTACGCTTGACGCGGTGCGCCCAGCCTCATTACCGCCCACACTTCTCAACGCCCGGAGTCTCATTCTCTCCTATGTTAGGTGAGCATGTGCAGGAGGGGCAGCCTCTATGTTCGCGTCTAATCCCGTTGCCATCACTGTACCACGACCCACCGTTGGCGAAGGCGCGAACGTTTCGAAACCACTCACGCCTCCTGGTGCGGTCGCAGTTGCCGTATGCCAACTGATCAGACCGGGCAGCGCCCACCCCTTCTCTACTTTACACAACGTCCCTGTCCCACCTACCTACAGGCCATTGTCTGTGTGAACGGTGCTCCCGCAGGAGTTGTGCAGCCAACAACGCTCTACCATGGCGGCCGCAGCCCGCTCTGGTGCGCAGCTGCGTCTGCACCTCTCTAATGCTCGTACCCCTCGACACGTTAGCCCCCACCACTCTCTCTTTAAATTCGGCGCGACACTCTCTAAGTCATCGACTGACGTCCCTCACTCCCGTCACTCGATGCTTTCTGACTCGCGGCAAATTTGCATCTCTCCGTAGTCGACGCTACGTTCCCTGGGATCCCTACGACGGAAAGTTGCGACCGGTATTCGCAACTTCCCTCAACCATCCGGACTTCGTCCGTATCTCGCGTTCTACCCGGAATTTCCCAAAAACAAAACCGCGCAGTTTTCTCATCGCGAACGGAGCAAGCAGAATAGTTGCAGCACGCGGGCCGCCAAAGCACAACGGATGGCCCGGGGATATCGACATCACGCACACGATGACAGTCTTCACCGGCGGTGCTGTATGCCATCGGTGCGATCCATCCACCTCCCCGATGCCAAGCCATACAAAGCGATGCGCCCGGCCCGCTCGCTGCAGCCTATCGCTCGTTTCGCCCCCAGAACTCGCGGGTTCCGGCATCCGAATGTCACGCGACGGACTCGCTGACCTCTCTATTCGCTCTTCCATCGCGCCGTGCAAGGCGCGAGAAGATCGACTCTCTAACCCCAACGCTCACGCCGACGTCGATAAAACGATGAGTGTGGTAGTGCCCCAAAACCGGGGAGCGAACGCTCACTCTGTTCGTGTCCGACGGTTTACACAAAAAAAAAACATCGCCTTTTAAATCCTGCGCCCTCGCGATTACCCGTATTTCTCCGTGGACCTAATGTGCCCCCGGGAGGTACGGTATATGCGGCTGGCAGTGCACTACTTGTGGGGCGGCCAAGGTCCATCCCTGTGTGCGACTGCTGCGGCACCTCGCTAGTTGGCGCATTCGCGGATACCAATGTATCTACCCGCACATCCTTCGCGGTATTTCCACCGCCATCTAAAACCACGCTTCCACTCTCCGCTAATTCCCTCCCGTTTCCACGGGTTCTGAGACTTGAGATTTGTCCGCCGGGCCCGCCGGCGCTCTCTCACCCGGCCCGGTCGGCACAACTCCTCACGAGAAGACTGCATCAGTAACTCGGCCGTGGTTACTGGCAATCCTTCTTTACGGAAATCATACTCATACACCGGTACGTCTAACCGCGGTTCCACCTTCATCACGTCAACCCTCAATCTCCGGTCGCGTAATTCCTCGCGTGTACCCTTGGTTCTGAGCCCGTCCTGGTCGAGCAATGCCATTAATAGATTCGGTGTTAATTTAATCACAATTTCCTCCAACGCGCGCACACCCGCAACCCGGCGAAGCCGACGCATTTTCCGTGCATGGACTGAAGCTGACATCGCGAAAGGTTCTCCCCAACAACTAAATGCAAAATGAATGCTAGACTCCGAAAATAGAGCCAGGCTTTTATTTTACTTTACTCGGCTACCCGCTCTACACGCAGGTTGCCGCAGGGACTCTAACCAAAACCTAACGGGATATCAGGGCCTCCCACACGGAATGACAGAACCTATGACCAAGGGGCGATATCACCTCGCTCGGCCAATACTTTATATCGGCGTGCGTACGCAACGCACAGCCAACCTCTCCACCGGCACGCCTGCACGCTGCCGCTCTCTAGACTCGCGCGTACAATTGAACGCACGGCGTGAGTCACATAAATACTAGCTTTAGCTAGCACAACACAATCAATATTGTAAACACATACACTAGCTTTAGCTAGCACAGCACAAACACGATGTGTCAAATTTAAAATCTAATCATTCAACGACGCAAACTTCCGAACGCGTACAGTAATTGTCGAAATTTAAAAGAAAATTCACCTAGAAGTCAACTCTCCGTTCAGCAGCCCCACCGCTTACTAAACAAGACTAAAATTTCATTCACGTGTGCATTGCACCCCGCGTTACGCGGTCGGCACGCTTACGCGCTGCCGCACTCTAGTGCGCACGCGTGCAATCAAACGCACAGCGCGGCCACGTAACTTGCTACCTCAACGCTATTTATGTCACCTGCGTGCGAGTTACCAAAATCTTTAATTCGGAGCAACCAAAATACACGGTAAAAACTAAAAAAACCAAAAATCTCAAATCCAATTCCCAAAACACAATCTAAAACAAATAAAATTCGACGATACTAAAATTCGAACCATTCAATTAATTTAACATTACAAACTCTAAGCACTTCCAAAAATAAAAAATTTTTTTTTTCTAAATTAATACACTCATCCCCAAAAATTATTTTTTTTTCCGAATTATTAATTAAAAATTTACTAACGTGATCACCGTATCACGCTTACTCTCACGCGCAATTTATACTCCGTTGAATAACACTCGAGGGAAAAGTTTCTGTTCACGGCTGATTTCATAATAAATCTGAAATAATATTCCCCGTGTTAAAATTTTACGTTGCCTAAAAGCTACAATTACGCCCCGAAATTTCGCTCGTTAGACAACAACACGGCGATAATCACCTCGAGTAAACTCACCGGCAGCCAAGTACGCGCGCACGACGAAAATAAAGCCACCGAACGTTCGCGTGACCTTTGCTCTATGCGAAGCAAAGTCTCGACTTTGCTCGCCTCTCTAAACCTATTCCGCGTCCGAAAAATTTTCGAATTTGAACGCTCGCGAACGAAAACTTTGTCACGGCTGAATTCAAATTTGGGCCGTCCAAATTCAAAAATCGGCCATTTTCTAACGCGATTTTCGTCGCGACTCGCGAACTCCCGAAAATTTCTCCGCGCTTTCACCGTTGCTGTCGCCCAGCTAACTCTCCAAAATTCACCCTCTCAATACGACAACAATCCTGGCAGGATCGCCATTTGTAACGTTGCACCTTAATTTTCCCTGTGCATACGCAACAACTTATTTATTTGAGCCGAATCTGGAGGCTGACGCTCCAATCGTCGCGGAGTCGGTGGGATGCCGACTCCTGTATTGAGAGAGGAATGTTATTTGGAGAAGGCACTCGTAATGAACACAATCAGATAAGAATACTTTCCATTTATTGATCACTCTTCACAATGTTAACCCGACAATCATCACGTGATTCTAAATTACTTACTCTAAACACGCTGGCAACAACGGTGATTCCAAATGAACGCTAACGCACACGCATAGGACGTGGCCTCACAACTGGGGTTTCCGGCTCCGCACTCTATACCGAGAGTGATCGCCGTGCGCAGCCGATTATCGGCGCTCAACGGCGATACCAACTCTCGTACTCGCTATCGCACGCGCGCTGGCGAACACGAGGCCCGGAGTTAACTGTACTCGCCTTCTGGGAGAGAGTGATGCTCGCTGGACTTAGACTCGCCGCTGCTCCGGCGCCGCTCGTCCTGCCGTCAGCTATGGCTCACCGCTGACGGAGAGGATGTTCTCTGCGCTGAGGGAGAAGACGGCCTCTGCGCTGCTGGAGCTGTTGGACGGGAGGGGCCAGCAGAGCTGGCAGGGCGACGTCAATCTTGTGTCTCTCTCTCTCTCTTGTCTGGAGCTGCGTGGCTTATCAAAGCGATGCCGCGCGCGTTGGCTACTCAGCTGTGACTCTCTCGCGTGGCTTATCCATTGCTGTCCGGGAGTGGCTAAGTGTTCCGGGCGTGCGCTCTGACTGACTATCCGCGGCTCCTTTCCTGCCGCGGGCACTCGCGCTTTTCGGTAGCTTCTCCTTCTTCGCCTCCCTTCGTGTGTGTCTCTCTGCGCCCTGTATGGGTGCGTGAGTTCGCACCTTGCGTCGTTGCCGAATACTCGTAAACAGAGAAAAGCCCGTGTAAGTGTACACAAATACTTCGTATGTACACGGGCTTTGGCCATCGCGGGCAACGAGGAATGCGAGGTGACGAGGGCACCGCTGTTAAGCGTGCTCCTCGTCACAGCAGATAAAAAGACGTACGTACGCCGTACATATACGCCATTACAGGCATTATAGGCACATTATAGGCATTATTATTACCTACCTAAGCGCGAGCGTGGTCGCGAGAGCGGAGAGTGCACCGTGCGGCGTGCGCTTAGTTTCACGGTTACAATTAAGATGGCTGCCGCAAGACTGCGTGAGAAACGGCAGCTGGAAGCTCCAGACGGAACGGAATAGGCAGCAGAGCAGAGCGGAATGGCGCTTATGTACATTGCTCATTAGAGCATATAGTACTATATGCTCTAAATATACTATGATCCAAACTCGATCGTAAATATATATAACCTTAAGGCTACCACTAAATACACTTATAAGCACAGTACTATTAGTTTGACTAGTTACGAGTCACTAAGTCACTAGGTCACGACATGCCGATGCGGCAGTGGTCGGCGAGAGAGGGCTGCAGCGAGCCGGCGCACACTGGGGCCATACGGATTTTTTGGTTCAAAACCACCTAGAGGTCGCAATTCTCAACGGAATCTCAAAATTTTTGCTTAGGAACATTCGTTATCAAATATCGAAGAGCCCTACGAAGCCTGATTTTCCAAAAAATTAACCTATAAATCTAAGGACTCATATAATCCTATCACATCAACCAATCAATTCAATTTTTGACCTGCAAATCCCAAAAATACGATAAACCTTTAATTTGTAAGCCCTTTACTCGTGAACTCTTAACCTTTGATCCAGTAAGCCATTCACTCATAAACTCTAAACCTATAAGCCCTAACCTTATAAGTCTTAAGGAGGTCTTACACCTAGTGGATTCTGAGGCCAAAATCAGCTATAAAAAAGATAAAAATGTTATTTAAAAAATGTTATTTAAACCACATACATTGTATATCCTAAAAATATACACTATTTCTGACAGAAGGGCCCAAGACTTAATCTGTAGACCAATTTTATGAATCAAGGTTAAGAGAGCATGTGTCAAGGACTTATAAATTGAAGTTTTATAGCATTTTTGGGAATCACAAGTGTAAATTTTGGGGTTATAGGTTATAAATTAGGTTTATAGGTTCATATTTTCAAAATTAGGCTTCGTAGCGGTCTTTGGTATTTTGTCACAAAAGTTCCTGTTTTTAAATTTTCAAATTCGGTTGAGAATTATGACCTCTAGGTGGTTTTGAACCTCTCGGCCCCAGTGTGCGGCGGCTGGCCTGTGGACAACACGCTTGTAACGCCATCTTGGGGGGGTCCAGAATTTCGACGATTCACTATAAAATTGAAGTCAACTATAGACGTTTTTCAGTTCGACATATGATAATGCAGATTGATCTTAATTTCGAATTCTAAATTACGAAAATCATATTTATGAATGTAACACTTCACCTACTGTCCAAAACATCGAATTTTATTAATAGAATTTTAATAGGGGTACAATATAGACATTTCGAAATAAATCATTAGAAACAGGTTATATTTGCTTTGAGATCGTATTGATGAATTTCGATGTTTTGGACAGTAGGTGAACTGTTACATTCGAAAATATGATTTTCGTAATTTAGAACGTCGAAATTAAGAACAATCTGCATTTCCATATGTCGAACTGAAAAACGTTTATAGTTGACTTCAATTTTATAGTAAATCTTCGGAACTCTGGACCCCCCCCCCCCCGCCATCTTCTCCTAAACTCTGTACTAACCAATAGACTTATGATTATTTGATTATGATAATAAAATCTATTACTTTTCTTTTTCAGGAAAAACGGTATCTCTATACTCTTTCGCGTTCTATTTCAAGTAGAAAACCTTTCGGGCACTGTATAGAAATATCCTTTCTTACATTAAAAATGCTCAGCTTTAGATCTAGAGGGTAAACAAAAATATAAAAAATACACTTTTTGAGATATAACACGTTTTATACTTTTTGAAAGTGAAAATGGAAAATTTCGGGAAATCTACCTACACTATTGGAAAGCTGAGGAAAAAATACGTCGGAAATGTTTATCATAAAATTTTTTTAAGTACGTTTTAGTATCGTAAACATGAGTTAGATATATTAGATATAGCACGATTTGGCGCTCGCGCCGCGCGCGCCACGCTGGGGCAGTTGACGCGAAACTTATTTAGTAAATAATCGGACAAGTTCATTTGTATTACCGAGCGACGTGAGGAGCGAGGTATAAAGAGCTAGTAGTATATTACATACCCTGTATTTTAAAGCATGTTCTCTTTTTATGGTTTGTTATGCCTGGTAGACAAAACTAGAGTAATAATACGTTTTTGAACACCGTAACGGAACGTCTATTCAAGTAAAGATTATAGTTACGACACGACGGGTGCCGCTCACACCCACGCTTTACACCTTGTGAGCCGGCAAACGTTGATGCACAAAAGTGACAGCACAATCCCTAATGCCTATATATATACACAAAAGCGCAGCGTTGCCAACTGTCGGAAACTGCAATACGCGGCTGTCTGCTGTTTAGAGGCGGTTGGGGCGAATTGAGACAGATCATTGAAAACAGGAGTGTGTAGGATATAATGTTATTTGCTCAATCCAATTTAAATAAATTACGGTGAAGATGTGTTGACATTATAAGAATATGCAAAAATGCGTTTAAGCAACAACTGAGAGAAAATTAGATAAGTATAGTAACATTATTTAAACGTTATTGTGTATTTAAATAATTCTGAAAGAAATAAAATACTTTTGCATAATTATTCAAATACTCAAAACAATCTTTAACAAATCTAAATTAATTTTTGTAGATACTTTGTGCAAATTTTTCTTTCAGAAGAGACAGCGGAGGAAAGCAGACGAAAAAGACAATAATAAAGATGGGCTAAGATTACATCCCTCAATTGTCAAAATTATTAAATAATTATAAAATAGTTTTGTGGATCCTAGTAAAAGAAGAAAATACTAGAAACAAAAAGAACATTATGTTGACAAATCAATTAACAAGTGCAGTGCCTACTAATTACAGTAAAAAGTAATTATATATTCTGAGTTGTGATTGAACAAAATCTACAAATGACATTTGAAAGCTCATATAGATGATACAGTCGTCTCATCCACAACGTTGGCTTTGGATCAAGCTTTAATGTTAAATAATTTTAATCTTTACATTTTCTTTGAAATAGAAGAATATAAATCACATGTACAATATGTATTGTATGCGTTTCACAGTATGGTTTGGTAAAAATTGCAATAATGTTAGGGACTGACAAAGGTTTTATAGTATGTTAATATTTGTCGTATCAAAGAAAGTAACTTAGCTATTTATTTTAAATTAAAATAATATGATGAGTAAATAATATACAATAATGTGTTTAAAGATAATGTGTTTGTTTCAGGATATTTTCAAAATGTTTTTTTACGATGATTAAAACTTATGGCTGATACAGGACTCATTTAGAACTACTGACTTGGATTACAAGACTTTTTCTGTACATTTTGTTGACGGAGAAGGACTATTATAAATCAGTTTAATTGCAATTGTGAGCAATCTAAGAAGAAACGTACGTAGCTTATTATGGAACTATATTCGACATTACCAAATTGCAAAATCTGTTTCTCACAAATGGTAATACTAATACTGAAATGAAATAATCAATATATCATGTGTGAAAACAAATATCATTATTGTTATACTGACTGAGAAATACATTTTGCAATTTAGTAATGTCGAATATAGTTCCATAATAATTAAACTGATTTATAATAGTCCTTCTCGGCTTTTCCTTCTACAAAATGTGCAGAAAAAGTCTTGTAATCTAAGTTAGCAGTTCTAAACGAGTCCTTTATCAGCCACAAGTTTTAATCGTCTAGTAAGTCTATAGCAACTTCAATAAATAAAATGTAAGTAAATGAGGTTATTTCTTGTATTTAGAGGATTTCAGAGCATCATTAAAAGCATGAACAGTTTTCAAATTTGATTGACTACAAATATTTAATACTGTTATGTGTTCGTCTACCATCATCGAACATAAGAACGAAAGCGTTGCTAAGCGATAAGTTTGTTGTTGTTCTCGACTCGATTTAGTTTTCAGTTTAATTAATTGACTCGAGAGTTTGTTATCAATAGGATTTCAAATCGTGTTTATCATCTTGAATAAAGTTATATGTTATTCTTTTGTAATGATGATTATTATTGGTTATTGTATGTGTGTGTGAATGTAACATTTTGGGGGCTCGTCCGAAGATTGTGAGGAGATATGGACGGATTTAACATGTCGGCGAAAACGAAGCGTACACCACCACATGTACCCTTTCAATCAAAGACCAGAGCACAAACTGCTGCTGAGGCTGCTACTGCTGCTGCCGAAGTTGCTACTGCTGCGGTCAATATCAACGACACCGATACCATCACTGCTACTGAAAATTTAAATAAACATCAAACAGGTACACTTAACCCTGAAATTTCTGATCCAATTCTCGTCGATTTAAGTCCACCTGGTGACTCGCACTCGACGACTGGTGCACGCTCGGTAACTGATGCGCACGTGTTAATGACCGATGACTCATCGACGGTGGCTGACGTCTCACCGATGATCGGTGTAACCCAGCCTACTCTTCTTCATGAAACGCTATTGGAACTCAATGAGGCTAGAACTCAAATTGATATTTACCGAGAACGACTCGAAAAGTTGGAAACCGATCGTGAGGCTGAACATCAACGACGTGAACAACTTGAAGCGAGACTCCAACATCACATCATCGAGGAGAAACACCTCGCGATGGAGTTACGGGTACGCGACGATGAAGTAATCGAGCATCAGCGTACCATCGATGAACTGCGGGCAGAGCGACTCTCTCTCCAGGAATAACTTGCTCAGTATCGTCAAAAATTAAACCAGATGAGTACAACCCAACATTCCAATACACAAACAACAGCAACAACAAACGTGGTTTACACGAGTAACAGAAACACACAGCCAATTAGGTTAGGTGATAATACATTTAGAAACACAGGATCAGTTGTTGAAAATTCGGTTACACCAGTCAATTTAGGGTTAGGTTATAACCTAAAACCTGATATTTATGATGGTACAACTCCTCTGTCTGAGTATTTGAATCAGTTCAATTTAATTGCAAGGTCTAACAGTTGGAATGATGAAAAAAAGATGATAGCTTTAGCTGCTTCTTTGCGTATAAGGCAAAAAGCGTTTTGAGTAGCTATAACGATACTGAGACTTTGGATTTGAAGACCTTGTTAGAAAAATTAGAGGCACGTTTCAGTGAACATTTAGGATCAAGTAGTTACTCTTTATTCCAAATAGGTGGCAAAAGCCGGGGGAGGATCTTCCTACATTAGCAGCTGATGTAGAGAAGTTAGCAACATTAGCATATCCTGAATGTTCATTAGAGGTACAAGACAAGATAGCTTGTTCTCAATTTATTATCGGTATTTACAATATAGAAGTTAGGGAAACGCTTCAATTAGAGCGCATAACCTCTCTTAAGGTTGCGCCTGCGCGAGCTTTAGAAGTAAAAGTTATCAAGGAACAAAATAGGAACTCAATTTCGCAACAAAATATCAAAGGTTCTCAAAACACCCAAAAATTTTCATGAAAGAGTCAGATTAGTGGTAAAGACGTTCAGCAACAATATCAGCCATTCAATCATCAAGAATGGTTGAAAAATCTTGAGTGTTGAGGCTGTCATAAGAAAGGACACACACGCTCTCAATGTCCAGAACAGGGAAACTAGGTCATGTCAAACTTTCAGGAGCGAGTTTGACATTTAATAAACAGGTTCCTAATCACGATACTGTTGAACCTGATAGTTCGAGCACACGTGTTTGCAGGGTTCTTCGAAATTTAAAGGCTTTCGAGTTTGATGGTAGCAACCCCCCGTAGGCTGTAGAACGGCGCAACATGCAGGGCCTAAAAATCAGCACGATTGCGATATTTGCAGGAATGCGAAGCACGCACTTCGTCTTCGTGTCATTAATTGGCAATTATAACTACATATAGATATATAAACTACAAATATGGGTCACTATAACAGTGTTATGTCACCATGAGTCAGCTGATCAGTTTGTAAGCTGGCGTCGCTGCACTCGCTTCCTGCACACAGAGTTACAGAGAGAAGAAGAGGATACAGTTTAGTGTAGCTGTGTTGTAATTTGTACCGCACATACGCATTTGGGGATTTTTATTTGCATTAAAAACAAATAAAAATGTATATCCCTGATTTGAAATATTTTTTGTTGATTTTCTTAGGCCTGCAAAATTATTATAAGTATTTTCTTTTCTAAATAGTTATAGTGAAGTGACTTGGAAAGATAAAGTATAAGTCAGAAAGCCATTGATCTGTAATATATACTTCCTTCATCGATATACTAATCATGTAAGTGAGTATGAAATCTTTTAGAAATTATTTATGATGTTTTTTATAATGTTTGATACAGTGTTTTGTAATTTTTTACTTTCTTTTACAACAGCAATTGTATACCGGTAACACCATGGATTAATGACAAATTTTCTCATGATGTTGATAACGATGCCACATATGCCATTTTTGAAGATCAACAATTTCAACTCCAAGGTTCATTGACCGCTCAGTATAAAAAATTAGCATACTTAGGGTTAAGTTTTTCTAGTGCTTCTAGTAATATCAGTTGAGGTAAGAGATAAATTTGTTCCATTAATTTATAACCGCCAAGCTGAAGAATTTGTTTTCTTTTTTTTTCAGGTATTAACAATATTAAACTAGGCATGGAAGCGGATTTTCTATTAAAATAAAAGCATTTGTAAAATATGCACAGTTAATCTTGGAGCAAGTCAGTACAGTTTTGTATTTCTTTGACAAATATTTTCACTTGTCGGTGAAAACAAACATCTAGGGGTTCGTTATTATCTGTGCATCCAGGAATGACCATTAATTTGCAAGTGTTCCATTAGCTTTGGCGATTACTCGTGTTCCTGTATCTTAGAGCCATATGCAGAAACGTGTCATCAATGGGTTTCATTTTATTCTTTTCCTGATTCAATTGCATTTTCCGATGGATTGTTCAGTTTTCAAAACAGTAGCTATAAGAGGTAAGGATTGATTCGCTAGTAGGTACAGTACATAACAGGTTATTTTTTGGATACAAAGGACCCCGCACACAATGTATGGGAAAAAATCATTCGGTCAAATTGAACGAAACTTTGAAAAAAGATAGATCTTGAGGTCCTGAAGAAATCTATTTTTTTCTAAAGTTTCTTTCAATATGACCGGATGATTTTTCCAATACATTATGTGCGGGGTCCTTTAAAGTTTATTGTTTAGTTTTTAGTTTTGTTTAAAATTTTAAATGATATGTTTTCAAAAATATATTCATAATTATAAGTTCATGAACATCATTTCATTAAGTATTTTTTACAAAACTTTTTATATTTTTCAAGAAATTGGGGATTTGTCCTGCTATTTGCTGCCAATATTTCTTTTACTTGTGTTTCATTGTATGCAAGTGGAATATCTATAATAACATCAAAAGTTATAATCGTCTTTATAATTGGATTGGAGTAGAACATCATGGGTACGTTGTTTATTTTAAAAAGACAAGCTATTATTTATTTTTTCACAAATAGGCCATTACTGACATTTTTATTATATTTCTTTATCTGTTTTAATGGAGGTAATTTTATGATATTGCTTACGGCAGCAGTCATAAAAAATACATAGTTATAGCTATTTAGCTTTGAAGAATATGATATATAGATTCCATCAAGAAGCCCTTAGATAATGGAAGGCTCACGAACTCTGAAAGGAACTAAATAGCGCATCTTACACATTTTGAGTTATGATGCGCAAGACGCGCTATTGGCAATATAACCCGTGGCGTCTGCTCGCTATATATAGATGTACAATGCATGTAAAATTACCGCGTCGTTGGCGTCCATATTGATGACGTTTACAAATATGGACGCCAACGACGAGGCAATTTTACAGGCATTGTATATCTATATATAGCGAGCAGACGCCACGGGTTATATTGCCAATAGTCCCTCGCAGAGTTCATGAGCCAAGGCACCGGCACACTTATGGAGACAGTCCCTAAAAGTATGGGCTGCGACTAGCTTCGCGTACTGCCAGCGCTCTATACTTAGCCTACGGTGGCTGCTGCCGCTTGTTGGCTCGGAGGTAGCAGCCCCCGTAGGCTGTAGAACGGCGCACCATGCAGGGCCTAAAAATCAGCACGATTGCGATGTCTGCAGGAATGCGAAGCACGCACTTCGTCTTCGTGTCATTAATTGGCGATAATAACTACATATAGATATATACACTTCAAATATGGGTCACTATAGCGGTGTCATGTCACCATGAGTCAGCTGATCAGTTTGTAAGCTGGCGTCGCTGCACTCGCTTCCTGCACACAGAGTTACAGAGAGAAGAAGAGGATACAGTTTAGTGTAGCTGTGTTGTAATTTGTACCGCACATACGCATTTAAAGTGTTCACCAATTGGATTTTTATTTTTGTGCAATCCTGAAAATTGTTTCTTCTAACTTTTTATAAATATATAAAGTAGGGTATTTTCAGTAAGGATCGAAATGACATTTTCAAGAAATTGAGAGATTATGGCATATTTATATGCATTTCTTGGTATTTTAAAAGAAATTCAATTTATTTCTTAACAATTTATATTAGCATAAAAAAATTGAAAATATTTGTTCTACATAACCTCCTGGAAACTGTAGAAAATAGTTTTACCAAACCTAAAGTCTATAATTGTGAAGCTAAAAATTTCAATAATATGAAAAATGGCCCAATAGAGGAAAAAAAATACAGGAGCTCATTTTTTTCTCATCAAATCATCCTTTGAGGTAGGCAAAATCTGGGACCCGGACCTTGAAAGGTCTCTTGTGAGTATGATCGAATAGTTTTATTTTGATTTGGCATAGTTAAACCATATTTGAAGAATAAAAATAAATAAAGTCAATTATTAATTATACAGTTAAGAAATATTATTTATACCTTTTAAACAATTGTTGGCAATTTTCTTTTCATTTTTATTGCAAAAAACGTTTATATGCGAATTTTGAGATAATTTAATTTTGATTAAAATAAAAAAAGCAATCATTTTTTTGCAGGAAAGCTTTTATATAGCAGAAATAGCAAAAATTGAATTTAACACAAATCGCGCCTAAAAATGTTATATTTCAACTACGTGTATTTGTCATTGAACGCACACTACACCAATTTTGTGTAAAATATTACACAAATCTTCTGTTAAAAATAATTATAATTTCATAAAACATGATTCATTAAATGTGATTTTTACAAAATTTTTCAGAATATTATTCCAAAAATTGGGGATTTTTCCTGCTGTTTGCTGCCAATATTTCTTTTACTTGTGTTTGATTGATGATATTGTTTTGTGGACGTTTATGGCCGAGCAAAACAAAGGTGAAAAGTTCACAAAAGGTGATTTCAATCACCTTTTCGCCCGCCAATCGAATATTGAGACTTTTTGCGCAGAGAAAAAAGTATAAAAGGTATTCGTTAAAACAAGCTTTGTGCATGTCGTGTAAATACTATTCGATACGCGGACGAGAAGGTGATTATAAACTCGCTTCGCTCGGGCGCAATCGTCCACGCCAAGGTAAAATCACTTTCACGTGCACATGTAAGCTTGATTTAGCGCATGATTTTTTTATTCAAGCGTGCACGAAATAGAGCTTTGCGAAGAGATTGAAGTTATTATTATTATATTATTTGTGAATAATATTTTTAAAATAGTATAGTTATCAATAAAGAGAAAATGGAATTAATTCAACGAAAAATCTTTGTACACGAACAATTTAACAATATACGATAAGACTTAAATAATTTTGTATCTTTTAAATACAAGTCCAATCATGCGGCTAACTCTGTACTAAGCAGATGCATTGCATTATGGAACAGAGTTCCTGATTCTGTTATGAATTGTGCGAACAGTAAGCTTTTTAAAATCTTCGTCAAAAAGTATTTATTTAAAATTAATGTTTAGTAATAGTTAAAATGTTAGTTATAACTTTGTTAATAAATTAAAATTGACAGAGAATTAAAATTAAAGAGGCAGAGTTCGTTGAGCGCGCGACGAATAACCATCGCCACCGGGCGCACGTTGTAATAGTATATCGCTAGCAATAAATTCAGATTAATGTGAGTGTGAGTTCTTATTTTAACCTTATACACCTCTCCTCTATTGAGTCGAAACCCTGTGTTCTTTATTGAATCTGACACATTATATGTACCACTGTCTCCATCACCAATGTACGTCTTATATATTAAATTGTGTGTTTCTACACTTTTTTGAAAACTTTTTAGAATACAATCGGTTTACATGCTAGAAGAACTTTTTTTGTAGCTCCAATTTTTGAAGCACCTATGTGCTGATGGTTTTCTGTTTAATTTCGCGGCTTTGAAACACGTTAAACGGAACTTCTGTCGGACTTCAACACTCAATACTTTCTTTGTTTGAACGCCGATAATAACGCCAACGCAGAGTAAAGAGTCATGTTTCCCAGATCTGTAACTTCGTTTACCATAGCCACCATCTCCCTCAACTTCTATCCACGGAATACCATTAATGATATGTCCTTCTTCAATAGCAATCTGCCTCTCTATTTCTCCAGCTTATTTCATTTCATCGTTTGCTGCTTGCTCTATAATAGGCACAAGAGATTTTCTAAGCTTTATATAAGTCGATGACATCATACACGATATATTCATTCCCGCACAGAGTTGCTTAAGGCTTTCATAACCTGTCCCAGTAACAACAGTTGCTAATACGCTAATTTTGTTGATAGGGAAACTCTTCTGTTTCTCTTGCTCGGAAGAAATCCACTGTTGAAATTTGCAATTACTGCAGTCAAAGAAAATGTTTGTGCCTAAACCTTTTTCTACTGATTCTGCGGCATTAATGTTAGTTGCAGAACATTTAGTAAGGGAATGTTTCTTGTATAGGTCAATGAATGACTGCAACAAATAATTGACATCGACAATTCTCCTGCCTTTCAAGTTTAAGCCATTCAAAATGTTACTGCTTATACTAGAAATGGCAACTGTTTCATCTTCAGCCGTATAATCTTCAGCAGATATGCAAACATCTTTCCAATTATTTTCATTTTCAACGTTTGCAGTTTCATTATGGATATAAACATGTTTTGTTGTATCGGATACTTGTTCATTTTGATTGATACAATCGTTAGAAATCGCAGCTGTTTCTTTTTCGGTAGTATAAACTTCAGTAGAACTGCAAACAACTTTCGAGAAATTTAGAGTATCTTCGTATTGAACGTCTGCCATTTCAGTGTTAACATTTGTTGGTGTATTAAATTCTTGGTTATTTTGCATAGCGCAGTCACTATTAGCATTATCATGTTGAAATTGATCACAAAAAATATTGTGACTAATATTATTCACAGAACTATCATTATTGCAATCTTGAAATATTTCTAGTATTTCTGTGATATTATCATCTGAAGTCAACTCTTGACTTGCACTTCTTTTTACTAATAGCCATTGTCGCCTGAAAAAAAGGTTTAATTCTCAAATATAAGAACAATATGTTGGGGACATATTATGTGAAGTTTTGTTATGGATATCCGTTCGTGTTTACGGTGGTACAAACGTTACTCCCGAGTGAAACTGCTAAATGAAGAAGTTACCTAAAAATTAAAAGTTATCTCTAAGCGAGCTTTACGCACTGTAATTTTAGCAAATCTTCGCGCTACTTTAGTTTTTGTAACCTAGCAACCCATTACTCTCACGAATCAAATCACGAATAAATTGATATCACAGCAAATCCATAATTGTTATTTTAAGATAAAAAACCATAGTTGTAATGTGATTTATTTATTAAAAATAATAGAGATATAGCAAACTTATTACAAATAAAGTGTATTTAACATGACCAAAAAAACTTTTTTCTCCAACTGACAATACTCTAGAAACGAGATATTGTTACTACAAACGATTATTGACAAATTAATGTAATCCTTTTGTTTTTCCACCGATTTTAGTTCTAAGTCTCATTTTATTCCTTACGGTCGTATTTGCCGCAAGGTTCCTGCCAAAAGTTTGGTTTTCGCGTTAAAACTGCGATAAATAATTATGTAAAGCAATTGATCAATGTTTAGCTGTCGCGATCAATGTAGTAAAAATAAAAAATCAAAGTAAAATTGTTAACTAGGAACTATTATTTTGAAATCGTTAAAATGCACTAATTTAAACGTAACGCCCACGACGGCTCGGAGTCGGTGCGTCTTCTGCTCATAACCACGTCTCAAAGAAAACTCTACATCTTATGCCGAATGTGCCTTAAGGTGAAGGTTCACTTATTTTGAGCTAATCGGAGCAAATCTCTGTCTTGGACGCTTTCCTACGATTGGCTCATAGTGCTTGAGGCAATGAAGGAGGCTTATTCGGCGCTTATGAAAATATCATTGAGCACCCTTAAACTTGGCAATAATTTAAAATAAACAATACCAAGATCATTTGCAATGAAAAAAAAGTATCATTGACGAAGTCATTTTTTAAAAATCGTCAAAGAAAAATTAGCATTTTAATACGTAGTCTTATGGGACTCCCAACAAAATGAACGACTCAGAAATAAAATCATAGATTTTCGTAAATCAAAGATATACTAATAATTTTGATTTCGAAGAATTGATTGGATTTATTCAAATGCAAGGTTGATGACTAAAATAAAGAGAAAATTGTAAATGAAGTACTAAAAATGATATTTACTTTTGCTGCTGCTACCGTTAATGCGCATGGGCTGTGAGACGGACGGCTGACGCCGCCTCGCGCGATGCGGCGTTGTCACTTTAACAGTGTCAGAAACACGACCACTGTAAGTGCGAGATGGTCACGCAACTACGTCGATGTCACATGACAGCCTTTTTCCTGACCACTTTTCTGACTTCCAAGTTGAAGATTAGTGTTCAGCGGAACAAATATATAAAAACAACTACTCGGAATGGCGTCAATCAATAGGCCAAGAATATGTAGATTATATAGGAAATGAAATAGGTTACAATAGGATTTAATATTTATTTTTAATTAGGGTTACGCCTAAACTACATGTAGTTTCTACAATATCGGAATTTCGTAAAAAAAGTTATCTTAGTCATGTTATACACTTTATTTATAATAACTAGTGGGGCTGCGCCCCCCAGCGTGCCTTCGCCACGCCCCCCCCCCGCCCCCAAACACACCTGCTCCTCGCTTCGTTTGTCGCCCGCCCCTTCCCTATGTAAAAACTTCGTTTTTACATAATAGGCACGACCGCAATACTCAGGAGAACCTTGTATTTTTATAAAAGCGAAAATTGATTAATAATGTCATACGAAGGGCAATGCACTCATGATTTTGCATACTATTAAAAAAAAATAGTTTTTGTTACCATATGGTAAACACTAAAGCTAATAAGCGAAAAATTTACCGTCTAAAAAACATTAGTGACCGTCTCTTACAGACATGTTACCGCGCAATGGTTATCAAGTCATGTCATATTGTTCGTGTATAACGTATTACGTATAATATATAGATGTTTATGCAAAGTGATGACAATGCGAGCTTGATTTTACGCAATTCGCAATAATCGCAATAAACGATATAAAAATTACAACATCATATATTCACATGGGTAACGTGTATAGCATCGCCAATCACGTGATGGCGGTGACACTGCTGGCTTGTTGGTTTTACCCATGTGAGTGTGCGCGCATGCCCATGCGGTGCAGCTTGTTACGAACCCAGTGGCCATAAACTAAAGTCTTTAATATAGAGCGGCAAGCGAATGTAATATTTGACAAATGAAATTCTAGAATGGCCCTAGGGTTTTATATAGATAGTGAGATCGTCGTCCAATTAAGTACAAAAGTACAAATAGCACAAGAAATAAATTTATTACACTTTCTCAAATTATAAATTAAGTGACATAAATTGTTATTTTATAGTTTGAATTTTGATTTAAAGACTACGCTATCGTCTTATGCACAAATATAAATTTAAATAAAATTAATCAAAGATATAATTGATATTACATTCGTGGATGGTATTAGTTATTACATAAAATTATTAATTATTAACTGGTTAACTTAAAAATCTTATCTATCTTTTACTAGATGCTACGTAAAAAGTACGAAAATTAATATAAAAGTTGATTGAATGAATTGAATTTGTTATTGCGATTCAAAATCCTTAATTGAAATTAATAAAGAGAATTTATTACGTATTTATATTAAGTAATCTTACTAATCTTATATCTTAAATTCTTAAAGACTTATCTACCTTATTATGCTATTAAAATACAGAATTAATTATAAATAGTTAATTGATTTATACTTTAAATCGTAAATTATTTATCCTTTAATTTAGATATTATGATTTGAAATATTTTAAAATAAAGTCTAATTTATATTAATTGATCTTAATAATTTTAATAATCTTAACTCCTTAAAATCTTATCTAATTCGTTATTCTTTAAAACACAGAGTTAAATATGAAGAGTGAATTAATTTGTAAATTATCTATCTTTAAATTCGCTATTATGACTCGAATCTCTTAATCGACTTAATGACGAGACGATTTGCAAATATATTTATAATAATATCTAAATATAATAGCGAATTTAAAGATAGATAATTTACAAATTAATTCACTCTTCATATTTAACTCTGTGTTTTAAAGAATAACGAATTAGATAAGATTTTAAGGAGTTAAGATTATTAAAATTATTAAGATCAATTAATATAAATTAGACTTTATTTTAAAATATTTCAAATCATAATATCTAAATATATATATATATATAAATATATATATATAAAGACCTATAAACGTTATTTCTGGTAATCTACAGGGTCCTATAGTTTATCTCTTCAGAGTTCCCTATATAAGCGCGTGACTAAAGAAATAATATCCCTGGGGTGTGGGACTAATACCACGTCCCGGAAATAACAGTTGCAGACACAGATTTTCCGGGACGTCCCGGAAAAACAGCGCGTCCCGGAAATAACAGCGATGTACAGTGTAAACGTCCCGGAACGAACCGTTGCAGATAAATATAAATATATATATATATATATATATATATATATATATATATATATATATATATATATATATATATATAAATATATATATATAATATCTAAATATATATATATATATATATATATATATATATATATATATATATATATATATGTATATGTTATCTGATTTATCCGTCGGATTTGGTGTTGATTGGGGCTCTTCCTTTGATATGGACGGCCGTGGACCCAATTTCAATCACCCTTTGTCCTGGTATTCACCCTGAAGTCCCAAGAAAAACCACAGCCTCAAAAACCTTGGGCAGGACAGCTCTCCCTCCTCTGATTGGTGAGGTTGTTGATCCTTTCGTTGTTGTTAACTTGTTGTTGTTTAATGCAGGACTCGTCGAAAGATCGTCGAAGTAATTGAAACTGGTTGATGACTCGTTTGAACTTCTCGCAACTCGTCCAAACTCGTTGAAACTGGTTAAAGCTCGTTCAAACTTGTTACAACTCGTCGAAGATTGTTGAAACTTGTTAATACTTGTTACAGTTAAAACTTGATGAAAGCCGTTGAAACTTGATATAAATCGTTGAAAATGCGTTGATCTTGATATAACTATATATATTCAGCGTAATTCTTGAAAATACGTGGGTGCTGATAGGTACAAGATTGGATTATTTCTCTAAGCGAGACTGCCCGTCGGTGTGCTGGGCCCCCTTTTATATGGTGTGCGCGGACCTGGAAGCCGTTGAGGATGATCCCTCTTCCTCTGGTGGCGAAAACTTGAAATACATCTATAGCCTGTGGAAGTGCTGCAGGACCTCAAAATCAGAAAGGAGGCTCCGCCCTCTTCTTCTGTGGTAGGAGATTCTGCTTTCTCATTGGTCCCCCTTTTGGCCGGTTACCTATTACGTAATTTCATAGAATTGTTTACTACCTAGGGGTTCTTGGAATAAAATATCCGTTAGAATATTCTGCAACAGATTGTCATGTATGTTAGATTACGTTTAATGACGTATTATTAATAATAATATTAATCAACAATTTATGCAACTTGTATCACCGGTAATTTGTTGTTACTTTATTTATTTACCCGGTCTCTTCTTTATTAATCAAAATGATCTCAATTTATTAATGAAAAGTGCTTAAAACAATAAATTGTTAACCAACTGATAAACTATCGCTAATAACTTTATTAATTACTCGGTTTAATTTTTTTAATTAATCTTTATTAACCTCTCAAGTTAGATTTATATGTTATCATTATTAACTATACGTTGCATAACATCGTTGCATATTGTCTCAATTATCTATTAAATTGCAATTATTTTCAATATTATTTATCAATACCTTAAACTAATAGTTATATCTATAAAATATATTGGAATTTGTTGCTAAATTTGTTATCAAATCACGTGGATTTTCAACAATTGTTTATCCTTGCTTATATAGCAATTATTAAACATCCTTAATGCATTTACTATTAACATTTCTATAGTCATAATGTTATTAATTAATTATACGTTCAATTATGTTTTATTACGCAACTCTTAACTTTTGGCTAGTCGTTGACAACTTGTATAAACAAAGCCTTTATTTATTTATTGCAATTGACATTAATTATCCCCGAATTGGTCGTAGTTCGTTAACTTTATAACGTTGCATGATATCATTAACGTTCAATTTACGTTGAGCAACGTTTGGTTACTATTGTCCTGGAAAACTACTTAATTATAAACAATTGTTGTTATTACGCGTCAGTACCTCCAAAAATATCCAATTATCCGGATAATTCGAGATTGTTCTTAAATTTGTTGTTAATTATCTATAATTGCGTTTTATTGTTTATTTTTAGCCCCTGTGATAAATTATTGTTATTAATATTATTATTATCCTTAGTCGGTTATGATGATTGTTGCTAATCAACTCCTTAACTATTTTTAGTTATTATATTTGTTTATTTACACAACGTTGCAAAACGTTATTATCCTCCGATTATACGTCGCGCAACGTTTGCTATACAATACCGCGCATTCTTAAATAATTATAAGCGTTATATTTTAACAGTTAATTATCAGCGACGATGATGCTCATGATTTGTTAATTATTATTATACGGTTGTTTCTTAACCTGAAATTATGACAGCGTTGCTTCTGTTATTTAAATGATTATCAGAACATAAATTATTCCCAAGATTTTAATAGCATTTGTAGTATTATTAATCATAACCTCCGTATTTGTTATAATTTTAACCTATTATTATTATTTCCAATCATTTCCACGAATCATAAGGTTTATTCTCATGTTAGCAATACGCATGAATGAGTAGTGTAAAAGGGTGCGATCGATTGCTCCCATTGCAAAAGGGGCTTAAAGGTCGGTTTGCATCCATTTTATATTCCAAGGAACGCCAGTTTCTTACAAGCTCACCTGCTCGTCTCGTCTGGCTCGTCAGCTGATAGCTCGTAGCTTCTTTGCGTAAGCGACACGGCGCCGCGGATGATGCGAGAAAAAGGCTGGGCCGAACTTCTAGTGAAAAAGTTTCAATGAGGAGTGAATACAAGAAAGCTGCCAACTACGTACGTATTATCGCTACAGTGCTTCGCTTCCCATCTGGCTCTCACCCGCACCATGTGAATCATGTGCGCACGGCAGTCCGGCAGACGGCAGTCATCAATGTTTATATCTGCAGTCACTGTCCCAGATGGCAGTGATAATTCATAAAGAACAACTTTTTAATTCAGATAAATTTCAGGAATTCATTAGATGATTCGTGTATAGCACAAATGAATTCGCGAATTGTTCTTAAACTCAACAGGATATGACACCTTAATTGAAGATGAAATGAATTCCATAAGAACTTCTACTTTCATAAAATAAATTTTGTACATTATTTCATGTATAATTTAAGTTCATAATGAAGGCATTATGAATTAATTTTGAATTTATTTTTTAAACATTATAAATGCATTTAAAAAATGTATTCATTTAGAACTTATAAATAATACTATTTAAAAAACATACTAAACTAGTAAATAAATAAAAAATGAGTGAAAAAATTGTACGTAAGAAATTTAGTTTAGTATTTATAAAGAGTTCAGTAACAGCCTGTCATGAATACATTACTGGTAAAAATATGAATGAACGAGTACCGTCAATTCTGTATTCTTCTAAAATCATTTATTACTTGAATTGATTGAAAATGTTGGTTTCAACATGACGAGCAAAATTCAAACGCGTTTAGCGCGTATTACTTTATTTTTGAGATTATAAATGTAAGTTTTCACTACTTATTTTATACAGAGTTCAATCAAATAAATCTTTAAAGGCTTAACAAAATAGTATAATATGTATATAGTATGGTTAAGAAGATTGTTCATTGGAACCAATTATATGTAAACGACTGTTTATATGATAAACAAGCCGCAATGATTTTAGTTACATTCCATACTTTATATGGGTAATTCTCAGCAAAAGTGCTCAGTTTTCGTGTAATCTCCGTGGTAAAAAATAACCCTCTTTCATTGAATACAAATGGACATCTGGAAATTTTTATTTTTACTATATGATATTCTAGTAATTTGGGTTTCATTCTATTAAAAAAACGTATTTTTTGAAAAAATTACAGATTTTATATTATGAAATCTAATCAAATATCCACGGATTACAGGACAAAATTTGAGCACTTTTGCTGAGAATCACCCATATAAACAAAAATTCTCTGGTTCGATTAGGAAAAGTGCATAACTAATTAAAAGAAGGTGTAATAAATATGAATTCGGTAGGAGTGTTGAAATAAGCAATTTATAATTTATTTAAACATAATTATATATGTGTTGACATATATTAAAACAGAAAATAACCGCTCGGTCAGTGACCTTTAAATGAAATTTTTATTTTTTTTTCTGTGCAGCCTGCAAACGCTCTTTGGCATGCTGGATCCAAGTTTTAAAATAATTACGACAATTATTTACCGAGTAACTTGCATTTACTTGACTAATAGTCGCTGAAAAATAAAGAAAATGAATAAATGTATTTTTGACTCATTAAAGGTTTAACACTTTCAGTGTAGAATGGTTCATATACAAAACGCACCTGGGGAGAACAAACTTGGACAGTCCATAGCTCGTGTAAATTGACACCTGAGCCGAAGGCGAGGGTGGCAAACACGAGCTGTGGGATGGCCACTTTTACTTCCGTGGTGCGTATACTATTTTTCGCCATAACCGGGCCGATAATACCACATTCGCGTTTTTGAGCCGAGAGGGAAAGTGGTACTCTCGGGCAGGGTATGGCGCAAATTTTTTATTCATAAGGCTATAATAACTCAAGTTCTTTACAAAGCACACGGGTGAACGAAAGCTCAAAATGTTAATTTTACACTTTTTAAAGAAAAATGACCAACAAGAGTAATAAATCGATCATTTACTATAATTTATTATTTTTTACAGATTTTTCTTGATACTGAAACTTTAAATTTGAGTTCCGGTAACACAATGTGCCGTGAAAAATAGCTTAGAAGTTTTAATTATGTAAACTTTCAAGAAAGTTTTTGCTTCTTCAATTTTGGAAAATAAAAAGTCTTATATCTGGATTATGTTTAATCGCATATCAATCTTCCAAGACTTCAGTCAAAGCTTCTAGCATAAAGAAAATGGTATCAAAATTTAGCAATGATAGTAAGTGACCTTTTTCTGGATCGATTAGAAAAAAATTTTAAAATAGATCTCTCGCTATTCGTGCATCAGATATAAAGTACATTGATTCAGAGAATAAGTTTCAAAACACCTAGCTGTGATGTTTGTTTTGTTTTGACATCTGACTAGAGAAATTATATTCCGTTATATATATATACTTTGTACACATAAAAATTTATGTACAAATCCTTATCCTAAATTTTCTTAAAGAAGTTTTGTTCTACCATTATTTATACCTTTTTTTCATTTCGTCATTGAAAAATTAACATTTTGAACTTTGGTTGTCATTTGCTGTGTAAAGAATTTCAGTTATAATCTGAAATTTTGCATTTTCTAAAAAAGTAAAAGTTCTTGAGACTTAAGATGGCTTGGGTGCTTTTTTAAAACTGAGATAAATATTTCTGAAATTTATCACAGACATTCTTTGAACGTTAAACTTTTCATTTATATCAAGAGAATGCAAAGTCAACGACCAAATTTTAGAGAAAACTAGGCTTCTAAAATCTTACTTTTAACATGTAACCTTATGGGAAAAGAGATTAATTCTTTATTTATTCTGTTATTAAGAGATAATTTTTATCAAATGAGGTATTAAATTGAACATCTTTAATATAGATTACAATGCTGTCCTGATAAATATGAGTAAACGACCAAATTAAAAAGATATTAGCGATAAACTTTGTAAATGTGCTTCTACGCATGCGCACTGAGAGCAGGTACATGAATAAGTACTAGGAATGGCATACTAGATACGGTACCATGCGCCCAAACCACCTGAAGTGCCACTGAAAGCGTTGATTACTCTAATTTAACACATACTGGTTAAAATTTTAAAAATATTTTTATCTTCAAATTTCCGGGTGTTCCTTTGGCTCGTCATACAGTATTGACTGGCAAGATTGTCAGTCATTATATATCGGGCAGCATTCCGCACACAATCTCCTTCGTTCTTTCCTCCAATATTTTTCAATAATTTCACCTGCAAACAGACAAAATAATGTATTTAATTTTCAAACACATGTTCGATCGTTATATAATAGTAAGCTTCAAATTGAGTTTATTTTATTCGCGATTTCACTGGTTAACAATGACTTTGAGATTGTGTAAATTAATTAATATAACTATCATATTTCAGAGATTTAAAGTCTACTTTATGAGGTATACGCCTTCAAACTTTAGTCTTCTATGTTTACCGTCGCAGCTAATGGTGTTGAGAAAAATATTGGTACTTTGACATAAAATCTACCGCTGCTAATCCATTAGATATGAAAAAAAATTCTGTGGCTTTCCAGAAAAACAACGTAAATGACGAGTTTTTCAAAATAGGTTTTATACCTTATTTCTTACCTTCGAACAGTCCTCTATCAAGTAATTATGACAGAAATTACGAAAGTGCACTCGTTGTCATGAAGTAACACAAACAAAAACGCTATAACTCAACTTTTTTTTAACATTTTCCTGGAACAACCACATATTTCTATTTTTTTAAAGAATAACTCCCGGAAAACCCAAATAACTCCACATTTTGTCAAGGATAATTCTCGAAAAAACCACATTATCCTGGAAAAACGATATAACTTCACTGTTTCAATAAGAGAAACAGACATTGCGTATTCTTATAAGTGCACTAATAGGGTAGCTGTCCGTATTTGTGTGCCTGTCCATATTTGTGTGCCCTATTATTAAAACACATCCTAGAAATGAATGAGTAAAAAAATAACACTAAAATATTTTTTTTCATAAAGTATAGTTAATTAAGTTTAAATAAAATTAATTATTTAATTAGTTTACATTTATTATAACATTAAAAAAGAACTTTCAAAAATATGTTTCACGATTTGCGGAGTTTTACGGTGTTTCCTTGTTCAAACATGTTAAGAAATGACAATTTTAAAAGTAACATTAAATAATGTTTCGAAGGGATTTTAATATGGGATACAATTGATTACATCATAAAATAATGTTATGTTATATAATAAACCTTAATATAAAGGTTTTCTATTGATTTTAATATTTAATTAATGGTGTCTACTAATACGGCAGTGAAAAACGACTTGTCCAGATTTGCGTGTGCTCGTATCGGCGCTTGAACTCTCTGGTTAGGCTAGGTTGTCGGCGCGAAAACGCTTGTTCATCGCATTGACGACCTTTAGCAGTTTTACGTCTGAGCAGCAATTTTCTAATTCGGTAAGTTTAATTTTACATTAAAATAACTGAAATTTACTTTTAAATACTGTACTAATTAAATATTAAATTATGTTTTTAGTAAAGGACAAAATGAGTGCTCCGAAAAAAAGAAAAGTTTATAGTGAAGAGGTTATGCAGCAGGCTTTGGATGCAGTACATTCCGGAACTCCTCTTAATGCTGTCAGTAGGGCATTCAACGTTCCAAGATCTTCATTGCACAGTAAGGTGACTAAAAAATATAGTAAGAGTACCACTGGGCCTCCCACAATTTTCAGTGATGAAGAGGAAAATGCTCTGGCAAATTGGATTTTACAAATGTCTCAGAGAGGCTGTCCTATCACTAAAGAACATTTAATTAATAGTGTTGCAATTGTAATCAAGAAAACTGGTAAACAAACTCCCTTTATCGATGGTCGACCAGGAAGACACTGGTATGAAGGGTTTTTGAAGCGATATTCCCAAATTAAGAAGAGGTTGTGTGAAAATGTGACGTTGTCAAGAGCATTGGTGTCAGAGAACATTATTAGGAAGTGGTTTCAATACATAAAAGATTTTTTAGAAAAATAAGACATAATTAATATTGATGGATCAAGAATTTTCAATACTGATGAAACATCTGTCCTTTTAAATCCCAAAGCAGACAATGTACTTGCCAAAAAAGGGAGTAAAAATGTATACAACATTGTAAATAATAACGAAAAGGAAAATCTCACAGTATTAGTGACTACAAATGCTGTTGGACAGTTAGCACCATCGCTAATATTAATGAAGTACAAAAGAGTACCTGCAACTTTGTATTCAAGTTTACCACACGACTTTTTTATTGGTGCGAGTGATAGTGGATGGATGACAGCAGAACTCTTCTATGAATACATAGCTAACAGATTCTATCCATGGATTGTCAAGATCAAGATCAAGCTGCCTGTCATTCTCTACCTTGATGGACATGTTACACACCTCAGCGAACCTCTAAGTAAGTTCTGCCATGAGAACAAAATTCATCTAATAGCTTTACTTCCAAACGCTACCCATATTATGCAGCCGCTGGATGTAAGCTTCTTTGCTGTTTTTAAATCCATGTACAAAAAGCACTTCAACTTGTATAGAGTCGAAAAAGAAATTTTAAGCGTAAAGAAAGAAGATTTTGGTATGTTAGTTAATAAAGTATTCAAAGATATGAATATGACTGAAATTTCATTAAATGGCTTCAGAGTTTGTGGTCCTTTTGATGCTGACGGAGTGGATTATTCCAAAATTTTTATTCGAACACAACCAAGTAATGGGGAGTCAACGGAGAATCTACAAAACCAAACAAATGTACCAGATACGTTGTCAATTGCACTTAAGAGCATTGAAGAATACATTGAAGAATCCACTTTAAATGTTTTTAAAGAAACTAGTTCTGGGGAATGGACAGGTCCAAGTGAGGATAAGAATCTTTTTTACTTATGGAGCAACATAAAAAATGCCTACACTTATTCTATAAATTCTTCTGCAAGTTCTATGAATTTTGGAGCATCTATTTGTGTGTCATTTATTATTTCTTATTGATTCTTTTTATTTAAATACAATGTAGTAATAAAAAATGTTATATTCACAGAAAACTGATGAGGTATTCACATTTCCATGTGAAATTGATCTATCAGGTATCTTGTTCGACAAGCAAAGCCAACCAGATGACCCTTTGCTTGAACCTTCATACAGCCAGGATAAAAATTTGAGTGTCGATGAACTACTCAAAGAAAATATTAATCCAACGCTGGACAACTGTTCGAATACAACTAAAGTAATTTAATTCTATTCTAGGATTTATTTTTATTATATCATTTTTAATCTCATAGGAATTGTTTATTTCTAAATCAATTTAATCCTTAAGTGTAATATGTACAATTAATTTTTTACCTTAAGTTTACTGATTTTTTATACAGATTTTGCGTAGGGGTAACTATGGGACCATTTTATATGACTCGTGATTTTTACAATTAATATGACTTTTTACAGGTTTTAGTTATAAGTAATAATATTAACAGCCAAGAAACGTATACAGATACGGATATACATTTCAAGGTTTATGTAGATGAGAACATGGAAAATATACCTAATGAAGTTTTAGAAAATGTAAGTAATATGAGTTCAGAGGAAGTTCAAAACGAAAACTCATGTAATGTATTACATGAAATTCAAAATTAAAAAAAAAACAAATTGATGAATAGACCAACATCTTCTCAACAATTTGGAGAGTATGACTACTGGCCTGAAGACAAAAATGCCACAAAGAAAAGAAAAGTCAAGTCAGATAAAGAAAAAGTACCAAAAATTTTATCTTCAACGGAAGCTCGTACATTTTTTACCATTAAAAGAGAAAAAAAAGAGAACGAAGAAAAAGAAAAAGAGTTGAGAAAGTTAGAAAGGGAAGAGAAAAGTAAGCTCAATAAAGAGTTAAAAGAAAGAAAAGCAGCTGAAAGGCGCAAGAGAATTGAAGATGCTGCGGAAAATAAAATTAAGAAAGTAACAAAGCAAAAGAAAAAAAAAACAACCTTGTATTGATAAACAATCTTTAGAATAATGTATTTATCTACTTATTTAAATTTATAAGAACCCTGTAAAGAGTACTGTAATTTATCTTCCTAATTTTATATTTATTTAAAATAAATAACATGTGTTAAAAAATCGAAATGGAAACGTGTCTTTTTATTGTAGATAAGTATTTATAAAGTAATAATATACCCATAATATCCATCAAATTAACTTTAATTTCTTATCATATTGGAATTAATTAACATTCAATGTAAAAAAGGGTTAAAAAATGATTATAAATGCACTACAGTTAACAAAATAACTTTTTTTTGAATGATAATATTATCAAGACACACTAACCTGGGGCACACAAACGTGTACACCCACATTAATACGGGGCACACAAAAATGTACTTTGTTGTCTGCTAGGGCACACAAATATGTACAAAAAATTTTTTTTTATATTGCTTGTAACTTTTGTAAATATTAATATTTTTTAATAAAAAAAATTGTTTCGTGTAAGTTATTAGTTTTATTATCAATATAAACCTGTCCGGAATCTCTGAGACAGCTTAAATAGTCTATTATTATGTGGCAAAACTGAAGAGATTCTTAAACCCACACTAATACGGACATCTACCCTAGCAAGAAACAGTACTTATTTGCCCCTATACAAGCTCCCGCGTGAGCGATAGTTCATATTTATCACATATAGTTACCGAAAAAACAATATAATTGCCATTGTGAACGGAACACCCACGTAACTCTACTGAAATTTTTGTTTATTCCCGGAACAACAATGTAAGTGGAAGGGGTTTTCAATAATATGATCGCTATTTGGTCTATCGTTAATATCGTACAAAATATGTTATTTAGATTAATATTCATTAATATTCATAGATGCAGCATTGCATTCAATCTCATTTGTCTTGATTTAAAATACCGATACGAAACTAAAAACTCGATGTACTCGAAATAATCAAAAGTGGAGATAAGTGGTCACTTAGGAAAGCCACAGAATTTAAACTTAGAGCTCCATCAGTCCAAATATCGAAGAATCAGATATTCTAATTTAGATACGACTTATCGTTCAATTCAAAATTTATAACCGTTAGCTTCCGAAATTAATAAACAAACTCACGTATTGCTCTTTTGCTGGTTGAGATGTTGTAACTAATTGCTCTAAATTGTCGAGGACTTCAACAGAGTCTATTGGCAAATTCGGGAGATGGCTTGCTTCATCCGTATCATCCGCCGCCTGAGTCGGTCGCGAGTTGATAAGCCTATTCAATTTCTTCAATATTTGGCAATGATGCACCGTTCTGTACCGTTCCTCCGACAATGGCTCTAAACATACAGAAACTGAACTAAAAATACATTGATATAAAGCAAATAATGATATTTTTCGATACTAGTGCTATAAAAACGATTCTTACACGATTGTGACAATCACAATCGTATAAGAATCATTTTTATAACGTGTAACAATATTTTTTGTCACACTAGCACGATTTTCGCGTTTTTTTGACCTATTATGCGAGCTAAAAGTGACTGTTTATAGACTGGCGGGTAATAAAAATTGAAAAAAAGCGCCCGCTGCTCGCCGTATACAAAAACAGGCACATAAGCTTCGTCTTTTATAAAAAAAAAAAAATGAGAATAACAATACTTGTGTTACAAAAAAATATGGTGTGCAAAAGGGATAAGAGGGATTTTTTTAGACCGAGTGTGGAGTTTGCAGTACGAGTCGACTCGTACTGCAAACTCCACACTCTCTCTAAAAAAGCCCACTTCACGCCCTTGGTACACAATATACTATTATGACACGGCAAGGCAGAAGTGCTACTGTTGCGCACGTAAAAGTGACACTTATGCCTTACCGTGTCATAAAAGAATTTAAGGGGAGAGTCTGGCAAATTTTGGAAATTCTTTTTTTCTGCATATATTAACTCTAAAATTTGTGTGTTACCTTTGTAGTCATGAAATAAGACATCTTTTATCATTTGGAATGATTATATTCATTATTTTGCAAGTGATATATTTTTTTTTACATATTTTTGTACTTTACAATGTTACTATTGCTCGGTTCTTGAAAAACTTGCTGGCGCATACCGTTTTGGTCTATCAACTTAAAAGTTAGTATCCGTTTCAAGCTGTGTTAGATGCATCAATTTCTGACCAATTATTTATACAAAAAACAAATGAAAATTATTGTTTAATTATGGTTGATAAATAAGTGTAACTGTATTTTGATAGAGAAATGGATTAAAGAAATGAATCTAAACACGAATACTAACTTCTATTCTAGAGTGTAAATGGAGTAAAATGCCCTGCGAGTCAAATTGATAGACCAAAACTGTATGCGCGAGCAAGTTTTTCAAGAACCGAGCAACAGTAACATTGTAAAATACAAAAATATGTAAAAAAAAATATATCACTTGCAAAATAATAATCATTCCAAATGATAAAAGATCTCTTATTGCATGACTACAAAGGTAACAAAAAAATTTTAGAGTTAATATACGGAGAAAAAAAGAATTTCCAAAATTTGCCAGGCTCTCCCCTTAAATAAACTGCTAAAATACATACGGGAGTTACTACTATCGACAGTACGTGACGGTTGACGATAATGGTCGCCAGTATCTGAAACATGAAATCAAAACATTGTAATACATGTATATGTATACACCACATACACGCACACAGTCACGGACGCACACACACACACACGCACGGAAAATACGAAAAAATACCCGCCGGCCCGAGCCGTGACGACAGTCGAGCGTCTCTACCGCGAGACTACCAACGCACTGTCAACTGCGTGCTTCTATCCATCATAACTCGCGATACAGATAATACAGGTGTACCTCCCATGCGCCCGTTATAATATATATATATATATATATATATATATATATATATATATATATATATATATATATATATATATATATATATATATATATATATATATATATATATATAAATATATGAAACGCTAGTTATGCAGACACTTTCCGAAATTTAAATAGACTTATGCAGACAGAGACCGACTTATGCAGACGTCAGCATAAGTAGAGGGATTATTTCTTTAGTCACGCTAGACTTGTGCAGACACTTATATATATATATATATGATATTTATATATATATATATATATATATATATATATATATATATATATATATATATATATATATATATATAAATATCATTGTACGGTATTTTGAGGATTTCATAAAGAATTTGTACAATAGTGGTGACACAAATATAAACATTGTTATAAACAACCAATAAACAAGCGTGTGACTAAAGAAATAATGACCCTAAGGTTATTGACTAACACCACGACGCCTGCGGCGCCCGCTTTTACGGAAAAATATCACGGAATTTCCGAAATCGATGTATTAACACACTATTGTGGAAACCGCTGAAAAATCCTCAAAATGCCTCTCCAGTGCTTTGGACTTTTGAGGAGACTCCTCAAAATGCCTACAAAATCCTCAAAATTCGGTATATATGACTTATATAATCCTCAAAATGCGTCCCAGATGTGAATATATATATATATATATATATATATATATATATATATATATATATATATATATATATATATATATATATATATATATATGGTAAAATGAGCGTTACTCGGACAACGTAAGAAATGCGCCCTATACCGTGACAATAATAAATACTAGTATAAATCTAATACATATGAACTTAAATCATAATAATAAAAATCTTTTTATTATCTTTAAGTTGTAATTTATTCATTACATGATTTATTTTGATTATAAAGTTATGAGTTCGAAAGAAAAAAATAATAAATAATAAAGGCTGAATAAACTATCTATTAAATGTATTTTTTAAACTTTTATAACATTTTAAAATAGTATATTGTGTATCAAGGGCGTGAAGTGGGCTTTTTTAGACCGAGTACTGTAACAACACGCCAAAAAGCACACATGCATCCATGAGAGAGAGAGAGAGAGAGGGAGAGAGAGAGAGAGTGAGGGCGAGAGCAAAAGAGAGAGGAGGCGAGCAAGAGAGAGCGAGAGAGAGTGAGAGAGAGAGGGGGGTGCTCGAATGTTCGGCAATCTCATGTAAACCTTTGGAAAAATGTTTTCCAAAAAAAAAGAAATAAAACTCCCAAAAAGAAATATTCCTGCGTTTGTATAATAAATTCATCTCCCCTGTGCGGCTACCAAAGTATTTCAATAATAGGTTTACCAATGGAATACATGCGGAAATTATGAATCACTGCATTATTTGATTCTTCTTGATTATCATCAGCATGATGAAGAGGAGAGGTTGAACCATGGTCCTCAGTGATACCTGCAATATATAGAATCCAATTTTTAAAATTATAATTATATTGAAAGCATATAAAAGTATTTAATAATAATATTTTAATTTACATACGTGAAGTACCAGGTTCTTGAAAATCTAATGTTTCTTGATTATTCCCAGTGCCTGTAACCCAATTGAAAATTTGTATTATTGGTTAATAATTATAGAATATGAGCTAAATTGTATTATAGCATAATTTCTTCGTTTCAAAAAAATAGTCAAAATACTGAAAATGTTTTAGCGTATCAAAATACGAGAAATCCACACGCTTGAATAAAAAAGCATGCGCTAAATCAATTTTGGTACATGTCGTATCAAAAAATATTGTTCGATACACGAACGAGAAGGTAATTTTAACCCCATGTGATCTTTTCACTCGCGCTACACTCAAGCACAAACATCCACACGAGGATAAACTTACTTTCAGGCATTGGTATCGAAATGTGCTATTACGATTTACATAACAATATTAGAACTGAATTAATGATTCGATTTTCACCCTTATTATAAATGGATCCAACAGTTTTTTAAATCGAACGCCTTCTAATCATGACAGAGGATTTTAAATTGAATATAAAAAAAAAATTTTACGTGAGTAAAATACATTAATAATTAGCATTTTTTCTGAAATTAAATAAGACTATAAAATTTTTTTTCCATTATGAAAACTGAAAATTAGTGGCGAGAATTGTGATATTGAGAAATGTTTGTTAAAATTTAGAGTTGTTTTATCTACAGACTGATTTTAAATTCTACGGTCTATGAATGTGACAATTAAAAATTTGTTTCATAATAAGAAAAAAAATTCTTTTTTCAGTTTTAAATGTTTCCGCAATTAGCTTAAGAATATGTGCTGTATATAATTATATAACATACCGGCTACAATGGTATAACGGGTCGTACATTTTTGTACAGACGTTATCGATGGCTTCCCTTTTGGGAGTTGCTTCTTATGTTTTGCATCAGTAGACTTTTCAAGTATTTCATTCTCTTGGGTCATATTTATTCCATTCAATAAATTAGTATTCCATAAATCTGTAGTATACAATTAATAAGTACGAATTATAAAAAAGTGTTCGTAGGTAGATGAAAAATATCTACATAATTTTTTTAACCCATAAATCTCACGAAAGATACTGATAAAATCCCCCAAAAAATTCGAGAATAGTTATTTTGTAAACCGATGCTAAAGTAGTTTCGATTCCTCATAGAAGCTTTGTAATGAAAAAAAAAAAAAGTAATAATAATCCTAACAAAAATACCTAAAAATATATTTTAAGACTATTAGTACCAAAAGTTTTTAATTTTGAAAAAATTCTTTATATGGCTATATTTTTGTTACTAACAAGGAAGGGTATCGAACCCGAACTCACCGATTTCAAAAATTTCGATATATGTTGTAGATCATGAAAAAACATGAGACACATGTTTTTTCTTATCTGCGGAAAAACATATTTAGGGGGTGAAAACCACCCCTAAAGATAACCCCCAAAAACGGTTTTTTAAATATATCTCGGCTTCTACTGCGTATTTCAGAGTAAAATAAAATAGAAATTACTTCTTATAAAAAAACAAAGATAACTGAAGCAATTTTGACCCTAAGGGTTGCAATCCTTATTTTTTATTTTCAAAAAGCTAATTTTGATCATGTATATTGAAAATAAAAAATAAGGGTTGCAACCCTTAGGGTCAAAATTGCTTCAGTTATCTTTGTTTTTTTATAAGAAGTAATTTCTATTTTGTTTTACTCTGAAATACGTAGTAGAAGCCGAGATATATTTAAAAAACCGTTTTTGGGGGTTATCTTTAGGGGTGGTTTTTACCCCCTAAATACGTTTTTCCGCAGATAAGAAAAAAACACGTGTCTCATATTTTTCCATGATCTACAACATATATCGAAATTTTTGAAATCGGTGAGTTCAGGTTCGATACCCTTCCTTGTAAGACGTAATAGTATATTACGCACCTAGGGAGGAACAAACTTCTACAGTCCATAGCTCGTGCAAATTGACACCCGAGTTGAAGGCGAGGGTGGAAAACACGAGCTGTGGGCTGGCCAATTTTTCTCCCACACTGAGAAAAGTATATAGTTCATGTTAACGTATTTGTGCGATAGGATCAATTTTATCACAGCCAGTTGTATGAATGTTACATATTGTAACAGTTACAATATCACGTTAATTTTTCTTATGGAAATTTACCATGGGCAAAATGGACGAACGAAAAGTCGTCATTGTCACAAAACAGCGATTAAAGTTCAAGAAAAGAGCTTTAATTTGATATGAGGATCGATAAAATCGGTCGATTCTGTGGAAAGGAATTTTTGGCCGAATATTGATATTGTAACTGTTACAATATATGTCATTTTAGTACTAGCATACGTATAATTCACCAGAATCTATAATACGTATGTTAACAGTTACAATATATGTTAACTATAATCTTATCCTTTCTCAGTGCATGTACTATTTTTCGCCATACCCGGGCAGAAAATACTACATTTGCGTTTTGGAGCTGGGAGCGAAAGTGGTACTTTCGGGCAGGGTATGGTGAAAAATCAAATTTTACAAATGAGTAATTGTCGCGTACCAGTGGCAGGCGATCACACGATGATGCGAAATTTTACGTTCATATGACAAACAATTTTTGTACATATTGCACTGCGAAATTAGACCTAAAAGTAAATTTGACGGCCGCAGTTCTAGATGTCAAATCTATTTAACGGTATAAGTAGTGTATAAAAAATATTTTTCATAGTTCGGGGAATATCTAAAAAATCAATGTGCGTTCCTACTCTAAAAATATTTTAAAAATTACAATTAAGATGTAAATCTTTCAAATTTAAGGCATCATCTCACTTCTCTCATATCACTTTTGACGCAAAATGTGATATGACCGAAGTAATCGACTTCCCCACCCGTGTCGAAAAATACTATTAGTAACTTATTGTTTTTGAGTTAATAGAAAATCGGGAAGGTCTATTTTTCCTAGACGTGAGTTCCTAATACGTGAGTTTTCTAGGTCACCTTCTTCCGTGTAAATTATTGAGGCACTATCTATATTCAAACCACTACTACAATTTTCTTTGTTTCCATCTCCATTGGAATTGTTTTGGGCTACATCAAGCATCATTTCCATGTAAGTATTCGGTGGCAGGGGTAATATTGATTTCTGTGCACCATCTTCCTTATCCAGTTGAGGCCTCGCTACGGAGGCTTCTTTTTTTGCTTAAATTTAATGATGAATTGTACTTAAAGTTATTGCAAATTACTTTTAAATGTCTAAATAAAAAAAAATTCTTAAATAAGTACAAAAATCAGTTGATTTATCGATATATTTGTAGGGTGACTTGATCAGTGAATTAATAAATAAGGAAATTGTAACGTTTATTATTTTTATTAAATGGTTTAAAAATAAATTATAAGTAAAACCTTTTTGAAATTTATATTCCAAAATGCTCAAACTTTACGTCGGTGAGAAAATTTTGAATAAAAATTCGAAGTAAAAACTTTATTTAATGAAAATCTGTAAATATCTTCTAAAAACCAGTAAATGAACACGCAATCTTAGTATCTAAATACGTTTCACCAGTGAATGAATATATCACCAGTAAATCCACTTAATAACGACGATTTTATGATTTTATAATTCTTAACAAGATAATTTCTTTTATGCAGAATCTTTATATAAAATGAAATAAAAATTTTCAAGCATCCAAAAATTATCGTCATGTTAGATAAATAATACATAGGAAGCTATAATTATGATGACATCCTTAGATTCTCCTTAAAAAGATCTTTAATTTCGTATATTATATATTAAAAACTGCTTATTTACAAGTTACTATGAAGCGATAAACTGTTGCTTCTCATAAGGTTGTGTTAAACGAACTTTTTTTAAACTCGAATTTTTTAAATAATTTTATCGTTGACCTAGGATTTTGTTGGTATAAATTAAAAGTTTAATGCTTAAAGAAGATTTTACTTAAGTTTCAGATATATCTGTAATTTTATACGAAATTGCATGAGCGACCGTAAAGAGGTTCATTATACTATTTTTCCTCACACCGGGCTGAAAGTGACTCATTCCCGCCCGGCTCCGAAACGGAAATATGGCATTTTCGGCCTCGATGTGAGGAAAAATAGTATACGCACCGCGGGAGTAAAATTGGCCAGCTCCCAGCTCGTGTAAATTGCCACCCGAGCCGAAGGCGAGGGTGACAATTTACGCGAGCTGTGGACTGTCCAAACTTTTTCCTCCCATGGTGCGTAATATACTATGACGTGGTGCCATCCCACAGTAGAGTTTATATTTATATAATATTGATACACGTATTGTGAAATAAGTCTGTAATTTATTATATAATAAATAATTCTGGCAAATAATTGCCTTGTTAATTAATACTATCTATCATTATTATTAGCCCGTTCAACTGTTTTTAAAATCTTGCTATAAGTTTGCTAATGTTAGGGCTTAAGAATATAACAAACATTTAGCAATGTTTAACTATACATTGTTTTATCCATTTTTTGTTACGATTTACAGGTATTTAAGGAGATGTTGAACCATAGAATGAACCCAATTTCATCAGTTAATTAATTTTGAACTTTTATTTGGTGTGTGTTAATATCATTTGGATGCCTAAAAACGAGTTGATCAACCACGGAAAGACTAAAACAAGTTATTTCTGTGTACGATCATTTTTCGACTTTAAAACGCTCGTAGCTTGAAAATGAAGCGTTTAAAACAAAAATAACATCGATTTCTAAAATTTTTATAATTTTATCAGATTTTTGTTAATAAGAAATTGTTGATCATCGAAACGAAAACATGTGAATAGGGTATTTTTTGTTCGCAACAACATGACGCATCGATCCCAATTGGTTTCATTCTGGCATCTTCCCGTAGTTGTTCAACTCGTTTTTTGTGCATCTTTTCCCCTATAGCACTGAATATTTGAGGAATATTCCCTCAATATTCATTTGACATTTTCGCAATTTTCGCTAATATTCCCTCAACATGAAGATGAAAGAAACCCTTAGGGAATATTCCTGCAAACCTTGATGACCGTTTTTCCATTCCTTTTCTAAAATGATCAGGTAGGCTACCTATTATTGTAATATTGCAGGAATATTCGTACAAGATTAATTAATACTAGACGAATATAATTAAGTTTCACCAATTTTTCCTCGATTAAGCAGTATTGCAGCAATATTCGCACAAGATTCATCGACACGAGAGGAGCATTCAATATATTCCCCTGTAACACTTAATATTGGAACAATATTGCTTCAATGTTGCTGCTATATATTCGCCATATTCGCTAATATTCTCTTAACGTATACAGGTAACGTTAGTATTTAAGTTGTTTATTTCACATAGATAAGGCGTAAAATTTTGAGTCCTCATCCCCCATTGCAAACGGGATATAAAAAACAAGGCAAGCCTTGTAAATCGGACTCTTCGTAAAGAGTTATTTGATCGATTGAATTTTGACGGCTTATATACTCTCGGCCATTCAGTGTATCTACAGAAAGCGCTATCGGCGCTCCGCATAGCGGTGATAAAGGGAAACTTGTCATGGGCGGCTCTCGATATGCAAGCTTCGGCTATTTATCCGCCATGCGGCGTACCGGTAGCGCTTTCTGTGGTTACACTGGATGGTATATAAGCCGAGAGTATATAAGTCGTATAATTCAACCGTTCAAATGAATGGGTTTTTACTCCTAGCGAGGTTTTTCCCCATTCTACACTCCACATAGTAGTCCAGCCATACAACCGTTTTTGCTCTATAACTTCTGATAGTGTGGAAATGCCCTCACAGGGTAACGCACAACTTCCTCTTTTTGATTTCCTTCTTTAAGGAGAGGTAACTGGAATCGCCCAGGCTCCTCCTACGTGGATTCATTTCTACGTAAGGGGCTCCTGGACGGTGATCCGGGCAGGCTGTACCTCACTGGTAGGGGCGACGGAGGGGGCCCCCACTATCCCTTCTTTCTTTCTTTCTTTCGTTCAAATGACTCTTTACGAAGAGTCCGAATTACAAGGCTTGCCTTGTTTTTGATATCCCGTTTGCAATGGGGGATCAGGACTGAAAATTTTACGCCTTATCTATGTGAAATAAACAACTTAAATACTAACATTACCTGTATATGTTAAGGGAATATTAGCGAATATGGCGAATATGTGGCAGCAACATTGAAGCAATATTGCTCCAATATTAAGTGTAATAGGGGAATATATTGAATGCTCCTCTCGTGTCGATGAATCTTGTACGAATATTGCTGCAATACTGCTTAATCGAGGAAAAATTGGTGAAACTTAATTATATATTCGTCTAGTATTAATTAATCTTGTACGAATATTCCTGCAATATTACAATAATAGGTAGCCTACCTGATCATTTTAGAAAAGGAATGGAAAAACGGTCATCAAGGTTTGCAGGAATATTCCCTAAGGGTTTCTTCAAATATTCAGTGCTATAGGGGTTTGGAGGTGCATCACTTGTCTATTAAATTGTCAGTATTGAACATCCCCTTAAAACTTTAAGTTTGATTATAAATTTCTATGAAACAATAATACATGACGGAGGAAAAGCTGATATGTATATACATTTGTTTGTAACGCTAAAATATATTACCTTCATCGCTTGCTTTAGAGTTTGAAGCATTTTCTATTGGTATTTTCTTTTTCTGCTTTCGCTTTACTTTTTCTTGCTCTCCTTGATCGGACAAATCTTCGTTGTCTGATTCATCAGCAAATCTGGGTTTCTTAATTTCTCTCTTTCTTAGATTAGTGTTTGTTGCTGCACTGAGAATACTCTCTGAATCATCAGAAGTATTAACGTGCAGACAAAACTTCTCGATATTGGATGCTTCTTCTAAAGAGGCTAAAATATACGTTTATAATTATAATTTTATGAATGCTTTTTTAATATAAACTAGTCATCTCTGAGAACGCTTCGCACGCTATCAGTTTCGCGAAACTTCGCATCACTTTTCTTTTGTAACCTAGCAACCCGTTACTCTCATCAATCAAATCACGAATAAATTGATATCACAACAAATCCATCATTTGTTTTTAAGATAGGATGACAGATTAAAAACTGCTTTCTTTGTTTAATAAAGATATTACAGCCTATATAGTAATAAATATTAAAAAAATTTATTTTCACCACTAACAGCAGAACGAAGCCTTGATTTTTTTCACATAATTTAATGATTTTTTACCTTGTTTTTTTTTTAATTCTCAGCACTTACCGCAAGCAATTACTCTATTATTTTTATATTTTTAAAAGCTCTGAATACGCATCCTTGATGAGTCTGAATTTGGTAGCGCTCAAGTGGAGCACTCACATAATTGGTCAATTTCGGGCATTGAGTGTCCAAATTTAAAGTTACAGAAATAAAGGTTTCTGGAAACTGGTTATTTAGCTCATGTGACGTTTTTCGCACGAGCGAAGCGAGTGAGAAATGTCACATGAGCTAAAAATCTTCTTACGCACCAGTATCGAACAGTATTTTATGCCACGAGAGCCGAATAATCATATTAAAGTTATGATTTTGAGATTGGAGTGGCATAAAATAACTTTCGCGTGCTGTTATTCCGAATGGAAACGCGTATGGGAAAACGAACTTCCGCACGCCGTGAGGAAAAGCCTTCTTTACTTCTCTAAAAGAGTGTTTGCATTGTATGGCGGGTGCCGTGAACAGTAAAAATGTCGCAAATCTATGTAACCAGATGATGAATCCACCAACAGAAGATGGGTGTTTTTTAATCTGTGGTTACATACATTAATAGAGGTTCGACAACATTTTTTTTTCACACGGCACATAATGTTGACACTCTTTTAAAGATGGGTATAATTTGAAGGTTCCGTAAATAAACGAACGTTGTAAGTTTTATTATTATTATTATTATTATTATTATTATTATTATTATTATTATTATTATTATTATTATTATTATTATTTTCAAAGTTTGTGTACGATTTCTCCTGATAAAATAATTCAGTTTCTAAGTCACTTTAGGAAAATCAAGTTGTTGCCAAAAGGCTGCCACAAAATCGTTTATTTTTGTTTCTAAGGTTTTTGGAATACTTTAAGGTATAAAGAATAAAAAAGAAATCTGTTCCGAAAGGCGTGCTTTAATATTCTTTTTGATTATTGTTGAGAACTCGTCATATACTGGAAGTGATGTTTTTACCATCTTTAGAGTTCTAGTGCTATTTTGAGCAAAATAATACGGAAATAAAACAAGATTTTTAATGTCACTACCCTTTGGGCGCTGCAAATTTCAGACTCATCGTCCGCCGGTGTCCTCCTGACTCCAATATATTTTTACGCTTTTAAGATATGAAATAATTATTTACGGAAAGGTCCAAGATGCTTCTTCAAATCGTAGGTCTTCCATGTACTGTCTGGCTCCAAATCTTTCATTTTATTTTTTTGTACATTTTTCGTTGGCCAAAATACTTTTTTTTCTTCAAAATTTATCCAACCTCCTGGCAAGGCCGATACATTTTCACAAAAAAATGCGACATAATATTCCATTTTCTAATAACAGAATTAAAAAATATATGGTATAAATTTAATAATTTCATAGCAAGTAATTTCATTTTATACTACACATAAAGATGTACTTTATGCTGGAAAAGAGTATTTCTATCTGCGTACTCTATGCATCTTCCCTAGCAGAAATATTTTTCTGTAACAATGTTAAAAATTGTTAGGAAGAGTTATAAACTGTTTAAAAATGTTACAAAATGTATGATTGTGAACGTTATTAATCGTTTGTAACTGTTTGGAACATTTTTCAACAGTTTTTAACAGTTTGAAATAGTTATTAAATCATTTAATAACCCTTAAGTATTTATTAATTATTATTATTAACATAATAATAATTAATTATTAGTATAATTAAGCACTCCTTAGGCTTCTTCTGCATTGTTTGATTGTTACTTGCCTTCGGAGTGCTCCCGCACTCCTTGATTCTCATGATTATAATAATGAGGCTATCAAATAATTATTAATTATTAATAATAATATAATAAGAATTTATTAATTATTAATTTTTCCTGAAACATATAAAATTTAAAATTATTTGAAACTGTTCGAAAGTGTTTAAAACTATTAGAAACTATTTAAAACTATTACAAAGTATTATAATTAGAAAAAAAGGGTCCAAAATCATACATTTTGTAACATTTATAAACGGTTTTAAACAGTTCTAAATAGTTTTAAATCATTTTTAACAGATGTTAACTGTTATTAATATGTAAAATTTACGACAGGGTTGGTATCAAAAACATTGTATCCACCCCGTAATGTTGGGACCATACAGCCCTTAGCTAAGAATGTTTCTGAGACTTCTATGAACTTGTTCTTAAGTTATTACTCAAGGTGCAGTTAAAATCAAACATGCCAGAATAACATGTGGTTGCTCATTAATCATTTAGGCTGGAATCGAGCGTGTATAATCACAAATAACTTATGAAAAGAACATTTTAAATGAGAGAATTAGTGAGGATAGATAGATATTGATAATGAGTGTTGATTGTTCAAAATATTGTGCACGGTTTAGAGCAATACAAAATTAGATATTGAAAATGATAAAATAAACAAAACCAGTTATTAAGTTTCGTTAATAACGATGAACTCGGTTCATTGATTTAACACATTGGTTCATGGCTTCCCCAATTTATTGTTCCTCTATATTTATTATTCAAGACAAAATCTATAAAATATATGCTATGTATGCAGATGCGCGAAGCGAAGCGACAGAAATCGCACGCGATCGATATACAACTGCAGAGTCTAAGTAAAAAGCAATTAATTAGAAAGAGAGAGATATAGAAGAAAAAAACCGATAGAAGGAGCGTCGATAGCCGCAAAAGCGATAGAGTTTGAGAGTTGGTGATGAGATGCGAGTATTCCAGTCATCTAAGGTCTGAAATCCATTTTTCAAGGGAGCATCCGATGTTCGGATCTATAGTAAATCGGGGCATTTAAATCGATGGGCGCAGTTTTAGCATAAAAAAACTAGGCTTTCCCCCCTAATTAGTAAAAAAATATCTAAAGAAAGTAGGCTATTCGCTTATATTTTGGGAACAGCTTAACCTAGCGAAAAAGTTTTCAACAATAGTTGTAGAGCGGGAAATTTCACATAAAAATGTACACACGTAGAGAAAAATCAAGATATTATTACGTGAAGAAATCTCACGTAAAGATTACATCGACGCCCCTTACGAAAACTAGCACGTTTGTTGGCCTCTTTATGAAGACTAGCACATTTCCCAAAACTGTAACGAAAACTAACATAACTCACGACTTTGCGTCGAATACTAGTACAATTCGCGAGTTTGCGACGAAAACTAGCATAACTCACGACTTTGCGTCGAATACTAGTACAATTCGCGAGTTTGCGACGAAAACTAGCATCATTCACGAGTTTGCGGCGAATACTAATACAATTCGCAGGATTGCGACGAAAAGTAGCACGATTCGCGAGTTTGCGACGAAAAGTAACGCGATTCACAAGCTTGCCGCGAAAACTAGCACGATTCGCGAGTTCGCGACGAAAAGTAACGCAATTCACAAGCTTGCCGCAAAAACTAGCACGATTCGCGAGTTTGCGATGAATACTAGTACAATTCGCAAGATTGCCGCGATAACTAGCACTTTTCGCCTGACCGTGCTATTTTTCTATTGCGAGTCCATAATTATTTTTCTTCTAACGTATATATTTGAAACGTTTACAATGAAAATAAAGTAAACCATTATTTTTTATATTACCAACACAGTCTTCGCTAAGAATTCTTTTTAAAAAACAACGTTGGTAACGTAGACATCTTTCTAAATGTTGCACCCTTCACAACGGTAAAACTTTCGAAATATTCGGGTTTGCAAACTTTTTTTTTACCCTGTGCTTTGTGTAGTGAAACATTAATAAAATGGGAGACGATGATGATTGTAAGGAAATAAAATCACTTATTAACTTAATTAAGGAAGCAAAAGTTAAAAAACAATATCATGTTCACGAAAAACAACAACATGATATTATGAATTTTGAAGAATTGTCAAATTTTTTTCATTGGCGTTCTGCTAAAATAGCCAATGTTAGAGAATTGACAATAGTACCAAATCATCAACAGATTTATGTCAAGTATGATTTTAATAAAACTTCACAGACTCTTAAGATCTTGAAGAAAAATATTAGCATTCAGAATATTTGTTCACACCAATTTAAACTAGCTTACAGCATAAAACTTCCATTAAATGAAAAGAAGAAACATGATTTAACGGCAATGGTCACCAGAGGTCTAATTCCAATAGAATATCGAGAATTTTATGAGGCAATAGTTCTGTAGTAATTGCGATTACATCTTTATTTCATTTACTTCGTAAATTAATTTGTAATAAATATTATAGTTTTTGTAAAAATAAATACTTAAATAGTTAAATAGTTAAATAGTTTTTCAAAGCTTCTTCAAATGGTCCAGCCGCCCAGAAGGTATGGTAATTTGGTAGGAAAAAAATCCAGCAAGAGCTCCTTTTCTTTCTCTATTTTCAGAACAGAAAAAAAGGAGCGGTTACTGGTTTTTCTTCCTACTAAATTACCATCCTTTCTGTGTAGCTAAACCATTAGAAGTTTTGAAAACTAACATAATCACCGCTGCCATTTGAACCATTAAAGCTCATTTTGTAAGCGAAAAATCAAATATTTTTATTTTATTTTAATTATTTAGTAGTTCTAAATACTTAAGTTTAAAAATTCAAATCTAGCGGATCCTCGCTCCAATTTCATATAGACAAATCGAATCTTTCTTTAAATGCTTCAGAACATTCGGCAATCGTTTTTTTAAGAATGGATGAAGGCAATAAGACGCGTTATGTTGCCGTAGATTCTGTAGTTTTGTTTAGTTCTGCTATCGTACCGACCCCGAGAGAATTGAAATAGAGTGAGCTCACGTTATGTGACAGCAAAATAAAGCTTTAATTAAGTCAACGTTGCAATACCTGCACGACAATAGACTATATATCATTTATAGAGTTGGCGCGCATAATTTAGACTCGTCACATATTTTTAATCTCGAAAAATGCAGGTGGTCTCCCGAAAAGTGCTACTTTTCGTGACAACCTCGCGAAATGTGCTAGTCTTCGCCGCAATCAAGCGGATCGCGCTAGTCTTCGACGCGAATCAATGGAACGTGCTAGTCTTCGCCGCAATCAAGCGGATCGCGCTAGTCTTCGACGCGTATCAAGGAGACGTGCTAGTCTTCGCCGCAAACGCTGCAATGGACTAGTGTTCGGGGGAAACTGAATCGTGCTAGTTTTCGTAAGGAGCGTCGACATGTAAACTTCACGTAATTATCTCGTGTAAATCACGGAACTATTTGGTGAGTTAATGTTTTTTTTTCAGGTGAAATAGACTCTATTATTAATTCCGTCTTTGTGCCTTATATTTACTTGGAACCCTCCGGATTTGTCCGTGAGGCGCTAATAAAGCGCTCGCGCGCATCGACGCATTTACTAGCGCCTCACGGAAAGAACTCCGTGGGTTTTAAGTAAATATATAAGGTGTAAAGACGGAATTAATAGTAGAGTCAATTTTACCTGAAAATACATAAACTCACCAAATAGTTCCGTGATTTACACGAGATAATTACGTGAAATTTGCACATGATCTTTGCGTGAGATTTTTTCACGTAATAATAACTTGACTTTTCTCTCCGTACAAGAAAGTACAGCGATGATCAACGCTGAACCACCGTGATCGCCGATGGCAATAACTATAGGTGCAGTCCACAAGTGTAAACTTTTACACGTCACGCTCCACTGATATCGCGACACCGACACGATTGTAGTTCGCGATTATGTGTTGAATTAAAAGTTATAAATTATAAAATATCATAATTATAAATTAAAAGTTATGTGGACTTTCCATATCACTAATCTTTTTTGGATAATATAGAGATAAACTTAATTAGTATTATTTGTATTGTATTTAATTGCAAGTATTAAAATTTGTATTCATACGGTAAGTTGGGGTAATTCGGCCACCCTAATCAAAATATTTCCTTTCTCCTTCTGTAAATGCGTTGGAACAAAATTGTAAAGAAGACTTTAGAATATACTAAATATACTACCAAGAAAAACATTAGGAACGCCACAAATGTGATATTGGATTTGTAAGGTGCAAAAGTGTAAGAATGTGCGTTTTGGCCAAATTATCTGATATGTTACCTGATTGGGTCAATATTGAAAAAAAAAAAAAAAAAACAGAATAAATTAAATTATAAACAGTAAACATTAATATAAAATATGTAAAACTTGTACTGAATTATTAATAGGAGTTAACTCCTATGAATAATTCTTAGTATAAAGGAAATAAAGAAATTTATTTTTGTTATAATGCATTCTATAAATGATTTTGGAATTCTATATGAGAGTCTCCGTAAGGTAAACGAAAAATTCATTTCGATTAATGAAATTGATTATTGTTAATCATATTTTTAATGTTTTTTTCATCAGAAAAAAGACACATAAATAACTAAGTGAAAGTAATACAAATGCCACACCTTGTCATATTTATTGGATCACATCTTCGTTACAGATTGATCGAATGAGCTGAATTGTAGACGCGAAAGTATTTTTCTTCTACAAAATATAAAAAAAAGTATTTTTAATATTACTGCCATACTAATTTCATGGAAAAATCCTCACCTTTCTGCCCGTATCACTTTCAATTAGGGGTTTTAGCTTATATTTCGACTACAAACGAAATACTTGCTTTTTTGACTTTATAAGACGCCCGACTCGTTGAAATTGTTAAACAATTAAATTATATTTTTCATATTTGGAAGCTGGCGACATCGATTATTTAAGCTTTTCGATAAGTGAAGATAGCGAACTAGAAAAATGGCCGAATTAGTGTAGTGTCCGAATTACCCCGACTTACTTTAAATAAAATATAGGACTAAGTATATATTTAGGGCCCGAATAACGGAATTTTATTTTAGTAATAAAGTACAATTACAATATTAAGTAGTTTATTATACAGCAGCTAATAAGATAATTAACAAATCAATGATGCAAAAGCGGTATAGCATAATTAATTTGATTGTGAACAAATAAACAAGCCTTTTTAATAATATTGTTAGCATAAAATACTTCTAAGTTTGATAGTTTATCTACAATACATATATTCATCGTCATCGAATTTGTAGGATAATTCTTTATATCTTCTTTTTTTTAAAATTTCTGTCCAATAACAATAATCTTTCCATCCTTTTTGCCTATATATTGTATTACAATGACACTACCATCAGCAACAATACAACAATTATTCGGTATTTTATTCCATAATTCAAAGTTTTCAAATTTTAATTTTCTGTGACTGTCTGTACAACCAAAAGGTAATGCTATATTTATACGTGAATGTAAAAATGGCCAATGCATTGATCTTTTGTTGCGTTTTGACGGAATAAGTTTTTCTGCTAAACGTCGGTGGATTTGCTGTAATGGTTTTTCATTTTTTCTAAGTAACTTTTTTATAAACTGCATAAAATTTTCGAAGTCAAAAGCACTAAAGTCGTCAAGTGGCCCATAAAGTTTGACGTCTTCTCCTAGATGAATAAGATTGTGAACGTTTGAGATAACATAGTCTTTTCCATATAAAACTTTAAACTGCCTTACCAAATATGCTAATAATGACGATGCATAGCTATTATTTATTGTACAATCTTATGAATCGCATAAAATCCTTATAGCACAACTTAGTACGTTAAAGTGAACTATAAAAGGTTTTGGAAGCGTATCGTTAAGTATAATGGGGCCTGCATATAATAAAAAAAACGAAATACTGTAGCTTTCCAATGTCCTAAATCAGTTAAACACTGCGGTTTTCTATTAAATTCTACAGGAACATACTTGCCCAAATCTGTGAATGCCGACGAAAATTTCGCTGCTTCATCAGATGATAATTTTGGTGTTATTTTTAACCAAAATTTGATCAATAACTTTGTCACGCCCAAACATACTAGATGCATGTAATCGAGGGGAAACTGATTAATCATGTCAATCGATAATGCCTAGAATGGCGATATCGCATGGTGATGCTCTTCCTGACTCCGATTTCTAAAACTTTGGTTAGTTCTTAATGGTGCATTTTCGTTTAGAAACACCATTCTATTTTTCAAAAAATCACCCTCTTCAGTACATTTACCACAACCGAAATATCCATTAAACTGTTTTGTACACAAACAAAAACTTCTAGCAGGAGTGTCACAAATAATACATCTTAGGGTAACAGTATAATGTTTATTTCTAAAAATGATACCATTTTGGTTCAATTCTTTGAATTCATTTATGAATGGGGTTAAATATGTCGTAATAGAATCAGGTTTCTTATTGCCGTGATAAATGCCTATTACAAATGGTGTAATATAACGATTGTTAACTATTTTGCCCTGAATGGGCCATAAGGTTCTTTTTGTGGATTTGGTTATAAGCAATCCATCAACATTAATATCAATTTGGATACTATCACTTAAAAATTCTCTACTCAAAATATCTATTAGCGCTAATTTAAGGCCATAATGAAAATATTCTCCAGGTTCACAAGGAGCTATAATGGTTCTTAGAGGCGTACCTACAAAAGTGCGAGTATCATTTGGAAGTTCATTATGACCAGCTTTATTTAGCATTTTAAGAAGGTTGCTCATGTTGTCACGTCCTACAGTTCCACAACTTATATACCACGCTTGTAAGGATTTCTTTAAATCAAACGTGCCCTGTAAAATATTCTCATTATCTTCATTATCAGAAAAATAATCTTGATCAGAAGGTGTTTCGTCTGCGTAAGATAAATCACTATCTGTAACTTCGTCGTCACTATTATCACTATCACCATCATCATCAACATCTAATGTTGATAAAAATACATTAAATTTATTACGCATAGCTGACGTATCAGGCATGTTTTCTTGATTAACTTTTAAGTTAAATTCCATGGCTTCCTCTGTATTATTGATTCCAATACTTAAAGGAGTGGATATTAGGTTTGCGGTATCATTGACAATTTCATTGATAATATTGGTTTCAGTTAATTGTGATAGATTACAATTACTTATATCAAGTTCAGAATTCAATTCATCTATGTCATCAAACTCATCCGCAAGTCGCCGAAGTTTTTATTGTTTAGATAACCCCGCAAATTTTTTTCCTTTTGACATTCTGAAAAAAAAATAGGAAAAAAAAGATATGAGATAGGATTAGAGAGTTAGTAGCTATTTTGAAAAAAACACGTTTTTGTTTTTGTTAATAACAAAAGAACCGTGATAGCTAGACATAACATTTTCTTTAAATATAGGTATTTTAACTCTCTTTTGAATGCTATCCATCCGATCCAGATACATAGAGCCGTTCTCGAGAAATTACGATTTGAGAAAAAGGTAAAAAAAAATTTAACCTCAAATATCTCTGAAATTTCTGGACCAATGATTTTGCGCAAAGAACTCGGCCGAGAACTATACAAATCTACCTCTACGAGGAATTTTGAAGCGATTAAGTCAATTTTACTTCCGTAATTGTTGTACATAGAAAACTCGTTTTTTCATTTTCCAATTTTTTTCTCAAAAACTAACCAAAAGAATGGATTAAAATTTTTAGCTATTTATATTCTGCATTATCGTACTTTTTCTCCAAAAAATTGACCATTTAGTTTGGGAGTTACAAGTTTTAAAAAAAAACACGTTTTTGTCAATAACAAAAAAGCTGTGATAGCTAGCGAAATTTTTTTTTAAATTATAGGGTTTTTACACTCTTTCGAATGCTACTCATCCGATTTAAATATCTCGATCCTATCATTGAAAAAAAGCAAAAGACCATTTTGAAAAAATCAAAAATTCTAAATAAAACAAAAATGAATCAGCCCAATCAAAAAACGGATTTTTGACCCGCCATCACACAAAAACAAACAAAAAGAATGAAACCTGTCCGCCCGGTTTAAATCGACCGAGTAGAAGCTGAGATTCAGGTGTACACACACACACACACACACACACACACACACACACACACACACACACACACACACACACACACACACGCGCGCGCGCGCACACACACACACACACACCCACACCCACACCCACCCACCCCACACACACACACACACACACACACACATACACACACACACACACGCACATACACACAGCCATTTTTCAAAACTCACGTATTTTAGTTCTTAACACCTCGGATAACAATTATAACATGTTTTTACAACAACTCAAAAAATTACTATCACAAAGCTTCATCTACGAGGAAGCAATCAAAAAGTCAGGATTAGAACCATTCACTATTCAACCACCTGAAAAATAAAATATTAGGACCATTATTATTCATATTATACGTTAATGATCTATTGCTAGATATGCAAAAAATACCATTCTCTCTTAGGCACATGACACTGTGGTCATCTCTGGTGATGATACGTGGATCTCTGCGCAGGACAAAATGAATAACTAACTAGATAAAATAGCAAACTGGTTAGCACTAAATAAATTGTCCTTAAATTCTAGCAAAACGGTCCTTATGACTTTAGGGAATTATTGTGACAGCGTGCCAAAAAAAAATAAAAATTGAAAGATATAAACAGGAAATTAAAAGAGTTACAGACTACAAATACCTGGGGATAATTTGTTGATTATAACATGAAATGGGACCTACATATTCAATACCTTATAAATAAAACTAAATTTCTAATATTTCTCTTTGCCAAAATAAAAACTTATATGGACATAAAATCATTAACAATTCTATACTATGCTTTCTTTCACAGCAACATAAACTACGGAATAATCACGTGGAGAGGAGTTTATTTAGACAATATGAAACTATTACAAAACATCCAAACGAGAATCTTGAAAATTATACATAAAAACTCTTTCGTTGATGATATACCTTTAAATGTTAGACAAATATTTACATTAGAGGCACTAATGTATCACTATGAAGATCTAATAGAAATCTATGAAAAAAGTACTTCCATAACAAGGAATAAGAGTATCCAATTGCGAAAACGAAAAAGGCTGTTAGCGATAAGAATAGTTTCAGGCTAGTACTAAAAATTTTTAATAGTCTACCCAACGATCTAAAAAATATATGTAGTAAAGGAAATAATAGGAAATATAATTTAAGGAAAAGACTAAAAACTTACATAAAATCAACATAAATTATGTCATCATAAACTTAGTTTATTTTGTTTTCTCTTTCTTTGTTTAAATTATGCAATTTGTCAGGACGGAAAAAAGAGAAAAAATTAATAAATAAATAAATATTAATCTATATAAATATAATTTAAATAATGTTTTTACTTAAATCATGTATTAACTGTTGTTGTTATATATTTTATTAACTGTTTCAAAATTATTCAATTTAAATTATTCAATTATATATTTTATTAACTGTTTCAAAATTATAAAAAACTTTATAAATACTGCTCCCCCGTCTCTATCCCTACATCTCTGTCGCTTCGAGTCTGCCTCTAACTCGTCTCTCTGTTTCTATTAACCCTTTGAAGCATGGTGGTAACCACGTTACCACCTCGATTTCTTTAGATTTTTGTTATTTACTTTGCTGTTAACGTATTCAGATCCTGTTTTTTGCTATTCTCAGATACTTTAGTGATGAAAGAACACAAAAATATAGTTTAATTGACAAAATTGTTTATAATAAATGATTTATAAATAAACAAACATAAAAAAATCATGTTTTTTCTGCAAAATTCATTTTTGAAGAATCTGTTGAAGATAGTAACTTGAAATTTGGTGTAGATAGGTTTTTGGGGTCGCTGATTACGAATCCGAGGTCAGATTTGCAAAATTCAAAATGGTGGATCCAAGATGGCGGACATCAAAATTTAAATCTTCGAGAATGTCGATGAAAATTGTTACTCAGAGATTTTCGGGGTCGCTGATTACAAATCTGATGTTAGATTTGCAAAATTCAAGATGGCGGATCCAAGATGGCGGACACCAAAATTTAAATCTTTGAGAATGTCGATGAAAATTGTTACTCAGGGGGTTTTCGGGGTCGCTGATTACGAATCTGATGTCAGATTTGCAAAATTCGAAATGGCGAACATCAAAATTTAAATCTTTGATAATGTCGATGAAAATTGTTACTCAGGGGTTTTAGGGGTCGCTGATTACGAATCTGATGTCAGATTTGCAAAATTTAAATTTCGCAAATCTGACATTAGATTCGTAATCAGCAATCCCGAAAACCCTTGAGTAAAATTTTTCATTGATATTCTAAATAATTTAAATTTCGGTGGCCGCCATCTTGGATCTGCCATCTTGAATTTTGCAAATCTGACATCAGATTCATAATCAGCGACCTCGAAAACCCCTGAGTAATAATTTTCATCGATATTCTCGAATATTTAAATTTTGGTGTCCGCCATCTTGAATCCGCTATCTTGAACTTTGCAAATCTGACATCAGATTCGTAATCAGCGACCCTGAAAACCCCTGAGTGAACATTTTTAGCCTCAAATACACTATTTTTAATTTTTTCGTTCGCCATCTTTTGTCCGCCATCTTGGATTTGAAAAAATCAAAATTCTGGTGGCATATTCGTAGTCAGCGATCCCAAAAACCCTCGAGTAAGAAATTTCAGGCCAAAATAGAGAATAGAAAAATTTGTGCTTCAAAGGGTTAACCCGTCTTCACGTCTTTGTTTCTACATTCTGACGGCACAACTTTGTCTATACGCCTCTGTCTCTCTGATTCTGCCCGTACGCCACTATCCCTACATCTCTGTTGCTTCGAGTCTGTGTCTATGTTTGTCTCTCCGACTCTATGTCTCTGTCTCTACGTCTTTGTCTCTACATTCTGATTGTACTTATCTCTGTGTGAGATAAAAATAACAAAATTTGAAGTACTGTTAAAGAATAGTACCACTTCAAATTTTAGTCCAAAGCACCTATATTATAATTCCAACCGTACCTGTTAAGCGGCGTAGTAGGAAACTGTTCAATTAACGCCATTATTTTGAGGGAGGCGGGTGAGGAGCGTCTTCACGTTTCTGTCTCTATTTCCCTGCCTTTGTCTCTGTTTCTATGTTTCTGCCTCTACATCCAAATCTCTCCTCTTCTATCTATACATCTCCGTCTCTAGGTCTCTGTCACTACGCCTCTGTCTCTATTTCTCTGTCATTCCATCCCAGTCTCTACAGTTCTGTCTCTACTTCTCTGTCTTTACTTTCTGACTGTCTGACCTTGTCTTTACTTTCTGACTGTCCAAAAAAGTTTCAGATGATACATCAAAAAAATCTACTATCTTTAAAATGACAAAAATGTGATTTTGCATTCATTTTTTGTGTAGGTTTTTCTAATAGGAAGCATTCAATTTACTTATATGTATTTTAAAATATAAAAGACATTATTATTATTTACTCATATTGGTATTAATATGAATAATAAAATAACAATTAAATTTATGTGCAAAATTTGTTATAAAAATGAAAGAAACTATATTATGTAATTTTAAATTCAATGGTGTAGTTTTGTGACGATTTAACATATCTGTCCTCGTAAGTTGTCCGTCTAATAATCAAAAATTCAACAGCAATTTACTATATTAATACTCCCTTTTAGACAATATATATAGACAAACATGCTTAACTTGTCTGCTAATACCAGTGTAAACACAGTTACACAGCTTATCGCTCATATAAGTATAACCATCAACCATGTGATTCCAACAGAGTTTGTTAGGCATGCTTATTTTTTCTTGTAGTCATTAATTGTTTGTATTTCTAAGTAAGTTACAAAGTGAAAATTTAATGTGTTATATGTACATGTAGATATATCTACATAATTTTTACAAGTGCAGTAATATCAACAAGCAGTGGCAGTGTATGATTCAAATTTGGGAAGTAGCTTTAGTTTAAGACAGAAAGTTTGTATGAAACTTATATAGAAATAGATGATTAAAGATATACTGTATTCAAGTGATCATTGAAAGAATGATCTTATTGGCTTTCATGTACTCATGTACCTTTGGCTATGATAATATTGGCTTCTTAAGTTTTGGTTGAGATCTTATATTTTATAAGATCTGCTGACTGGTTTTCATTCTTCGGAATTCTTTTTTTAGTTAAAAGAATCTTCTTTATTTTTTAATTTTTATATACGCAAATTTTTCTGATATTTTCTTTTTGAAAGTAATTCCTTGCGTGTTTTAAATAACTTCTGTTCGTAACTTATACTATCGGATTCGGAAAATATTATAAACGATAGTGTATTTTCTGAGAAAATACCAATCTAAAATTTACTATTCTGATAAAATACATCTACCAAGAAAGGAGCATAGGTGTTGCAGTATCTAGAAATGAAGTTGTGTGTTGTTTTAAACTCTGAAATCAGGGATTAAACACGAATAACTTTGTACTCCGAAGCAATGATGGCTATTGACGCCCACGAGTGGCCTACTTCACACCCTAGGTACATAATATAAGGTAACTTGGGGTAATTCGGCCACCTTAAGCGGAATATTTTCTTTCTCCTTCTGTAAATGCGTTGGGATAAAATTTTAAAGAAGACTTTAAAATATACTAAATATACTATCAAGAAAAAAATTGGGAACGCCCCAAAATTGTTAAAGTAATGCTTATTAGCTACTTAGGTTACATTTGGCAAGCACGCGTCCGACTTACATGCGGCTATCTCGTGACTACTAACTTTGCATGTGCTGACGGCGCACTCGGTACTCTCACACACACTCTCACATGCATGTACCTATGTTAAGGAGCGTATAAGCATTTACTTATACTCCAACAGTTTTAATACGGTATCATACGGTTTCAAACATTTTTTAAGATTTATAGAATTTATAAAACGTACTAAACGTAAAATCGTGATTACATTTTTCTAAACATAAAAACCATAATTTATTTATTTATTTTTTCATTTTATTTTTTTTGTTTTCTATGAAAATGTGTTAAGCTGTATAAAAATGTATAAAACCGTATAAAAATGTAATAAATTTAAAAAACCTACGGAAATATACATAGAAATATACATTTTTATACGGTTTCATAGATTTCTTATTTCCATACGGGCAGTAGCTAGAAAATGTTATACCTAATAATGTCTTGGCTTGTCCGGAATTGGGGAACTCACTGGAAGCTGAGCAGAATTTTACTGCAACCGCGCAATACAAAAAATGTGCAGGTAAAAACAACCTGTAATAATCAATAAAACTACACAATGAAATTATTTGTCTAACATGAACGGAATGATAGTTTGTAACAGAATTTACGATTCAATACAAAATTCAAAATCGTATGAATCAAAACAATTATACAATGCTTTAAAGGTTATAAAAACATTATTTATTTATTTATTTTATATTTTTATTTTCTATGAAAATGTGTTAAACTGTATAAAAATGTATAAAACCGTATAAAAATGTAATAAATTTGAAAAAATCTACGGAAATATACATAGACATATACATTTTTATACGGTTTCATAGATTTATTATTTCCATACGGGCAGTAGCTAAAAAATCTTTTACCTAATAATGTCTTGGCTTGTCCGGAATTGTAGCAATCACTGGAAGCTTGATGTAGGCGTGAGCACTCGGGGGGCGTTGGTGAGCGCTCTACTCGAGGGATCGGCTCGCTAGCCGATTTTGAGTATGCCGAGTATGCCGACAGCACTTCAGACCGATGTTGTGTCTGGTAATTTACACGAATGCCTGTTCTGGTGTAGGCCGGTTGTCTCGGTTTGCGAGAGAACAACGCACCAAGAGGAGGGGCACTCTGAGTGCTGGAGAGCGCTTGAGCGCGCAGGGTTGTGCTCAGACTTGAGCCGGAGCGAAGTTATCCGTATCCGATGTATCCTGTGAGCATAGGTAGGTGATAGACGGAGCAATGGCTCGACGTCTATCGATGCAGGGAGGCGCTGCAGGTGCTCGCTAGGCGGCTTCTTAGTGCGAGAGGGGATCGGCGGAGCAATAGCTCGACGTCGATCAAGGCAGGTTGCGAGCTGTATATGCTCGCTGCGCTCTGTGGACGCTTGGAGAGGGTTGACGGAGCAACCGCTCGACGTCAACCGGAGCCGGAGGCGAGCTGTAAGGCAGAGCGTGCCTGCAGAGGCGACGATTCGTCGCTGATGCTCCCTCGTTGCACAGGGGGAGGACACAGCACTATCCCCCCTGTGTCAACCCCTGGTCCTGGGTCTAGGTGGTAGGGCGAGACCACCTGGCTCGGTGTAGGCAACACCACCCTGCTTCGGGGATTATTTTTGGGTTTGATTAAAGTTGGGAGTCAGTTCCAAAACGGGAACTGACTCGCCAAAACTAAGGGGAGCGCGTGAGCGCGGCCCTTAGACCGTGAGGTCGATGGCGGCCTCCGGGAGAGAGGTCGTTTCTAGCGCCGCCCGACGCTTTATCGCCGTCTTGCCTGGTTTGACGGGCTGCGTCCTTTTTCGAAGGACCGGCTCATTCCGATGAGCGGGCGGGGGTCGGCAGGCCTTCTTCGCTGGGACGTTCTCGGTGAGCGGCAGGTCCACTAAGGCGATGCGCTTAGGAGCCGGAGGCGCTCCTGCGGCGATTCGCCGAACAGTCAGCTCCAACGAAGGGCGTTCTCGGCCAGTGGGCGGAGTGTCTACGAACTGGTACGTCCGGGACACTGCCGGAGGAGGCGGAGGGGCGGCGCTAGGTTGCGCTCGCCACAACTGCTCTCGGAGTTCCTGTAACTCCGCTCGGCTCTGCTCCCGCAGCTGCCGAATCTCCAGCTCGTGGCTGGCCTGTAGCTGAGCCCGGTCCTTGGCCCACTTCCGGGCCTGGTCGTTGAGCTCCTGCTGGTGCTGCTGGAGGAGATGCTCCCTGAGTCGCCGCCTTTCCAAGATCTGCTCCCGGACGATGTTCCCTAGGCGGAGCCGAAGGAGTTCCTTTTCCGCCTCGAGAGCCCGGAATTTGCCGGAGGACATAAATCCAGAAGGCGCAGACTGGAAGGATAAGTAGGAAGAGGTAGGGAAATGAGCCGGGAAAGACTCTTCAAAAACGCGACCAATAGGTCTCGTAAATAAAAACTCAAGGTTTTTATTAATCAAAAATCTCCTTTATTCACCCGAAATTACTCTGCCGAGGCTGAGACCGTCCTACTATGTAGGGGGAGTCGGGGGAAATAAGGCTGCCGAGGCGTCGGTGCGCGGGGCTTATATGCCCCGGAGCGCGCTTACTTACTTTGGCGAGCGCAAAAGTAGGGCCGTCGCCGCCTGGCGGCGGCGCCGCGTACTGCTCTCAGGCGGGTCGGCGCGCAGCGCGGGAAAATTCAAATGCGCTATATACAGTTTTACGCGTAAACCGGCGCGGAGAGTCTATTAACATTAATAATTATAAATATAATTAATACTATTTATTAAGTATTAATACTAGGCGCGTAACAAGCTGATCAGAATAACTCCAAAATCCATTCGTTAGAAACGATCATTCGCCATGCGAGCGGAGACGTGAAAAAGAGAAACTTTGCTGTTGCTTCGCAACGCGCTTGTTTCGCCAGGAACAGTGTACATTGTACATCTTAAGCGCGGCGCTGCGCTATGCCGCTGCTTTCATTCGTGTTCTCGTATACATTATATCAGTATATCAAATGCATTTGAAATAGAAAAATATATTTCGGCTCTCTATTATCACCATTTATTTTACGATGCGATACATAATAGAAAAGTAAAAAAAATACACACAAAAATGGTTGTTAAAACTTTATTTGTACATTTTAGAAAAGAGCAAATAATAGGCCGTAATTACAGTAGGGTTTTATTGAATTCATTTATTAAACTATTAAAATGAACTTCTTTCCCATACAAATTGCATGCAGCGATTTTTTATGATTAATGACAATCCGATAAAATGATTACATATATTCTGTAATAAAAATTCCCTTCGTAACTATATCATTTCCTGCGGATGATGTAAAAGATGATGTAAATTCTATATCATTAGAACATTCGTTGCTACGTTGCTATGTAAATAAACGAATAACCTCTTCTGACACAGACGCCGAGAAGTTGGCTACTAACTTCGCTTACGATTTCATTCATAGATTCTCTTCTCTTGTCAAAGCGTAAATTTATCTTACAAACTGCATCACTGGTATTAAGATTTCATTAATTTATTTGCAATAATTGTATTTGTCATTTTATTGCGAAACACATTATTTCAAGTTATTTTTTTGTGCTCTTTCCGAAAATGCAGAAATAAAAAGAAATAAAAGTGAAAAAAAATTTTTTCCATTCAAATGTACTTTTAACTTTTTTAATATTGTCTCTATCGCAAAATAAATGATACCAATCGATAGAGGAGACAAAAATACTTAGAAAGTCCCTTATCCGGAATTAATTCATTAATTGACTATTTTGCTGTAACGTTATTAATGTGGTGCGTTGGAGGATTATCTATGGGCAAGGTGTAGCCTATAAGAAACAATATATGGACGAAATATTGGCTTTATAATAGCACGGCGCCGGAGCCACACACGGTCTGTCTATCTTTAGATATATCTTGGGCAACTATTGCCCATATATTGCTTATACAAAACAAATGTTTCGATTGACATTGCCAATAAACGAAAGTTTTCCGTGTATGTAGCAATAAAAGAAGCAATATTTGGGCCAAATCTATCCATATTTTTATAAAACGAATATATATATATATATATATTACGAAACTATGTCTACATAGTTAGTAGAAAAATTATATATTATAATATGAATAATAAAAAAAATATCAAAATATATTAAAACATGAAAAAATGTTTTCATGCATTTTAAGAATATCGATTAAATAAACGATCATAAGAAATAAACCAACTTGGGCGAGATCGTAAGAAGGTACCAACTCACGTGGTCGGCATTCAAAATTTTTTAGCTGACTGTACTAATATCATTCAGTAGACGATTTCTGTAGGAATCAGTCTCTAGCGTAAAGCTGAGGGTACCCAGGGGGTTTTTTGATCCGCTGAGCTCGTTTTTGAGATCTATTTCAGCGTAGGTATGCACGCGTATGCCCAGAAGATGATTTTCGCGGAAATCAAAGCTTTTATCGCGGATCTGAATTTAATTATTAAATTATTGATTGTACAATTTAGTGAGAGGGGCATCGGGCAGTTTCTTTTCTCCCGACGCCATGACGGCCAAATATTGCTTCTTTTATTGCTACACACACGGAAAACTTTCGTTTATTGGCAATGTCAATCGAAACATTTGATTTGTATAATCAATATATGGGCAATAGTTGCCCAAGATATATCTAAAGATTATATACATATTTCGCCCATATAGCTATTGTTTCTTATAGGCCACATCTTGCCCATACTTGGCTAATACTATATGCAATATTTGGACCATAGTAACTTTTTTACGAAGGAGAACACTCATTGAAGGTTTGAATTTAATTACTTGCAAGGATTATTCTTGAATCACTCTAAAAGTGTCACTGAAAGTCTTGCTCTAAGTCTCGCTGAAAGTCTCGATGAAAGTCTCGATGAAAGTCTCGCTGAAAGTCTCGCTGAAATCTCGCTTACAGTGCCGCTAAAAGTCTGATTCGCAGTCTCGTAGAAAGTGTCAGTCAAGGTTTCGCTAAAAGTCTTATCTAAGGTCTTTGACTTAACACGATTACTACCTTAACAAAACAAAAATAATCGTACATACAACTTATACGTTATTTGTGTTAAAATTATACAGATTCGCTGATACACTGACTTAATACTCGCGCATCACAAGCGCGCTTACAATTTACGGAATGGTATGAGCTAACGCGGTTCGGCAATTTCGCTAATCCTTTAGTGAGTGTTCTCCCGCGTAAAAAAAGTTACTATGGCCCAAATATTGCACGTAGTATAAGCCAAGTATGGGCAAGAGGTGGCCTATGAGAAACAATATATGTGCAAAATATTGGCTTTATAATGCCACGGAGCCGGAGCCAGATTGGTCAATATTTATACATTTCTTGGACAACTGTTGCACATATATCGACCGTATATGCCAAGATATGGGAAAATCAATCGATATATTGGATAACAGTCATCCATATATAAGAATCGTATATATTGTGTCTACGTTTTTGTAATTTCAATATTCTTATAGTTTTTTATGTGAAAGTTTTATTAAAATATATTTTTTAATATAAACTAAAAACTATAAAATATTATTTCCGTGTTCAAAGTATTAAAAAACTAATCTGTAAGTGTAGTTCTTTGAATAAAAAAACACAAGACGAAAAATAAAACAAAATTTTACAAGGGAAACATAGATTTTAGACAAAAGTTAAAATACTCAACTTTTTAGTAAAAAAATATCTTTTATTTATGAATTTATTATTATGTACTATATTAAATGAAGCATTCGTTATGGCGAACTGGTAGTCGTCGACGGCGTGAAGGGCCTCTGATCTTGTCGAACTGAATTTGTTGTCGTTGCACTGCGCTTCTGCAGACGGCGTGAAAGCATGTGATATATATGGTGCGACTTTCCTGTACTGCACGTTCCCGCTGTGATGCGCAGATGACGACGAAAGCTATAGGCTCATGGCCACGGAAAAACGCCGGCTCTTACGGAAAGCGCGGGTAACACGGAACGTGCGGCCCGGCGCTCATTCCTAGCCACGTTCCGTGTTTCCCGCTTATCCCGCGCTTTCCGTAAGAGCCGGCGTTTTTCCGTGGCCATGAGCTTATAGCTTTCATCGTCGTCTGCGCATCAGAGCGGGAACGGGCAGTCCAGGAAAGTTGCACCATACTTATCACATGCTTCCACGCCGTCTGCAGAAGCGCAGTGCAACGACAACACATCCAGCTCGACAAGATCAGAGGCCCTTCACGTCGTCGACGACTACCAGTTCGCCAAAACGAATGCTTCATTTAATATAGTACATAATAATAAATTAATAAATAAAAGATGTTTTTTACTAAAAAGTTGTGTATTTTAATTTTTGTCTAAAATCTATGTTTTCCTTGTAAAATTTTGTTTTATTTTTCGTTTTGTGTTCTTTTATTCGAAGAACTACACTTACAGATAAGTTTTTTAATACTTTCAACACGGAAATAATATTTTATAGTTTTATTTTATATTAAAAAATATATTTATATCACTGCCACGCCTATTCGTGACATAAGTAGTCCATTATTGCACCGTCCTTATCACCTTCGCTATCGCTCGGGCGATACTGCACGTTGTAAAAATGGACTGCTAATGGCACGAATAGGCGTTACATGGCGGATTTATGCAGTCAGGGCTATAAAATAATGTACGATACACGTGTCATAAGTCGTTCTTTATGGCACTAGTATCGTAATGTACTATTTAATAACACTTTCACATAAAACATTTAGCCTGAACACTATAAGAACATTGAAATTACAAAAACGTAGACACAATATACACGATTCTCATATATGGATTAATTTTTCCCATATCTTGGCATATACGGTCGATATATGGGCAACAGTTGTTCAAGAAATGTATAAATATTGACCAAATGTTGCTCCGGCGCCGTGGCATTATAAAGCCAATATTTTGCCCATATATTGTTTCTCATAGGCCACCTCTTGCCCATACTTGGCTTATACTATGTGCAATATTTAGGCCATAGTAACTTTTTTTACGCGAGCTAGCTGAACATTTAGAACACCCTGAAACAAGATTCTTGGCGATACTAAATATGCCTTTTAGCTAGATATTCAGACAGACATTGAGTTGAACTTTTAGCGAGCCCAAAAGCGATATATGGAGCGAGCCTTTGAGCGAGACTTTGAGTGAGACCTTAAGGAGGCTTTTGCACGACAATACAGTTTGTGCGCTCAGCGAGAGCACAAACTATACCATGCACGTCGTTCTGTCTCTCTCGCTTTCGTGTAGGTCGTCTGCTATTTGTGCTCATAATCATGAATATCTCAAAATTGCCCACTGCTACGTACAATTTACAAGGTGTGATTTGAAAGGGGAAGCCTTAATCTTTAAAGCCATATGCTTTTTACGGGTTAAAAATTTGATCCCTTTTCAGAAATACTCGACTTAACCTATTTTTTCCCGCTGTCCCATAAGAGTACATGTAAAAAATGATAATTTCAAACGTTAATTTCTCAAAATTTTCCACGGTTATAGGGCAAAATAAACATACCACAAGATTCGGTACATCTTGAACTATTGAAAATGTTATATCCTAGTTTGCAAATTTTCATGCAAGAGCGTCCTTAAGAGAGAGATTAAGCGAGACTTTGTGCAAGACTTTGAGCTGGAATTTGAGAGAGACGTTCAGCTTCACTTTGATCGATACCTTCAGCAAGACTTTAAGCGACACCTTGAGCAAGACTTTTTGCAATACTATTAGGGAGGCATTTGGAAAACTTATCATAAAGTTTAGCAGACGTTTGGGAAAACTTTAGCCAATTTTATCTAACGTTTTGATGAACTTTAAAAAGGTCTAGCTGACATTTAGGTAACCTTTGCGAGGTAAAGATAAATTTTGGAAATCTTATTCCAAAGTTTAGTGGACGTTTTGGGAAACTTTGGCGGAATAAAGATAAAGTTTGGATAACTTATAACAAAATTTAACATATGTCTCGGATACCTATTGCGATAGCATCCTAGTATTTTGAAAACCTCTGGCTACACTGAGAGAAATGGATTACTTGAGCCAAAAGGAAATTCCTTTTGGGAAAATCCTTTGGATGTAAAATGATTATCTTATTGAATCGGGTAGGAGGGGAGGTGGCGAAAAAAATTCTAACTCGTAAAATCGAACTTATACCCCGATAGTTTTTTCAGAGCTTCTTCCAGATTATGAAGCAAACCTAGAAAAATATTACGAGAAAAATCCTATAAAAACACTACCCTTAGGTGGGAAAAATGGGGTTCCATACCAAAATAAAATTCTAACTATAAAATCTCACTAAATGATGAAATTAACCTAGAAAAACATCTCAAGACACGAAGACCTTTTTGGTTTCTCATTATAACTGATTGCCTAATCGGTATGAAAAACAAACCATATGCAACTAAACCGTATGGCTTAAGATATGGCTGAAAGTATGGGCTAAAGAATGGCTGGGAGTATGGCTGGAAGTATAGTTAAAAGTATGGCTTAAAGAAGGTCGAAAATATTGGCAATATATTGAGTATATATTGGCAATATATTGGGAATATATTAGCAAAAAATTGGCAATATACTGGAAATTAATTAGCAATATATTGGCAATATCTAGTGAATACATTGAATATCTTGAAATTTCGAAAATACAATTACGTAATTCTAAGCTCGCAAGATAAACGAGGAACATAGTTGTCATTTACTTTATTCTCTGTTGCATGTTTGGAAAAAGTTTACCTAAACTTAGGCTATCCTTATCAAAATTTAATTATTACACTGTTACGCCAAGGTGCCGCGAATCTGCCGTCGCTCTGCTCACATCTACGGCGATGCATGGCCGCGTTTTCCCTCGGTCTCTCACTCTCCCTCTCTCTCACTCTCACTCTCGTGACCCCGAGTAATCCAGGGGTCTATCAAGCTGCAATAGCAAAGTCAGCGTAATAAAAAAACACACATCCTATAATTTTTAACTCATGTGTTTAGCTAATTAATTACCACCAGCAATAATTAATAACCACTGCGATCGACCGTTAACACCTGTTACGCTATCTTGACTTTTAAGCTGACTCAGCATTGCGATCACGACCGTAGTTTTTGAGATACAGAATCCATTCAGGCGCCATAATTTTTAGCTCGCCGAGCACTACAAGATCGTATAGTGTCAAATCCGATGTGGTTAAGTTTTAACCTCTAAATTAATCAAAAACGAATAAAAAAATAACAAAAAATTATCAAGCGCTTATTACGGCGATACGCCGTCGTAGGATTAGACTTCAAACATATAATTACAATTAATTACCACTGCAACAAATTAATTACCACCGAAAAACACCGTTTAACACCTTTTTTCCGGTAAAACCAACTTAAGCTAGTGCAAATTCGCGCCGTTCCCGCTCTGGTGGAGTTACAGAATCGATTCTGGTCTTAACATTTTTAGCTCGGCTAGTACTACACGATGGTAAAGTGAAATAAGGAACGTGGTTATTTTTTAACCCCAAAATTAAACAAAAACCAATAAAAAATTATAAAAAATTATCAAGCGCTTATTACAGCAACTCGCCGTGGTAAGATTAGACTTGAAACATATAATTACAATTAATTACCACTGCAAAATATAATTACTACTCAAGAACACCGATTACCACTTTTTTCTGGGAAAACCGACATAAGCTAGCGCAAACTCGTGCCTTTCCAACTCTAGTGAAATTACTGAATCGATTCTGGTCTTAAAATTTTTAGCTTGACGAGTACTACACGATGGTACAGCGCCAAATACGATATGGTTAATTTTTAACTCCCAAAGTAATCAAAAATGAATAAAATGTAACAAAAAATAATCAAGCGCTTATTGCATCGACTTGCCGTTGTGGAATTAGACTTGAAATATATAATTATAATTAATTACCACTGCAGGAAATTAATTACCACTCAAAAACACCGATTAATGCCTGTTTTTCGGGAAGACCGACTTAAGCTAGCGCAAACTCGCGCCGTTTCCGCTCTAGTGGAGTTACGGAATCGATTCTAGTCTTAAAATTTTGAGCTCTGCTAGCACTGCACGATGGTAAAGTGAAATATAGAATATGATTAATTTTTAACCCCTAAATTAAACAAAAACGAATAAAAAATTACAAAAGTGATCAAGCACTTATTACAGCGACTCGTCGTCGTAGGATTAGACTTGAAACATATAATTACAATTAATTACCACTGCAGGAAATTAATTACCAATCAAAAACACCGATTAACATCTTTTCTCCGGGAAAACCGAGTTAAGCTGGCACAAACTCGCGCCATTCCTGCTCTAGTGGAGTTACGTAATCGATTCTGATCTTACAATTTTTAGCTGGGATAGCAGTACACGATGGTAAAATGAAATATAGAATGTGGTTAATTTTTAACCCCTAAATTAATCAAAAACGAATAAAAAATAACAAAAAATTATCAAGCGCTTATTACAGCGACTCGCCGTCGTGGAATTAGACTTGAAATCTATAATTACAATTAATTACCAAAGCAGGAAATTAATTACCATTCAAAAACACCGATTAACACCTGTTCTTTGGGAAAACCGACTTAAGCTAGCGCAAACTCGCGCCGTTTCCGCTCTAGTGGAGTTACGGAATCGATTCTGGTCTTAAAATTTTTAGCTCGGCTAGCACTGCACGATGGTAAAGTGAAATATAGAATATGGTTAATTTTTAACCCCTAAATTAAACAAAAACTAATAAAGAATTACAAAAGTTATCAAGCGCTTATTACAGCGACTCGTCGTCGTAGGATTAGACTTGAAACATATAACTAAAATTAATTACCTTTCAAAAATACCGATTAACACCTTTTTTCTGGGAAAACCGACTTAAGCTAGCGCAAACTCGCGCCGTTGCTGATCTACGGGAGTTTCGGAATCGATTGTGGTCTTAAAATTTTTAGCTCGGCTGGCACTACACGATGGTACCGTGAAATATAGAATATGGTTAATTTTTAACCCCTAAATTAAACAAAAACGAATAAAAAATTACAAAATTATCAAGCGCTTATTACAGCGACTCGTCGGCGTAGGATTAGACTTGAAACATATAATTTCAGTTAATTACCACTGAAGGAAATTAATTACCACTCAAAAACACCGTTTAACTCCTTCTTTTCGAGGAAACCGCCTTAAGCTAGTGCAGACTCGCCCTATTCAGACTCTAGTAAAGTTACGGAGTTCAAGCCATTCGCGAGGTATAGAATTTATTTTATTTGAGCATGAGTTTATTACTGAGATTTCGCATACAATTTTGAGACATATCAATGAAATTTAATAATTTGTGCATTTGTAAGAAGACGCACTTTCTTATTAGCTACTTAATACTTTAATTTACAATGAAATTCATACAATACATAATAAACTTAGTTCTTTGAAATTATAATCCCCTCATCCAAACTTCTTATTATATTACTAAATTTATATTAATTTTATTAATAGTTCCTCGAATTTTGGAACAATAACAATATACCGAAAAGGTATTACATTACAACCTTTTATTGTCAACAAGTCTTTGCTTAAAGAATTTTTGCGGTATATCAAAGGAGTAAACGTTCCAATGCTTTGACTTATAGATAACAAATGTATGGGTATCAAGTGAAAAGAAATATTGTGAAGAATTCTATATGATGAATAAGTGTGGCATATTGAAGAGGTATCAAATTACAGCCGTTTCCTGTCAACAACTCTTCTATATTTAAGCATTTGCATGTGTTTGCGGTATATCAAAGGGTATAATGCACTTCTTAGAATTTTGCAGCTTGTGGGGTCTTGTTAACAGTTTATTTCTGTAACGTTCTAGAACGAGATTATCAGCGATTCCAATCAATTTTTGCGTCATACAGACCCTATAAATACGACTTAGCTGCTGCAATTCTTTCAGTGTAAAAGAGAATCTCTTTCAGGGGTTACTATCATTATTATTGAATTTTCTTAAGCGATCGATATTTGTTCGGTTTTGCGAGGTATCTCGAAATCTCGAATCGATCTCCAAACCCAACAGAAATCGAGAAGCAGCGAAGAGAGGCAAATTAACACTAGTAAAAAGTATAAAAGAGCGCACACAACGCGTTTTCGAATAGTTGACAACTATTCTTAGAACAATCAACATGTCTGCTTACGAGTGTAAAAAAATCGTTGAGCGTACGCGAGAAGTTGCGCAACTGCTACAAAGTGGTAAAATTGATAAAAGCGAGATTCCAAAATGGATAAAATATACAACACAAAATATCAAGTTTTTGAGCAAATTATTGAAAAGTTGAAGCTACAGCTCCAGAGAAACAAAAATACTTATCTACGATTGGATTATTGAAATCTCATCAATTGAAACTAAAGTTTACTAAAAGCAGGAGAGGGTTTACGTAAAAGATTACTAGACAGAGTAAAATGGCAAGATCTTAAATGTGCATTTAATGAACGAATCGGATCAGGTGTTATTACAAACTTAAAGAACTTAGACGCTACTGGATTTATGAAAGATGCTCAGATATAGTTTAAAATTCGAATTATAAATGCATTGAAGAAAGAAAATAATCTTAAAGTATATACAGTGCTGGCAGCTGAATATGTGATAAGCTGATGAAGAAATAATTGAAATGAAATATTTTAATATGAAAGCTGAATCGATTTCGCAAACAACAGATTTAAAACAATGGTTTACAACAAACGTTAAACAGCCCATATTAAGAGATATGGAAGAATTTGAAGAGCGAGATTCAGGCTGGTTGCTTCATACAATTCTTAACTTAAGTGTACATATAAATAAATTTAATCCAACTCATGGAAGTTATTACATTGACTTACCAGATTTTATAAAAAGGAAAAAAGCATGTGTTAATGTGCAAAATGAAGACAATGCATGTTTCAAATGGGCAATACTATCGGCCTTGCATTCTGTGCACTATTCAGATCGAGTGAAAGAATATAAGCAATATGAGAACGAATTAAATTTTACAGGAATAGAATTTCCTATAAGACCAAAACAAATTCCAAAGTTTGAAAAACAAAATAATCTCTCGACGAATATTTACATTTTAAAAAAGTGTAGTGGAAAATTTAAAGTTGCGCCACTGCATATAACAACATTTAAGAAGGAAACACATGTAAATCTTCTTCTGATACAAAATAATTATGAGGATGAGGATGAAGAAGAAGAGCTGGATGAAGATACTACAGTTATATCTCATTATGTTTGGATCAAAGACTTATCTCGCTTGGTATCTTCACAACTTTCAAAACGTAATGGCCGAAAATATTTATGTGACAGATGCCTACATTACTTTAGAGATATCTAAATTAGAATATCATGAACAAGATTATGCGCAAATCAATAAGTGTAGAGTGAACTTACCTACACCAAGAGACCAAATTTTACAATTTAAAAATTATAATAATAAAGAGAAAGTACCATTTATCATTTATGCAGATTTTGAGTGTCTCTTGAAACCTATACAAGTTGGAAACGCTTATCAAAAGCATGAAGCATTCAGTGTGGGGTACTACTTAAAATGTAGCTATGGTAACTCTCTATCATATTACCGTAGCTACAGAGGACCGAGCCCTGCTGAATGGTTTGCAAGGGAATTGCAAGTTTTAGCTGAGAATGTAGAGACTGCCTTAGAATGTGCAATACCTATGGAAATGTTAACATTGGAACAAGAACAAGCATTCCAATGCACAAAAACTTGTCATATTTGTGAGAAACCCTTGGGCGAGGAGCGTGTTCGAGATCACTGTCATCTGACTGGAAAGTAAGGTTAAATATGCATCCTTATTACTTAAACATATTACTTTAATTTATTATTTTTATATGTTTCAGGTATCGAGGAGCAGCGCATGAAAAATGTAACCTCAATTACCAAGAGTCATGCAGTATTCCGGTTATATTCCACAATTTAACTGGCTATGACTCCCACTTTCTCATCAAGGCTATTGCTCAAGGTTTTCCTGGTCGGGTTAATCTTTTACCGTTAAATGAAGAACGTTTCATCTCATTTATCAAGCACATCGAAGGAAGTGACATAAACTTTAGATTTAATGACACCTAGCGATTCATGGCATCATCGCTAGATAAACTATCATCATACCTCGAGGAACTCAGAATTTTGCGGCAAGAGTTCTCTAAAGATGAAGTATTAACTCAAGAAAAATTTCAACTGTTGAGAAGAAAGGGCGTCTTTCCTTATGATTATCTAGACTCTAAAGAAAAACTTGAAGTTTCAAGACTGCCAACGAAAGATGAATTTTATAGCAAATTAAATAGCAGTCACATATCTGATGAAGATTATGAACATGCCAAAAATGTTTGGATAGCATTTAATATAGCAAATTTAGGTGAATATTCAGACTTGTACTTAAAAACCGATGTACTACTCTTGGCAGAGGTATTTGAAATTTTTCGCAACAGCTGTCTTAAAGCCTATGGCTTAGATCCAGCACACTATTATACAACTCCAGGCCTAACTTGGGATGCCATGTTGAAGTATACAAATATACAGCTTAAGTTGCTCACTGATATTGATCAACTTATGTTTATTGAGCGTTGAATACGAGGTGGAATAAGTCAGTTTTCAAATCGTTATGCCAGAGCTAATAACAAATACATGGGTAGTGACTATGATGTAGATAAAAACTCTAAGCACCTCATGTATTTCGATGTAAACAATCTTTATGGTTGGGCTATGCAACAGTCTTTACCATAAGGCAGCTTTCAATGGATTGAAGATATAGAGCATATAAATTTCAATATTCCAGATGATGCTCCAATAGGCTATATACTTGAAGTTGATTTGGAATATCCAGAAAATTTACATGATGTATACAAAGATTTGCCATTTTGTGCAGAGCATAAGCAGCCACCAGGCTCCTCACAAGCTAAATTGCTTGCAACTGTTGAAACAAAATTGCGATATGTAATTCATTATTGTAACTTAAAGCAAGCTCTTGCAAATGGATTAAAACTAACAAAAATTCACAGAGTAATGAAATTTAATCAAAGACCCTGGCTAAAAAAATATATCGATCTAAATAGTAAAATGAGACAAGGAGCTAAAAATGATTTCGAGAAAAATCTCTATGAATTAATGAACAATGCTGTTTTTGGAAAGACTATGGAAAATGTAAGAAAAAGAGTTAATGTTAAATTACTGACCAAATGGAAAGGTCGATATGGAGCAGAAGATCTTATTGCACGACCAGAATTCCATAGCCGTACAATCATTGATGAAAATCTTGTTCTCATAGAATTAGAGAAGACGGAAGTATACATGAATAAGCCAATTTATGTAAGTCTTTGTGTATTGGATTTATCAAAGACTTTGGTATATGATTTTCACTACAACTACATGAAGAAGCAATTCGAGGATCGCTGCAAACTGTTGTATACCGATACTGATAGTTTAATATATGAAATAAATGATGAAGATATATATAAAGTGATAAAACGTGACATTTCAAATTTTGATACTTCTGACTACCCAGTTGATAAGATTTTTGGAATTCCTCAAGACAATAAGAAAGTTGTAGGCCTAATGAAAGATGAATGTAATGGCCAAATTATGACAGAGTTCGTTGGGTTACGTAGTAAAATGTATAGTATTCGTGTAAATGGCCAAGATCATGTTAAAAAAGTTAAAGGCGTTAAAACTGGAGTTGTTGATAGAACCATTACTTTTGATGACTATGTTGATTGTTTATTAAATTTGTCAACACATCACAAAGAGCAGTGTGTAATACAATCTAAAGCACATGTAGTACAAACTGTAAGACAAAAAAAGTTAGCTTTAAGGCCCTACAATGATAAGCGGTACTTAATACCTGAGGAAACAGATACTTTACCTTGGGGGCATTATAAAACTATTGAAATTAATGAAGATTGATTGTAAATGTAGGTTTATAAATAAAAGAATTTATCTTATATATCACTTGTAAGTAGTATACCCCTCGCTATGGGCCGCCACAACAAACTCGACTTTGACCCCAGGCGCCAGCTGGGGTCAAGGTCAAGAAGTACGACGACGCATAGCGAGGGGTGGGGATAAAAGCGGTGCACGTACGTGTGTGTGTGTGTGTGTGTGCACGCGTGCGCAAGCATATTCTGGAGAGAACACCCACACACGCGTACGCACACGCGCATGCACACCCGCACACACACCTGCACACACACACAGACACACGGACATACACACGCGCACCCACACCGACGCGATGCTAGCACGCAGACGCACGCACACACAGACACACGCGCACACACCGACGCCAGCATACGCATGCATGCGCACGCACGCGTACACACGCACACGCAGACACCCACACACAGACACACACATATAGGTGTATTTTATAACTTTTTCATATAGCCTCTTTATACCATGGCACCTACATAAAATAAGTATACCTACATAAAAAATTTTCAAATTCATGGGGTTTTTTATGGGGTTATCGATATTTTATCGGATTTTGGAAGCTAATGGTACATGATTCATGAATATACAGTCTTATGGAGTGTCTATGGGGTTTTTATGGTGTATTTTATAACTTTTTTGTATAGCCTCTCTGTACCATGGCAAGGGTACCTACGTAAAAAATTTTCAGATTCATGGTTTTTTATGGGGGATTTTATGGGGTTTTCGATATTTTATCGGATTTTGGAAGTTAATGGTACGTGATTCATGAATATGTAGTCTTATGGGGAGTCTATGGGGTTTTTATGGTGTATTTTATAACTTTTGTGTATAGCCTCTCTGTACCATGGCAAGTGTACCCACATAAAACATTTCAGATCCATGGGTTTTTTTATGGTTTTTTACAACTGTTGTGTATAGCCTCTCTGTATTGCACAGCGAGTGCCCAGTACCCACGCGCACGGCTTGGGAAAATGGAAAAACCGTAACTTCACATCTCATAAGACCACTTCATCATAGATTACACTTTCACATAACCTACTCGCGCACAACATTTGCATGGGGCACAAGAGAGGCACACGACGCACTTCAGAATCCTCACAATAAACTCATGACACTTTGCGACGGATATGTTCACGCGACAAGACTATATACGCGACTGACAGCCGGTCGACCGTTCGTCTTTGCCACGGATGATCTCATCGCACGTGGAGTCTCTGCTGGCGAATTATATCGTCTTACCTCGAATTAGTCATAACTTACAGTCGTCGAAATTGCACCTTGTCATATATCCCATCATATTTTCCGAACGAGAAACGCGTCGACTTTTTTTCTCCTTTATTTTAATCGTACGACACTGTGGAATTTTGCTGATTAATGAGGAAACGTCACGTACATCGAGTTGTAGCTGCACATTATTTTGACTATTGAATTACATAGGGAAACAATTTTTCTCGAGGAAAAAAAGTTGAAATTGTTTTTTCTCCTTTATTTAATCGTACGGCGCTGTCGAATTTTGCTGATGAATGAGAAAATGTCACGTACATCGAGTTGCAGCTGCACATTATTTAAAACCGAGATTAAAAAAGATGCGGCGACCCGGTGAGCTAAAAATGTCTACTGATGAACACGCGGCACTTTTCGGGGAACGGATGACCAGAGGGAAGTCAACTCCTGAAAGTCGGGTTGTCGGCTACTGGAAGTAGCTGCTTGAAATACTGTGTCAGTTATCCATACGGTTACATCCGCGATCCGCCTGCTACCGACGCATCGAAGGACCACACCCTGGAAAGCTAGTGGTACTGGTCTAGCAGCTCAAAGAAAGCACTCGTGATCTGTGACGGCACAGTGTAAAATCAGCTCATTGGTTGTGTCTCCCAAGAAGATGGTTTAATGACCGCGAGAGGCGCAGTATGGGAAGAGCTGATTGCTCACCGCTGCACCGTCAAAAGAGCTGTTAGCTCCCCACACGGTCCCCAGATTTGCGAGTGGCCGCACACACGCGCACGCACACCTGCACGCACATCCGCACACACACACACTAAGCTATGCCTTCGAGGCCCAGTTCGCGTAGCCTCTCTGTATCATGGCAAATGCACCTACATAAAAATTTCCAGATTCATGCGGTTTTTATGGGGTTTTCGATATTTTATCGGATTTTGGAAGCTAATGGTACATGATTCATGAATATATGGTCTTATGGGGTGTCTATGGAGTTTTTATGGTGTATTTTATAACTTTTGCGTATAGCCTCTCTGCACCATGACCAGTGTACCTACACAAAAAAATTTCAGATTCACGGGTTTTTTATGATTTTTTACAACTTTTATGTATAGACTCTCTGTACTGTGCAACGAGTGTCCAAGCCCACGCGCAGTATCTAATCACGCGCGTACGGTTTGGAAAAAAAAATGGAATAACCGTAGCCTCATGGACACCTCACGGGCACTTCATGATAGATCCGCGACACTCTCATTATTTTATGCAGAAAAAATCTTACCTTCGCCTGCTTATTTTTCTTCTTACCCCATCAACTGAACGACATTTATTGTTTAATTCACTGTTTTTATTATTTAACATACATAGATTAAACTACTTTATTTCACTGTTCTTCACAGTTTTACAAAAACTGGCACTTCATACCACTGCAAGCAGGGCAGACCCATTCGCTGTTTTTCACAGTTTTACAAAAAACGGCATTTAATGCCACTGCAAGCGGGACACACCCATTCGTGGCATCGCTCGCAGTATTCCCATTTAATTTTTTGTAACCGCCGCTGCATATAAAAGCGCCGACTACAATATTCACACGAGTCTTCACGTGTTATTCTACGTGGCTCCCGACGCACTAGTCGAGGTAAAGATTTTTTTTTTATCTCCATAATCATTTTTTGAATGTTTTCGATCCCAGATATCGCGGTTTCATTCAATGCGAATCCTTTAAAATCGCTGCTGCTACTGCTGTGGACGTTGCTGCTTCTACGGCTGCTGGCGGTGCTACTGTTACCATCATCGTCATTGTTGCTGCTGATGGTATCACTGATGGTGTCTCTTCTGCTGTCATCGTTATCGTTGTTGTTGCTGTTGATGTTGCCACTGCTGGTTTTGTTTCTGCTATCATCGTCGTCATTGTTACGACAGCTGGCGTTGCTTCTGCTATCATCGTCGCCGTCGTTGCTGCTGGTACTACTACTAGTAGTTAATTTAATTAACTTTTAACTTTTAATTTAATTAACCGCAAGATCTCTTCAAACCTTTCTCAAGGAGCGGATGACCAGCGGGAAGTCGGCTGTCAGCTATTGGAAGTCGACTGTTGGCTGCTGGAAATCGGCTGTCGACTGCCGGAAGTAACTGTTGCAGTTATCCATGCGGCTACATCGGCAGCTCGTCTACTACTGATGCGTCAGGGGACTACACCCTGGAAAGTTAGTGGCGCTGGTGTAGCAGCACAGGATCCCACTCATGATCGGTGGCGCTACAGTGTAAAAACAGCTCATTGGCTACCGCTGTGTCTCCATCGTTGTGATTAGCGGCGGCGGCGCACCATAAGAGAGCTCATTGTTTGCTGGTGCGCCCCCCAAGCGGCGGCGGCGCACCAGAAGAGAGCTCATTGGCTGTTGGTACGCCCCAACAAGCTGATTTAGTGGCCACGGGAAGCGCAGCGGCAAGGAGCTCATTGGCCACCGCTGCGCCGGCGAGCTAGCTCCACCACAAGGCTCGCGGACTCGCGAGCGGCCACGCTCGGGGGGCACCGGGCGCAGTTACGAGTTCTTCGGGAGAAGTATTTCAGAGTGTCCAGTCAGTGTAAATTATGGACACGTGCAGGAAACATCCGTGGACTTGTACGCTGAGTGGGCCCACTGGTTGCGGTAAAACAGTATTTGTTAAAAAATTTCTGAAATACATTGACTGCTTGAGCGACACTCGCTTCGAGAAACAGTATTTGAAGCGGGTACTTCCAACAGACGACAGCTGACTTCCATCAGCCAACACACGACTTCCAGCAGCCAACGGCCGACTTCCAGCAGCCAACTGCGGACTTCCAGTAGCCAACGGCCAACTTCCAGCACCCGCCAGCCAACTTCCCGCCGGTCATCCGCTCCTCGGGAATAGTTTGAAAAGACTTTGCGATCCTTACTCTATCAGCGAATCAAAAATAAAAAATTGAAGGAATTCAAAGGCAAACATCTTATTATTAAAAGTTATTTTCTTTTCTGTTCTTTTTTTTTGCTTAGTTTGATATTAATCATTTGCAAACTTTTTGTTACAGATGGATCTTTCGAAGTTAAATGCGATCGCCCGTGAAGGATTCCTCGCAACGAAAAGGTTGGTCGATCTGACCAAGAGTTAGCGTTATATGATAACAGGTTTGAAGACTGTGGCCACCAAAAACGGGTGGAAAGTTTGGGCCGAATTGGAGAGTGAATATGATATATTCATGGCAAAAAGAGTTTCGGAAGCTCTTGTTCAAGATGAAAATTTCTTCAGCAACCTCCAGGACGTCGCGAATAAGTATGAACTATTTATGATTTACAATGGAGGATCAAGTGTTGAGTTTAGTGGCAAATGACTTTCTTTTAAATATCCGAGTACTATAAATTATAATAGATCTGAAAAAATTATACATTTTTTTTTTACTGGAACAGGTGGACATTTTCTTAACGAAGGTAACCAAATCTCGCGTGAATCATATCCTAATGGCTATTGTCTTTTCGCGTTTGATTTAACTTCCGACCTGTCGGTTAACGAATGCACTCATTGCAATTTGATTAAGCACGGTAACGTCAGATTTGATGTACGATTCGCTGAAGCATTAGCCAATACTATAAATTGTATTATCTATGCTGAGTACGATAATATTTTGGAAGTAGCTGCATCGCGTCAAGATATTGTAGACTTTAGTGGTTAGAATAACGAAGTGTAGATGGAATTGTTGTACTACCAGAGATGAATAGAGAGAATGCCAGCGCCCCGGAAAAAAGTGAGGCAGACCTCTGCGCGCGGCGCACTGCTGCCTCTCGCGGCGAAAGTAGCGAAGCATGTCCACAATTTCGTGATTGGTCGTTGAGACGTGTACACGCGGCGCAGGGCGTGGCAAGCGGGAGACGACGGCTCGGCGGCTCAGTGCGCGTGCATCGGTCTTGTGTATACACGAGCGACCCAGCGGCGCGCCCCGCGCTCGCCGTCTGTTTACTTCTCCCGCAACAATCCGACTTCGGCCGAGCGGCCTGACAACCGCCGCTCGGTCGTGCATTTGTATATTGTATACACGCAAATTAATGAAATTATAAACTTTAAACTGTAAAACTCAAATTCTAATTCACAACCTAAGCCCGAAGGGGAGAAGATGAACATAAACGATTTCAGTGTTAGACATTGACATCGTAGCGGTAGCCGTGGTGGCTAAGGCGTGCGGCTAGTTTTGCCGTAATCTTTTGGATCCACGTTCAATTCCGACTCAATATATTTTTTTTTTCTCGTGCATAATTTTTTTCATTACATTATTGTAACACAACATACAGAATTTTCACCTTTTTATCATTTAATTATCATTCTCTAGTAGAATTGATGTTTTAATTTATATTTTAAAGAAAATTTTATATTCTGAATAAATGAATTCACCAAGAGTGAACTCATTAAAAATATCGTTATATTTATTTTTTGCAATAATATCCCTATCCAATTTATATGTAAAATGTAATCAATCACGAACAAGATAAACTTTTTTAAGGATTAAGCAGGATAAAAAAGTATCGTTGACCAATCAAGTTGAATTTCAGAAATACATATTATATTCTCATTCCCATTCTCTAATCCCTATAAAACATACGTTATTTGTTCTAAAAGTAAGTTTTTATTAATATTATTTATTAAGTGGTAATCAACAAGTAAGCATATAATATAAAAAGCATTTTTAACCGGCCGAAAATGCATAAAGGCTATTCTCAAAAAATGTGCTTGTGCTTCAAATTGTTTTATTTAAGCCTCAAAGATAATCCTGCATAAGATTTGCATTCACATTTGGGACTTAATGAAAACACCATTTTCCTTTGAATTATAATCAATAATAGTGTATAACATAAAAAAATGGTATTATATTATACACATTTTTTACTCTAGTAGAGTTGAAATTTAATAATTCGAAAAAATCATATTTTATTCAATATAACAACTCTTCTGTAAAATAAATAATTATGTACATGTTTTTACAGCGATTTCGTCATTTACTCGGTTTACCATACTCTATTTTTTAATCTATTTAAAATATAAGTAATCGCCAAGACTTCTGACTTTTCCATATAAATTCTTCAAAATATTTAAATGTAAAAAGTTATTAAATGGCATTAATCATATAAGAGAAGGCAAACTTTTTAACATTCTTTCGAAAAATCTCTTATATTGACATTTTCGTACTTCTCAAAATGGTTGCAAACAATTTAGAAAATTCCGATAATCTCTTAAATAATATCGTGCGAACCATTCAATATTTTTTGAAGCTGCGCTTTTTATTTTCAAAGCGATATTTTAGTAGAGAAATAATCAATCCAGTTGCATTGAAAGCTAATGAATAATATTAGTTGAAATTTCAATTAATTATTCAGTTTAATTCAAAATTAAAATTTCAATCATTATTTAATTAATAACTAAAGTTTAATTAATAACTCAAAACTCAATCGTTAACTATACCTGCGTTCAATTCAGAATTAAAATTTCAATCATTAATTAAACGAGCGTCTAATTAAGAATTGAAGTTTGAATCGTTTATTAAACCAGTATTTAATTAAGTTTCTTCGGACCTGATTCTGCAGTAAAAGCGTAGTCCTAAATTCAATTATTTAAGATACGAAAACGGTGAAACAAATCTCTAAAAGTAGACAGTAAAAGCTAAAATTTAAGCCCTGATTCGTTACAAAATTTTCATTTTTCAGGAAGTTACAATCAATCAAAGATAACGTAAGAAAATATTTAAAATGTATGTTTAGTTTAACTGATTAAATGAATTGCATTTTTAGCTTTTTTTTACTCGACGATCGTGACACATAGACGTAAATTCGTGTTTTCGGCCGTGATTCTTTACAAGGACTTTACAATTACTGCTCGGGGATATCGCATTCGACTTCAAAATCCATTAAACGATTAAAATGAATTCTTAATTAAACGCTGCCTTAATTAACGATTGAAATTTTAATTATTAATTAACCGATATGAACTTAATTAACGACTTATTTAACAATTGAAATTTTTATTATTAATTAAACCCGGGGTTTTATTAATGATTGAAATTTCAATTTTGAATTAATAATGGTATAATTTACAACCCCGGGCATTATATTATCTCGATCAGAATATTAGATTAGTCCAATTACATTTTTCTTTTTTATTTCTGCTTTAAAGTATTTGGCTATCTTTAGTTGCTCTGTTTATCTGTCTTTTCAGAAATCAGATTTTAAATGTAAAAAGATTTTTATATAAAATAAATGATAAATTTCATTAACATTTTACATTGAGCAGAATGATTTTAAAAATAATTCATTGGTTGTTTGGCCAAAGGAACTTATTGTATTGCATTTATCAATTACAATAAGTCCATTTGTTTTCGGGGGGCACCAACGGGAAGGCAACCAATACCAACCCCCATCTGAAAATAAAATTATCTGAAAACGATAATACCTTATTAGCTACAGGAATGCTAAATTATTTTTAATTTTCTTATAATATTCTATTTTACCTTGATAATATTATTTTCTAATCAATTTTATAGTATAATATACCTGAAAAGTATCCTGAAAAGGATAACAATTATATTATTTACAAACTTTATACATTATAATTACAAAACAATACGGAAAATTGAGTCGCAAAATATTAATAATTTAGAACAGGATCAACGTATTTACATCAGAACATATATTACAATGTTATTATTATTATTATTAAAAAACGGTAACTCAGTTACTATCATTAGAAAAAGCACGCTCTAGATTTAATAATTAAAAAATTCACGTAAAATATTTTTTAAACAAGTGAAGTTATAAGTTTTAGCAATTTTTTCCCAATAATTTACAAAAAAATGTTACTACCAAATTTATACATTTTGAACAATCTTCAGCTTTCTACATTTTGTCGCAATCGGTCTTTTAGACGCAGTTTTCCTATTATTGTTACGTTCCCTAGTTTTCGCATAAATTTTAACTAACAAAAGAAATTTAAGCATTTGTACTCTGTGCTCATAACAGACATTCTCTTGATCAAACCAATCAGGGAACTGTTTACGAGTGTACGCTTCTACGTTTTCAGCTAACTTAAGTAAAAGATCATGCTCATGCCAAAATTTTAAATAAATTTTGTCAAAGGCTTCTAATTGACAATTAACTACTTTTGCAAACTGTTCCGTTGGTCTGACTAAGAACATTACTGATGGAACTTCTGGATCAGAATGAGGGTACTCTCTCAAGTTGATGTATGTTTCATTATTGGTTCCAGATTCTGATGCATCTTTCATTAAATCTTTTTCGCATGTCAGACAATGATTTTTTTCTAATGATTTACGCGCCACGTAACCAGAAAAGTATGTTATAGCGTTTTGTTCATAACTAAATTTAGTGTCCATATCTGACATGTTAGAAGACTGTAACTCTAGATGGAAATCCAGTAAATCGTCTGCAGCATCTGTAATTTCTTGGAGCTCTTGCTTTTCCTTGGAATTATATTCAGGTAGTGCAACTAACTCTGTGGTCTCTTTTTCAACGTCATTTTGAGGAAGTAACGAATGGCTCTCTTCGCAACTTGTGTTACCTTTTTTACTCGTATGAATAAAATCGGTTGACATTATGTGCCTAAGAGTCAAACGATACGTCCTACAGGTAGGATTCGGATTGAATCCATCTCTGCCACGCACCTTGGAGTGAGCATGTTCCACAGAATCTTGGTTGCACAGACCTGTTGCTAATTCAAAGTCGGGGAATGAAGATTTTATTTCCAAATACAGACTTACTAAAGCACGAGCAGTCAGAGGTAACCCCAAAAAACAAGGTGGCTTGTTGTCGTTCCCTTTTTTCTTTACATTCCATTTCTCTGACCACTCGATAAAACTTTCAAGTCGCTGCTGGATTTCTGGATTTCTGTCAGATAATGGTCGCTTCAATGCATGGCGATTTTTCAAACTATATACATTACATGCATCGATGACAGCATCCATTGTTTCAACGAAATTGGCTGAATTTTGCCATGTATTCGAAGACAACCCTGATAAAACATCTTCGCCGGCTAATTTAATTGCACAGGCCATGCGACGGCTTGACAGTTGAGAAGCAAGCTTTACTTTCATAGCATCAAAACTATTAGGATTAAAGTGATTTTCTGATAATAAGCCTAATAAATTTGATGTACCATGAGAGCGGTCAAGCTCCCAGGTTTACTTTAAATCGGTAAAAGAAATAATTTTTTCGTTATCGACATAAATGCAATCGTGGGCTCTTAGCTGTGCTATCAATCTCTTAATAAGGTGTGGCCAATCAAAAGTTGCAAAAATCTTAACAGAATCTAAAATAAAATAAGGCTTTTCTGGACATACATCCAATAATTTAAATAACTTTTGATTGTTGCTACCTTGGTCACATACAATCACACGAATTTTTCGAAGTTCTGTTACGATTTGGGGAACAATCTCAAAGAGCTCTTCTGCACTGGCGCCATTTTCGTTAAACCCGAAAGATACTATTTGACGCCATGAATTTTTTGCATTTATGCTGTCAATACAAAATAGCAACGCGTGTTTCGCGACTTTACAATCTCTGCGATCTTTTCCCATATCGACCAGACCTTCAATTACATCATATTTCTTAGAATATTCTTCCGCTGCTCTGATGGACATTCATCAAATTTCAACGCACACAGTCGCTCTTGAGGAAGCAGCATCAAATATTCTCCTATCTTCTTCACAATTACGTCATTGATCCATGGGACGATTTCACATTCTGCCACCCACGATCTAACCGTTGATTCAGCTGGCAAAACTAACCCTCCCGCCCTTAATCGAGAATAGCAATGAAAATAAATTTGTTTTGCCAAGTCTTTCTCTTCGGTTGTGTATGGCGTGTTGGGCTTGTGCAATTGCAATTTCATCATCGTCTTAGCCATATCAGGGATGTTTTTTTCTTTTAAAAGATCATTAATATCAGAAAATTTTTTGGACACTTTTTGATATAAACGTCTAGTCAAACGACTGTTTTTATTTTTCTCAGTTTTGAGGGATCTCTGTAACTGCTTAACCTTTGATTCTGCAGCTAATAATTTACTTTTTAATTTACAAATATAAACTTTACTACGAACCATTGTATCAGCAACGCGTTTTCTCAATGGTGAAGCAATTGGAGCAGAGTCCTCAGTTGTGGAGCTAACGTTTACTTTAACAATTTTAACAGGAGATTCGTAATTCAGAAACGACAGGTCATCATCTTTTTCAGAAAAAGAAAAAATTTCTTTACCCGAGGGGTAAGTTACAGGTGGCAATGACCTTTTCAACACACCTACAAAATCAATTTCTTTTTCCGGTTGGGACTTTTCTGTCGTTTCAGTAACAATGTCTTGTGCTACCTGTTGTTTTTGTTGTTCTAGTTGTTGATCTTGTTGTTGTTGTTGGTCTTGTTGTTCTGGTTGCTGTTGTTGCTGTCCTTGTTGTTGTTGTTGTTCTTGATGTGGTTGTTGCCTTTGTTGTTCTGGTTGTTGTTGATGTTCGGCTTCTTCTTCACACATCTGCACCTGGGCTTGCAGTTGCGCAGGCAGTTCATTGTCAGCATTTTTAAGCCCTTGCCAATGAAGGGGAACTGTGCCACGCTTTAAACTCGTCGGCCCTAGCACGACATCCTCGCTGAAGTGGAGGCGACAAAGTCCTGCACGCCTAAGTGAAGCTGGCGTCCAATTCAAAAGTACTTGGTTTCCTGCGAAAATTTAAAATTGATTTAGAGTTTCGTATTATTTTTTTAATTATTCAACTAATATTAGCAGTAATTTGTTATTTATCTTGAAGTAAATTATTTTATTCGACTATTAATAGCATTTATGGTTATTTTACTACAGCAACTTTGTGGCAAAAAGAAAAAAAGTTCCATAAAAGACATGGTGGGTTTCAATTCAATTAAAATCGAATTAAAACGCTATTTTTAAATAATGTCTCCACATCGTAACGTGAATATAATTTCATTTAATATATTCAGAAAATTATAAGATTCTATCTTTTCGAAGCTAATTTTATTTCTATAATTTTGTTACAATTAATAAATACATTTTTCATTTTTTGAGACTTCGAAATTAACGTTAAACTTATATTAATGATGCACTCGACGCAGGATTCAATTTTCGACATTTAAAAAACAAAAATTTTTTTTAGCTATTCTTCGTAGTTCTTATGGAAAATCACTCTTTTAATAATAGGTTTAAATAAAAAACAAATAATATCAGGATAACATTTTTTGGTATATTTATAATATATAAATTTGTAATTTATCGAAATTATTATTTTTTATGTTGGTTGGTTTCGGAGAAAACAATATTTTATAAAAAAAATACATTTTTCGTGCTTAACAGTACCGACAATAAAATGAATTGATTTGCTTTCAAATGGATTTATATTAATGGAGTTTGTAATGTATTTGTTATACATTCATTTATAAGCTTAAAAAAAAAGGAAGAATTGACGAAATGTTCTAATAAAATGATAACAGAAAAATTTATATTCTTTTATTAATAGTTTATTTTTATCAAATATATTGTAAAAATGAACTTTCTTTTATTCTTAGAAAAATATAAGTATAATAAAGTTACATTAACATTTTTGACACTTCATTATATCATTTTATTTAATTTGATCAATTTCTGGGAACAAGATATATCTATTTATTTCAAATTTTTATTATTTTTTAAACCATTTATTAAAAACCTTTATTTATTTTTAAAATTATTTATTTATAACCTTCATTATTATTTTGTCTTGATAAACCAATAAGAAAACCGTTCTTCAATTATATCTTGATTCCGTATAGCTCTTTAAATATTTTTTGAAATAACAAAAAATAATAAGAAATTAAATAAGAAAGGACCCCGCACACAATGTATGGAAAATAATCATTCGGTCAAATTGGATCAAACTTGGAGAAAAGATAGATCTTGAGGTCCTGAACAAAAGTTCTCATGGGCAAAACCTCCCAAAATTTGACCGAATGATTTTTTCCCATACATTGTGTGCGGGTCCTTTAATATAATTCTGTTATTATAAAAGTTTTAATTAAAAAGATTTAAGTTTGTTTTGACGTAAATTTTTTATTTCTTTGGACGATGTAATTAATATAATGTATTAATAATTTCAGTTTCATAAAGGTTAATACCACCAATTTAACGTATAGGAAATAATTTTAAAATTTTGTTAATAAAACCATAACTAAAAGTATTTTTTAAATGTAGTATGATTTTTAATTTGGGATAAAAATGAGAAAATAAAAATTTATTTATGTAGGAATATTTGAATGGCGATGTATACATATCATCGGTTGGGAGGAACAAGGTATCAGCTCGAGCAAGCGCTTAAAAAGGATCCTACTCGGGCGAGCGCGTGAAAACGTATCAACTCGGGCGTTCGTGTAAAAAGGTACAAACTCCTTTGAGCGCGTAAAAAGGTATCAACTCGCGCGGTCGGCTTTTGAATGTTTAGCAAGCTATTGAAGAAGCAAAAAAAAAAAATACAAAAAAGCAATTAAAATTAATGAGAAGAAGTTTAATTTTGAATGTAATATATGAAAATGATAAACATGTAAAGTATTACGTGGATTTGGGAAAAAATCGCTCATTTTTTGTCATTCTTTGCACTTTCAAATGCATGTAACTTTGCACAGAATCGAACGGTTTCAACGATTCTCATCTTAAATTAAACTTCTCCTTTTCTACTTTAATCGTTTCTTTGTGGAATATTAGTTGGCCTCTTTAATAGCTTGCTAAGATATTAAAAAGCGTACCGTGCGAGTTGGTACCTGTTAACGCGCTCGCCTGAGTTGGTACCTTGTTCCACTCAACCGACGATATACAGGTGTTTATTAATATGTTTCAATTAATTAAAAATGTTTAGAAAAAACAACTGCAAGAAGTCTAAATCTACTAACTTACACAAAATTGAACGCGTAAAAAAATTATTACAATTCATAAAGAAAATCACAAAATTAAAATAAATAAAGCAAAAAGTATGCGCTTAATTAAAATTAATTGCTTTAAAAATTATTTATAAAGCACATTTCTTGGATTAAATGGAAGCTATCTGATTAACGAAATTTATAGGTACTAGATTAGTTTTACAAAATAATTATTTACAATACAACTATCTTAAAATGATATTTTCTTATTTAAGTAAATAGATTTTGTTTTATTTAGTAAATCTTATATAAGTCATATATATATTTATCTAAATGAGATTTATCCAACAAGAAAATAGTACTGCACTAACCTGAATGTTCTATCCAGTGTAATTGTTTTTGCCTTTCCTTTTGAGCAGGGAATCGGAACAAATGGTGACCATTGTTACGTCCCCGCGTGTGAATTTAGATTTCTTAGATTACACTCGCGTACGCTGATAGTTTAAAAAGGACTTAGCTTGTTACGTTGGCCTTGATGCGTGGCTCGGCCGTCTCGGTGGCGGGCCCCTGTGTTCGAGGGCCTCCGGAGTGGCGTTCTGCGCGGCGAGTTTCCTGGGGTGTCGTCCTGCTTGGCTGCCGACGACTCTGCTTCTCGGTGGATGGGAGTCCCCGTGTGAGTGTGGTTCCTCGTGGCTGCTGTCACCACTTCCTGGTTTGTCCCGGGCAGGAAGATCCCTGTTGCTCGGCTGGCTGCTGCTGGTCGTCGTCCGTGGGGCTGCTCTGAAGCGGGCTGTGTCGCGTTTCGTCGGACGAGGCTGCCTTCCCGATTTAAGTTAGAATAAGACACGAAAATGTCGTAATTATTCCGTCGGAACGAGGTAAAATGAATAAACTGAAATACGCGTTCTTTGAAGTAAAAAGGTGAAAGTTATTAACGTTTATTTAGTAAAAATACGGATATGAAAATACAATATTCAGTCTTATAATCGAAAGTTTATAATATGCGTTACGCGTGAACAATGAAAAGAGAGAGAGAGCTAAGCTCGAGGAGCTTGTAGCTGGAGCTGCTTGCTCTAGTCGATGGTGGAGAGAGACTGTCTGACTGGCTGCTCTGCTCTGCCTGGCTGGCTCTGTCTGCTGAAGAGAAAGCGAGTGGTGGAAGCGCTCCGGCTGTGGTGGGGCGTCCTTCCTATTGGTTGACCGGTGGGCGTGTCTTACGCTGATTGGTTCTCCTGCTCCAGGCTTGGCTTGGGGACGCCGTTTGTCTCAGCATCTTGTCGGCTTTCTCTTTGAGTTTCGCTTCTCTGCTCTTGCTTATATTCTATATGGCACGTAGGTTCTTTTATTCTCAGAACTAATTTTATGCGGGCGGTCGTCTTCCAAGAGAGTGACTGCCTCGGCGCATGTACATAAAGGATATTTTTCGCTGACGAAAGATTTATCTTATCGGGTGTTTGTATATACGGTGGTGTGAGTGTAATTGATAAGAAGAGAGTTGGTGCCTTGAGTTCCTGTGAAAAGATTGAATGTGACGAAGTGTTTATGTGGTGACGTATGTGTAGTTGATCATGTTATCTGATTCGTCGCTTTGAAAAGTATAGATTATATTAGTGTATACATTCTTAAACTATAGAGATATGAAGAGTGACGTGGTCGTATAGCATTATACGAGCACGTGTACAGTGGTATGATGTAATCGAGTGGCGAGTGCGCCCTCGAAGCTCTGTGTGTGGACTGTGCACACTGTGCATTTACAAGGCTATCTATTGAATACTGGTGGATGATCGGCTTAAGGTAGACTATCGACGGCCGGTCAGTGGGTAGGTAAGTTATCGACGGCCGGTCAGTGGGTAGGTAAGTTATCAACGGCTGGTGGATAATCGGGTTAGGGTAAGTGAGGTTCTGGGTCTGTGAAAAAGGATCAGTGGCTAATAGGCCTTTGACTGAGGGTAACTCTTTATTCTTCTTCAGTGCGGGGAAGGGAAAAAGATCGGAGTGCGTACTCTTGTCGGGACGTTACACCCCCCTGGTTAAGATGAAAGTCGGGAGTAAAACGAGTTCGACTTGCATCAGCACGGTTGCTCATTCGTTCCGATTTTCCCCTAATTCCGGGTATATTCTGGCAATGGGTGGTTCGTTATTGACTCTAGGAGGTATTTGAGGTGGAGCGGTAGCGGGTGAGCTTGATAGTGCCGGTGGGCAGGAAGGTAAGTCTGGTGGATTTTTGGGATCCTTTGGAGAATTATTTCCGGTACTTTCCTCTTGCTCTAAGTCTGCGGGTATATTTGATGACTTATGCGTGCGTTTTGGCAAAGGGCCTTGGCCCAAGTGAACTAAAATATTCGCTATCGTTCCCCAGAGTGCTCCAAAAATTCTAACGCTCCATCCGTATATGGAGTAGAGCGTGTAGCCGTGTATTAATGTGTTTATTATGTATTTTATTCCCGTAAAGATATAAACTATTGCTATTATTGCTGAGCTCGCGGTTCCGAATGTCGTTAAATAGTACCATAATTTGCTGGCGGCTCTTTCAGTGAATCGGTCTAAACTGCTTTCGTTTATAAGTCCTAGTAAATCAATTGTAGGGTCGTCCACCGCGTGACCCGTTGCTCCGCGTGCTAACTGATTTAAGACAGCGGGTTTATTCGCGGGGAACATCATGGCGTTACGATAACCATCTAAATCCGTTTCCGTGTAAATGCCGCTTTCGGCTAATTCTCCCGGTTCTTGGTATTGCCACGTAGGCTTATTAAGTGGCTGTAGAACTTGGGGCGCGTCTGTTTTCGACGGGTGAGGATTTAATTGGTACCACTTATTATCGATTTCAAATATTGTAGGTAATATTCGACTGCAATCGCGTTTCGTACCGTGTTCCGTGAGTATTCGCGATTTTGTGGTAAGAAAGAATGATCTGTTATTATGTGTAACGGGTAATTCGACAAAGCATGTCGCGTTTGTGTTTCTCAGTTTTACGTTAGCTGGTGTGCATTTTACGAGGTGTGCTACGTCACCTGCGAAGACAGCCATATATCCCGGTTCTTTCATTATGGTATACGCGAATTCATCGGGGTTTATCGATGATTGGGACAAAGAGTTTTTAATTACTTGTTGTTCGAGTATGCAACGCTGTGTTATTATGTCTCGGTATAGGGTTGTTATCTCGTTTTTGAAATGATTTGCTAAATACATGATTTTGGTGTTAAAATAGGCAGTTAACATGATGTCTTTCGCGCCTACTTTATAGTTTCTCGTCGGAAATGGATTATTAGCTGTTGTTTCGTAAATAAATATTTGTTTCTGTTCAGTGGTTTTAAGATTAATACCGCATATTGTTTTCGAACCGTGATCAGTAAAGGCGAATTTCTTGCCGTCGGTGGCATTTGAAAAATATACTGTGGCGGCGTTAAGTTTTTCGTCTAAAGTTTTGATGGCATGTCCCTCGTATATTATCGCGTAACTGTCTAAATCGCATAAACTGCGCGCGGCTTTATCCCAAAATACGAAAGTTTCGGTCGCGTCGCGGCATGTTTCCTTTTCGTATTCGCAACTTACTCCTGACGGGAGTATGAGTGTGTTTGTAGGCAATTTATGAGTGGCTGCACTTTTTGTATAATAAATTTCTAATTCTGTATAAACTACCATGTTTTCTTTATTTTGATAAATCCCTCCCTTACAGTAGGAATTGTCTCCTACGAGGCCGATTATCATGATCGTGCGAAAGTTGGTCTGTCCGGGGACCAAGTCTTCGACCGCATTATCTCCGATTTTAACGCGATTCGTGGTTATCATTGACTCGCACATTTCGCGGGTGAGCTGGAGATAGGATGTTTGATCGGAAATGGGAGATAAGGCTATATGGGAGTGCATTCCACAGTATTTTATACGTTTTGTAGATTTCACCTTACATTCTCTCGTGGGCACTTCCGCGTGTTCTAAATGTTGTACAATCTGTATAAACGTATCCGTGTTTTTGACTTGAATCGATTCGAAGTCGCACTCGCCAACTCGCCGCAAAGAGATTGTTGTAACGTTCGGCGTGATTGAAGAGCTGCAGTCGTATCCAATCAGGGTGTGTGTAGGCGGTGTCGTGGATACGATGATGATCAGGATCAGTTTCCAGAAGCACTGCGTTGATAGACAGATGTTCGCCATGTCGGGGGCTCGTGAGTTTCCCTGAAATTACAAATTTTTACTGAGCTTCATTGTCGCTGGCGGAGCCCAAAAGTGTCGGGCGTAGTTTGTTCGCGTGTACAACACGTGTGGCGTTTTTATAAGTAATTTCTATGTTACAATCGTTATCGAATATCCTTATGATTTTGTGAGGGCCTGTATATTCAGATTCAAAGGGGCCCTTTTTGGGTTCTTTCAAAAGAAGAACGTGGTCTCCGACTTCGAACTTGCATGGGTTATTTTTCCTATCATAATATTCTTTTGATCTGATTTTTGCTTTTATTAGATTTTCGTGTGCTAACGCTTGAGTTTTATTAATTCTTTGTTTCAAATCAAGAAGGTATTCGAAGTAAGATTCATTATTTTCGGGGGGAAGAGGTTTATCTATCGGTGTTCGAGCTATACTTCCAAAAAGCATTCGTACGGCGTAAGTCTAATTCCCTCGTGCACGCTCGTATTGTACGCGAAAGTTGCACAATTTAGCCATTTATCCCAGGATTTTTCACCCTTTATGTAACATTTGAAATACTCTTTCAATACATGGTGCATGCGTTCGATTGAGCCGTTGCTCTGAGGACGATAAGCCGTGGTAGTGCATTTGGTTGTTTTACACAATTTTGCTACGTTTCTCATTAGACTCGAGGTAAAGTTAGTACCTTGATCGGTTAATAATATTCGCGGGGAACCGTATATGTATATGAAGTTATTCAAAAATGCTGTCGCGATTTGCATTGAGTTAGTCTCCGCGAGTGGAGTGGCTGTTACGTATTTTGTCAAAAGGCACTGTATAGTTAAAATATGAGTATTTCTGTCTTTTGTCGCGGGCAGCGGGCCTAGCATATCCATGGATATTTTTTCGAACGCTTGCCCGGGTGTATCGGTAAGGACCATGGGTTGGTGCACTTTTCTCCTTACCAATTTGTTCCTTTGACAGATCTCGCAGCGGCTGATGTGGAGCTGCACGTCTTTTTTCAAGGATGGACAATAATATTCCTGGCGGATCCTAAGATATGTTTTGTTCACCCCTTTGTGTCCGTTTACCGGATTCGCGTGTGTTTGTGCGATGATTTGTTTCTTTTCTTCACTGTCACTGGGTGTTTTTACTAAGTCTTTGCACAATAGTATTTTGGTATTTACGTGAGAAAACACTGCTCTAAGGCGTTGTGTGAACACGCGGACCGAGAAGTCGTCTATTGACTGTAGTATCGAGGTTCTTACGGTTTTAAGTTTTTTCTCGTTAAGAATTTTTGCTAAATTCTCTAAAGCGAAATCGAGTGTCTCTTCGTCTATCCGTGAGTGTCTGTCAGCTTTTAAAGTCACTGCTATATATACTTTCCGAGCGACGAGACACGTCTTGACTGCGCCGGGGTCTGGGTTACACTGAACTGGCAGTCCTCCGTGCTCGGCCAGCTCGGTCGCACCGGAGCATAGCGGCTGATTGTCACCGGATACAAAGTATAGTATGTTATCCTTGTGTGTGAAGAGACCGTCTCTAATCTCGATTACATTTTCTCTGGACCGACATATATTTTGATCATACGGTACGCACGGATCGTTGATGATACTTGATGATTCGGCGGATGTTTGGGATCTAATGTCCGTCGAGCTATGGACCGATAAATTATCGTCATTGTTTATCGTCTCGTGTCCACTGATAGAGCTTTGGTTTGTTTCGACGTTGGGCGGATGTATATCTTGAGGTGGAGTTACCGGGCTCTTGTTTTCATCAGGCGATGAGTTATTCGAAACGGGCTTATCTGCATGATATTCGCCTAATCTTATTTTTGTCTTTCGGCTGGTGGTGGCCGGTTTGCCTGACGTATCGTAGATATCGAACTTAGGGTTTGCGGTTCTTTCCCTTACGGGATAACGTCGTGCAGGGGTCTCGTCAAGATCGATGGATGTCATAAATATTCGGTTGTTTTCGATTTCGATCGGGTTTCGCGATAAGGCGTCGGCCACGAAGTTCGTCTTGCCTTCTTTATAGACCACGTCGTAATCAAATTCTCGGAGTTTAAAATAAAATCTTTTTAAACGAGACGTCGGATCTTTAATATTGTGCACCCACACGAGGGGCTTATGATCGGTAAAGAATGTAAATTTCCTTCCGTATAAACAGTATCTAAATTGAAACGCGGCAGCTACCATGGCTAAGAGTTCCTTCTCAATAGTGGAATAGTTTAATTCCGCGTTCTTTAAAAGTCTCGAAAAATAAGCTAGAGGTAAATCGTGTGGCTTTAATTCAATTTCATAGATTTGGCTCAACACGGCGCCGATCGCGTAACACGAAGCGTCGCACGTTACAAGAAAAGACTTAGTGAAATCGGGATATCTTAACACTGGGGCGTTCGTGAGACTACGTATAAGATAAGCGAGAGCAGCTTTTTGCGGCTCTTTCCAATAAAAAGTGGCTTCCTTTCTTAAGAGTATGGATAGCGACTTTGTCTCTTTTGCGTAAAATGGTATGAATTTTCTATAATAGTTTGATAACCCTAGCAATTGTCTGACATTTTTTTGATTTTTGGGAGTCGGGAAATTTACCAATGCGGCTATTTTTCGCGGGTCTGGTCTTACTCCTTCAGCGGTGATTAGGTGACCTAGATATGGGACTTCTAGCTTATAAAATTCACATTTGTCGGGTTGGAGGCGCATACCGGCGTTGCGAAGCCGTTCAGCTACTTTACGGAATTTCGCGTCGTGTTCCTCAATGGTTTTTGAAAAAATAATACAGTCGTCTACATAGATAAATACTTCGCGGTCTTGCAATCCGCGGAATAATGAATCCATTTGCCGTTGAAAAGTGGCAGGCGAGTTCTTCAAACCGAAGGGCATTCGCGTAAATTGGTAATGACCATAAGGGGTCGAAAAGGCAGTTTTTGCTTTATCTTCCTCTCGCATAGGGATTTGGTGGAACCCCGAAGCAAGATCGAGTATACTAAAGTATTTCGATTCGCCTAACTGATCGATTATCTCATTGATGTTTGGTATCGGGTAAGCATCGCTGATCGTTTTTTTGTTTAATTCACGGTAGTCTATTACGGGTCGCCACCGTTTGTTGCCTTGACTGTCCGGTTTTCTCGGCACGATCCATAAGGGACTGTTATAAGGTGAGTCAGAGGGCTCGATAATGCCTTCTTCTAACATTTTGCTAATTTGCCTTTCGATTTCGTTTTTTAATATAGGCGGGTACCTGTATTGTTTTACATTAATTGGTACATCGTCGGTGGTTGTTATCTTGTGTTCAGCCATATGTGTCGCTTGCAACTTTTCGTTGGGAAGTTGGAATATGTCTGCGTAATTTTCGCAGAGCGCTTCTACTAAGGGGCGCGTATTTTCTTCGCATTTATCGAGATTGATTAAGGTTTTCACAATTTCCGCTCTGTGTTGCAAGTTCGAACTCGGGACTGTTTCGACGTTAAAAATTTCCAGATTCTCTACTCTCGCTTCATCGTAAGCGAACACGGTTTCTCTGTTAAAATCGAGATCTTCGTCGAGTCGAGTCAGTATCGTAAAGATGTCATGATCCGTTGCGATTTCGTCATTTGTAGTGCAATATTCGATCGCGGCTCGATTTGAATATTCTTCTGTTTCTTCCGAGTTCGGGCATGAGAAAGAATCTACAAACGACTTGATGTAATTTTCGTAATCATGAATTTCTCGCGGTTTTATGTTTTTGGCGAAATTATCTGTTTCGCGATTTTCATTCGCGACTTGATTCGCGGTTTTTGTTCGATCCGCGTTAATGTCGATATTCAAAAATTCAGACGAATCGTGCAGAGTTCGTAATAATGTTTCGTTTTTGTTATTTACCGATTTTTGATCTTCATCGTCAGCAAAGATTACTTCAGGCAACTGATCGGAGAATTCGCTCCATATTTCGTTCGTTGGGGGGCGATCTGTTGGAGGTACCTTTGATATTGGATTAGATTTAGAAAAATTGTCGATCGACTCGGTGTCTTGATGGCCCGCGCGTACCACTTCCGCGTTTATCTCGCGCTCCGGGTTCCGCGTCTCGGTCAATGATAAGCTCGAGTTTGAGCGGATGGTGTCGGTGACGATTCCGTGCTTTACGGTTTTTTCGTAAATTACGCTCGGAGATTCTGATTCTCTGTTCACCGAAAGAGTAAGGGCTTTGCCTCGTACGTCGAGAGTTATACTCTCAGCAGGGACTGTATGTAGTCCTATGAAGCTGCTTGCGCTGCTGAAATATGATTTTTCCCCTGTTTCTAGACTTTTAGGTGGATTAATTTTTGAAAAAGGCCCGTCCGCGTTTTCTTCATGTTTCGCGGTTGGCGCGTCGTTACAGTTATTTCTGAGGACCTTCTGGCCGGTCTCATCTATGTCGATTTTGCGCTTAAATTCACGATCTGATATTTTATAATTCACTCCTCTTTCGTTAAGTGTTCCGCCCGCGTTACTCGAAGGGTATGCTGCGTCTGTGCAGTCGTTAAGTGAGAATGGCGCGTTTAGGATTTTACTTGCTTCGGTCGGGTTACTTGGGCTCCTTTGAGCTGTCACGATTTCCCCCTTTTCGGCATATTTAATTAGAGCCGGGGTGAGTGTCGGTACTCTGATTCTAATATCATAATCGTTATCGTTTTGTAAAGGCACATAGATAGTGAGGTCATCGGTTGGTATAACATTTTTCCCTCCTATAAAGATATTAGGGTACACTTCGCGTTTTTCACGGTATTTTATGCGATGGTGCTCGGTCACTGCCATTCGCATCCACATGGTTTCTCGCGCGCGGCATTCGGCGACTGTCTCTTCGCCTATAATAATCTGCGTATCTTTTAACGTTAGCCTATCGCGTTTGAAATCCAAAATCATGCTACTGCTACGGCAAAACTGTGCTCCGATGAGCAAATCTGTTTTTATGGGAAAAGTGTCGGGGACTACGACAAATTTCGCTTCTGCTTGTAAATCGTCCAGATATAAAAATGTTGTCCCTAATGTGTCTACTCGGGTGGTAGTAATGCCTGTTAATTTGGGTTGGCAATCGCTATTTATTGGGGTACCCGGTTGTAAAGCGGAAAGTTTTACGACGTTCGGTTGGGCGCCCGTGTCTATCATTACCTCAGCATGGTTTCCGCGTAAGTTTCGTGACCTGAGGCTAATTACGGGGATGGCCCCTAGCATGTTGATGGCCGTAAAATAAATTCGGTGTTCGGGGTTTCCTCCGGGGATTCCCTGTTTTCGAGTGTCATTACTGGACGGTCGGCCTTCGTCTCCCGGGCGCCGTCCTTCGCCACGGGTGTTTCCGCGTTTCCCGCGTTTTTAGCGGCCTGCTCTTTATTCTTTAGGGAATAACACTCGTTTATAGTGTGGCCTTTCTTTTTACAATACGCGCATACCTTGGAAAGGTCTCGCGGGGGCCTACCTTCCCGCTGTTTTCCAGGTGGCGCGGAATCTACTTTCTCCCCATCTGTTTTATTAGCTTTCTCTCCGTCGTCGCGCCTATCATTTGTTTTCCTATACTCACGTTTTTCTTCGCGTCGCGTCACTTCGTTGCCATGATTTCGGGGATCTTTTCGGAGAAAGTCTCCGTATATGTTTTTTTTACCGTATTTTTTGCCGTCGATGTTAATTCGCTTTTCGGCTTGTATCGCTTCGTTAAATGCCGCGTGTAATGTGTCGACGCGTTGGTTGATGTAAAGACGATAGAATGGCGGGAGGGCCAAGAAAAATTCGTTGATTACCTCTTTCTCTATCTTTTCTTTTCGTGATATGGGCAGTTTGTCTATGTTTTCATCGAGGCAAGTACAATCGACAATGGCCGTATAGATTTCTGAAACGCGGTCGATGAATTTCAGTATGGTCTCATTTTCACGTTTCGCGAGTGTGGCTAACTGTCCCCTATAATAATTTCCTGAGTGGCGATTGCTAAAAGTGCGCTTCAAGTTAGTTAGAAAATCGTCTAGAGTTTCGGAATCATCATACTCGACGGCCACGGCGACATGGTCTTCCAGTTTAAATTTTAAAAGTCGCGTTATTTCTAATTGCGCGCATTCTGGAAATTGACTTTTTATCCGATTAACGGCGCGTACGAATTTGTAAAGGTTTGTTCCGTCAAATTTTGGAATTACCGCGAGACTTTCCCTGATTATTGCATTTGAGGGCATTAAGCTTGATCGGTGAGTTTCATGCGACGGCGATCGGCTATGCCGCGAGTTTCGGCTTGACTGACTTGGGTGGCGTTCGCGTCTTTGTGGGGGATCGTTCGGTTCGTGATCTATTGATTGATTAATAAACGCGCTTCGACGTGCTGCTTCTGCGACAAACCGATCTCTTTCCCTAAGTTCCGCGGCTAACCTTTCCTCGACGGTCCTACGTTTTTGCCGTTCTTCATTGAGGAGCCTTTCGGCGTCCTCGGCTCGCACGTGCATTTGCTCGAGTATTCCCTCATTTTGGTTTTCTTGCGCTTGCCTAAGCCTACTTTCTAATTCGTTTTCGCGTGAATTTAATCTTTTTTCGCGCTGCAATAATTCTTGGAAACGCATTTCCAACTCTTCGGCACTGAGTTGTATGTGCGCCATTTTTTTCTTATTGTATATATTTTTTTTTTTCACTGATTCTATATTGAGCAAAACGGTTTTTATGAACGCTTTCCGTATTCCGATAACTAATTTTTCTAATTTTGACGAGATCTCACACTGATTTTACGTATTTTTTTTTTTTTTATAAAAACCCTGCGCCAGGTGATTATCCCACACCGCTGTCACCAGTTTGTTACGTCCCCGCGTGTGAATTTAGATTTCTTAGATTACACTCGCGTACGCTGACAGTTTAAAAAGGACTTAGCTTGTTACGTTGGCCTTGATGCGTGGCTCGGCTGTCTCGGTGGCGGGCCCCTGTGTTCGAGGGCCTCCGGAGTGGCGTTCTGCGCGGCGGATTTCCTGGGGTGTCGTCCTGCTTGGCTGCCGACGACTCTGCTTCTCGGTGGATGGGAGTCCCCGTGTGAGTGTGGTTCCTCGTGGCTGCTGTCACCACTTCCTGGTTTGTCCCGGGCAGGAAGATCCCTGTTGCTCGGCTGGCTGCTGCTGGTCGTCGTCCGTGGGGCTGCTCTGAAGCGGGCTGTGTCGCGTTTCGTCGGACGAGGCTGCCTTCCCGATTTAAGTTAGAATAAGACACGAAAATGTCGTAATTATTCCGTCGGAACGAGGTAAAATGAATAAACTGAAATACGCGTTCTTTGAAGTAAAAAGGTGAAAGTTATTAACGTTTATTTAGTAAAAATACGGATATGAAAATACAATATTCAGTCTTATAATCGAAAGTTTATAATATGCGTTACGCGTGAACAATGAAAAGAGAGAGAGAGCTAAGCTCGAGGAGCTTGTAGCTGGAGCTGCTTGCTCTAGTCGATGGTGGAGAGAGACTGTCTGACTGGCTGCTCTGCTCTGCCTGGCTGGCTCTGTCTGCTGAAGAGAAAGCGTGGGGTGTCCTTCCTATTGGTTGAGCGGTGGGCGTGGCTTACGCTGATTGGTTCTCCCGCTCCAGGCTTGGCTTGGGGACGCCGTTTGTCTCGGCATCTTGTCGGCTTTCTCTTTGAGTTTCGCTTCTCTGCTCTTGCTTATATTCTATATGGCACGTAGGTTCTTTTATTCTCAGAACTAATTTTATGCGGGCGGTCGTCTTCCAAGAGAGTGACTGCCTCGGCGCATGTACATAAAGGATATTTTTCGCTGACGAAAGATTTATCTTATCGGGTGTTTGTATATACGGTGGTGTGAGTGTAATTGATAAGAAGAGAGTTCCTGTGAAAAGATTGAATGTGACGAAGTGTTTATGTGGTGACGTATGTGTAGTTGATCATGTTATCTGATTCGTCGCTTTGAAAAGTATAGATTATATTAGTGTATACATTCTTAAACTATAGAGATATGAAGAGTGACGTGGTCGTATAGCATTATACGAGCACGTGTACAGTGGTATGATGTAATCGAGTGGCTAGTGCGCCCTCGAAGCTCTGTGTGTGGACTGTGCACACTGTGCATTTACAAGGCTATCTATTGAATGCTGGTGGATGATCGGCTTAAGGTAGACTATCCACGGCCGGTCAGTGGGTAGGTAAGTTATCGACGGCTGGTGGATAATCGGGTTAGGGTAAGTGAGGTTCTGGGTCTGTGAAAAAGGATCAGTGGCTAATAGGCCTTTGACTGAGGGTAACTCTTTATTCTTCTTCAGTGCGGGGAAGGGAAAAAGATCGGAGTGCGTACTCTTGTCGGGACGTTACACCATCACATTTCCTATTGTTGCAATGCAAGTATTGGCATCGATCGTAGACCGTTTCTTTCTTTTGCGCCATAGTCTTAACACTTTCACACACTTTTAAAAAAAGTATCTTAATACCCTACATTATAATAAACACTGCACAAGAGTACGTCCAATAGCTTAGTTCGGATGATAAATAAAACAAACGCAATCGATAACCTACAAAAAGTTAACCATTTCGGCGGTAGCTAAAAACTATCACAATATTTAGAAAGTGCACATGAAATTCGCACTAATGACACTTTCATACACTTGATTACTTATCTCACGCACTAGAAATATCGCTATCACTGCACTACTCTGAAGACTAATTTTTCACGCGACACGCATCTGAGCGCCCGGATAAAAACAATCGCAAGCTCTTTAACCCGCCAAACACGTAACAACAACAAACGCGCGCGCTCATGCCGAGCCGCCGTAGCTCGCGAGCGCACGTGCGATGGATTTCCAAGAAAGCACAGACCGTTTAAAGTCCAGGAAAAGATGTAGCAAGTTATTTTTTTAGACTGTGCAAAAATGATAACCAAAAGTTGTAATAACGGATAAATTATAGAAAATAACATTGTATAATCTCTTGTGACCGTAATAATACTGTCATATGATATTCAAAACATCATAATCTGTAAAAGGTTTTACAAAATTTTTTTATTTAAAAAATAATAAATACATTAAAACTCTTGAATCTAAAGTTTTTCTTCTACAATGTAAAATCTTGTCGACTCGCTGTCAACGAAAAAAAGATAGCCAAAAACTTTAAAGCAGAATATTATGGATGGATATAATAATTGGACTAATCTAATATTCTGATCGAGATAATATAATGCCCGGGGTTGTAAATTATACCATTATTAATTCAAAATTGAAATTTCAATCATTAATAAAACCCCGGGTTTAATTAATAATAAAAATTTCAATTGTTAAATAAGCCGTCAATTAAGTTCATATCGGTTAATTAATAATTAAAATTTCAATCGTTAATTAAGGCAGCGTTTAATTAAGAATTCATTTTAATCGTTTAATGGATTTTGAAGTCGAATGGGATATCCCCGAGCTGTAATTGTAAAGTCCTTGTAAAGAATTACGGCCGAAAATACGAATTTACGTCTATGTGTCACGATCGTCGAGTAAAGAAAAAAGCTAAAAATGCAATCCATTTAATCAGTTAAACTAAACATACATTTTAAATATTTTCTTACGTTATCTTTGATTGATTGTAACTTCCTGAAAAATGAAAATTTTGTAACGAATCAGGGCTTAAATTTTAGCTTTTACTGTCTACTTTTAGAGATTTGTTTCACCGTTTTCGTATCTTAAATAATTGAATTTAGGACTACGCTTTTACTGCAGAATCAGGTCCGAAGAAACTTAATTAAATACTGGTTTAATAAACGATTCAAACTTTAATTCTTAATTAGACGCTCGTTTAATTAATGATTGAAATTTTAATTCTGAATTGAACGCCGGTATAGTTAACGATTGAATTTTTAGTTATTAATTAAACTGGGGTTTAAATAACGATTGAAATTTTAATTTTAAATTAAACTGAGTAATTAATTGAAATTTCAACTAATATTATTCATTAGCTTTTAATGCAGCTGGATTGATTATTTCTCTACTAAAATATCGCTTTGAAAATAAGAAACGCAGCTTCAAAAATTTTGAATGGTTCGCACGATATTATTTAAGAGATTATCGGAATTTTCTACATTGTTTGCAACCATTTTGAGAAGTACGAAAATGTCAATATAAGAGATTTTTCGAAAGAACGTTAAAAAGTTTGCCTTCTCTTATATGATTAACGCCATTTAATAACTTTTTACATTTAAATATTTTGAAGAATTTATATGGAAAAGTCAGAAGTCTTGGCGATTACTTATATTTTAAATAGATTAAAAAATAGAGTATGGAAAATCGAGTAAATGACGAAATTGTTGTAAAAACATGTACATAATTATTTATTTTACAGAAGAGTTGTTACATTGAATAAAATATGATTTTTTCGAATTATTAAATTTCAACTCTACTAGAGTAAAAAATGTGTATAATATAATACCATTTTTTTATGTTATACACTATTATTGATTATAATTCAAAGGAAAATGGTGTTTTCATTAAGTCCCAAATGTGAATGCAAATATTATGCAGGATTATCTTTGAGGCTTAAATAAAACAATTTGAAGCACATGCACATTTTTTGAGAATAGCCTTTATGCATTTTCGGCCGATTAAAAATGAATTTTATATTATATGCTTACTTGTTGATTACCACTTAATAAATAATATTAATAAAAACTTACTTTTAGAACAAATAACGTATGTTTTATAGGGATTAGAGAATGGAAATGAGAATATAATATGTATTTCTGAAATTCAACTTGATTGGTCAACGATACTTTTTTATCCTGCTTAATCCTTAAAAAAGTTTATCTTGACCGTGATTGATTACATTTTACATATAAATTGGATAGGGATATTATTGCAAAAAATAAATATAACGATATTTTTAATGAGTTCACACTTTTGTGAATTCATTTATTCAGAATATAAAAATTTCTTTAAAATATAAATTAAAACATCAATTCTACTAGAGAATGATAATTAAATGATAAAAAGGTGAAAATTCTTTATGTTGTGTTACAATAATGTAATGAAAAAAATTATGCACGAGAAAAAAAAAATATATTGAGTCGGGATTGAACGTGGATCCAAAAGATTACGGCAAAACTAGCCGCACGCCTTAGCCACCACGGCTACCGCTACGATGTCAATGTCTAACACTGAAATCGTTTATGTTCATCATCTCCCCTTCGGCTTAGGTTGTGAATTAGAATTTGAGTTTTACAGTTTAAAGTTTATAATTTCATTAATTTGCGTGTATACAATATACAAATGCACGACCGAGCGGCGGTTGTCAGGCCGCTCGGCCGAAGTCGGATTGTTGCGGGAAAAGTAAACAGACGGCGAGCGCGGGGCGCGCCGCTGGGTCGCTCGTGTATACACATGACCGGTGCACGCGCACTGAGCACCGAGCCGTCGTCTCCCGCTTGTCCCGCCCCGCGTGTACACGTCTCAATGACCAATCACGAAATTGTGGACATGCTTCGCTACTTTGGCCGCGAGAGGCAGCAGCGCGCCGCGCGCAGAAGTCTGCCTCACTTTTTCCGGGGCGCTGGCAATCTCTCTATTCATCTCTGGTACTACATATACGTAGAAGATTTGTTTCTTGGTGGCCAGTACGTTTCGAGTCGTGATCGTCGTTGCAAGCTACATAAAAATGGATGGATTTAGTTATAGATATCCAGTATCTCAAAGATACTGACAATAACAATGCACCAAAGGAAATCGCTGTTGTTGCTCTTAATGGTGATTTTCACGGTCATTGGTTAGTGGCTCCGATCGCTTGTATAGATGATTTGAGCGTTGAAATTAGAAGACAAAATAATTGGCTAACTCAGCATTGTCACGGCATTAATTACTTGGAAGGTGAAGTTGATTTGAAAGTGTTTCATAAAACTCTGCAAAATTTATCAAAAAGTGCTCAAAAAATTTACGTTAGAGGCAGTGAAAAGTGGTTGATGATTCATAAAATTATAGCAAACGAAATCATCAATTTGGAGTCTGACGTAGATCGTCCTTCGTTCAATAAGTTATCATCTAATGTATATTGTATGCATCACGCTTTAAAATTTTCGGGTCATAAATATCGATGTGCGTTAAATCGCGCTTATCGTTTGAAAGGTTATCTTCACGCCTTGGTTATCTAAATAAATATTTAATCGATCTTCACAATGGACAGCCTTCAAATATTGAAGATCCTTTCACCAATCCAGTCGCATACTGTAGGTGTATTCCCAGCCGATCAAATCCCGCGGGTGGGGACCAAGCCGACGGCGTTCATCGTTAACACTGACAACCATACCAAGCCTGGTATGCATTGGGTTGCGTTCTACGTCGATAGATCTTCTAACGGTCTATACTTTGATAGTGTTGGGTTACCACCTATAATACCCGATCACATAAGCCGTTTGCGAAAAAATTGTAAAACATTTCGTTGGAATGCAGTACAACTTCAAAATGACGCATCCGATGTATGTGGTCAATATTGTATTATGTTTTTAAGCTATATGAGTAATGGTTTAGGTTTCAAGAAGTTTCTGGATAATTTTTCTGTCAACTTGGAGAAAAATGATAACATAGTTAGACGCTATGTGCGTTATAAAAAAGCTGACGGAAATTTCATTGGCAACGGTGGATGCTTCGTCAGATGTCTATAAAACTCTTGCTCTAAAGTGTCTTTATTATAATTGTCAGCATTTCTATTATCACGCGAAAGAAGTTTTGATGTAAGATGATACAACGTGTGTCATGGAAATTTAACCGTTTCGACTACATGTGCGTCATTGTTTAAACTTTCTCGTCTTAATCTTTACTTCTTAAACGTCTGCACTATTTTAACCGTGTGCATAGTTTGAAGAGCTGTATTTAAAGGATCGCTTCAGAGTCTTTAGCACCAGTCGCTTTCTACTCGTAAAGATTCGCGGATCGCCATAACGACCCTACCACGAACTGCACAACACCCACATCAAGTCTTTTGTACATTGTACGCCTTAAATAAATCGTTCACCAAGAAGGTAATTGTTGGTTTGGAATATGACGAGGTCATCGACAAAGTTGACGACGAGTGCTACAAACCTGTCGTTCGACTGTTATCGAATGACTTTGAAGGTGTTGCATTTTTATACAATGACTGGGAAGAATTCAAAACAAGTTTCGACGACATTGATAAATATTTTCGTGGACTTGATAATAGTTTAAAGGACCAGAAAATTTACGGAATCGGTTGGACTTTAAAATTCACCACAAGTCACCAGGAAAAAGCAATCGAAATTGCAGAAGACAGGAGGCCTGGTGTTGGTCGCATCAAACGGTTTCGCCATAGTTTAGTAATGAAAAAAGTTACTTTTGATTGTCTCCAAGAATTTATTGTAAAGTGTGTCGATACTCGTCTTAAATATTTAAATTCTATTGCGAGTAGTGTACAATGTCTTACCTGCGACGTTATGGAGTTTATTAAAACTAAAAGTAGTCTCATGCATGAACCACAAGTACAATTGTATACACCTAGTACTGTAAAAGACGTTGTAAATTTAGTTGATAATGATGTAATAGACGGAATAACCTCTATCGTAGAAAAGCAATGTAAAGAAAAAATCAAGCGTCTCTACCTAAGTGCGATGTTGCTGATGTATTGTATCAGATTGCATTATTACACATGCCAAGAATTGTTGATGTATTAAATACTATATTATTTGATAATAAATAGAAAAATTTGTATATACTTACTATGTACTTCTTTTTGTCTTCCTTGCCTCTTAATCCCAACTTATTGTATTTTTAAATATAAATAAATTTGAATATACTTACTATGTACTTCTTTTTGTCTTCCTTCCTCTTAATCCCAACTTATTGTATTTTTAAGACGTTAATTTTTACTTTACATTTGTAAATTGCAACTTATATAAATTAAATTTTATTTAACGAAATGAAGCTAGCTTACATTTGGATATTTTTTCAAAAAGTATTTTTAAATTATTTAATAACTAACAAAAATTAGTTGAAATTACATACTCATAAATATTTTTTAATTTGGTGACGCAAACATGCATTGACGCAATCTCCGTGGTTCTTTTGCCGGCGCAGTGGTGGTGGCCAATGAGCTCTGAGCCGCGGCCGGTGCCCCTCCTCCCGCGCGTGGCCACTCGCGAGCCCGCGAGCCTTATGGTGGGGCTAGCTCCGCGGGTCTTTTGTCGGCCAATGAGGTGATTTTACATTGCGTCGTCATCGGTCACAAGTGCGTTCTTTGTATTGCTACACCAGCACCACTAATATTCCAGGGTGTGGCAGTGTGACCAGGTTGTGGCGATAAATCACCACTTTTACATGCGTAGTATTACGATATATATTGTTTACCTGGCCACACTGGGGTGTGGCCCCTTGACGCGGCAGTAGTAGCCGGGCCGCCGATGTAGCAGCATGGATAACTGAAACAGTATTTGAAACAGCTACTTCCTGCAGTCGACAGCCGATTTCCACCAGCCAACGCCCGACTTCCAATAGCCGACAGTCGACTTCCCGCTGGCCATTCGCGCCTCGCGAAAGGTTTGAAAAGACCTTGCGATCCTTCCTCTATCAATGAGTCGAAAAACAACAGTGCCTGGTTTATGTTTGTTGGAACGTTAAAATATTGACGAGCGTGCGTCTGTGTATGTGTGAGTATGTGTATGGGTGTATTTGCTTCTATGTGTAATTCCCGACAGTCGACTTCCCGCTGGTCATCTGCGCCTCGAGAAAGGTTTGAAAGGACGTTACGGTCCTTCCTCTATCAACGTGCCGAAAAACAGCAGTGCCTGGTCCATGTTTGTTGGAACGTCAAAATATTGACGTTCGTGCATCTGTGTATGTGTGAGTATGTGTATGGATGTATTTGCTTCTATGTGTAATTTCTTTCCTTGAGACTTTCCTCAAGAAAAAATTCTTTCCCTGTGTAATTCAATAGCAAAATAATGTGCAGCTGCAACTCGATGTACGTGACATTTTCCCATTAATCAGCAAAATTCCACAGTACCGTACGATTAAATAAATAAAGAAGAAAAAAGTCGACGCGTTTCTTGTTCGGAAAACGTGACAGGACACGTGGTAAGATACATTTTCGATGACAGTAAGTTATGACTAATTCGAGGTAAGGCGATATAATTCGCCAGCAGAGGGCCCACATGCGATGAGATCATCCGTGGCAAAGACGAACGGTCGACCGGATGTCAATTGCGAATATTGTCTTGTCGCATGAACATCTCCATCGCAAAGCATGAGGGGATTGTGCGGATTCTGAAGTTTGTCATGTGTCTCTCTTGTGCTCCCCATACAAATGTTGCGTGCCAGTACGTTATGTAGATCGTGTTTCAATGCAGAAATTCGGATGTACCGTTCCACGAGAGTGTCGCGGATCTATCATGAAGTGGCTATGAGGTATCGATGAGGTTACGTTTATTCCATTTTTTTTTCTAAACCGTGCGCGAGTGATTAGATACTGCGCGTGGGTATTGGACACTCGTTGCACAGTACAGAGAGTCTATACATAAAAGTTGTAAAAAACCATAAAGAACCCGTGAATCTGAAAATTTCTTGTGTAGGTACACTTGTCATGGTGCAGAGAAGCTATACACAAAAGTTATAAAAAATACCATAAAAACACTATAGACACCCGATAAGACCATATATTCATGAATGATATACCATTAGCTTCCAAATCCGATAAAATATCGAAAACCCCATAAAAACCACATGAATCTGAAAATTTTTTATGTAGGTACACTTTTCATGGTGCAGAGAGGCTATACGCAAAAGTTATAAAATACACCATAAAAACCCCATAGACACCCCATAAGACCATATATTCATGAATCATGTACCATTAGCTTCCAAAATCCGATAAAATATCGAAAACTCCATAAAAACCCCATGAATCTGGATATTTTTATCTAGGTGCATTTGCCATGATACAGAGAGGCTACGCGAACTGGGCCTTGAAGGCATAGCTTAGTGTGTGTGTGTGCGGATGTACGTGCAGGTGTGCGTGCGAGTTATGTGGTAGGTCCCGGTGGATCACCAAGGAAAGGTAACACACACACACAGGTAACACTCGTCAAAGTAAGTAATCGAACAAAGGGTGTTGATTAGAATAATGATTTATTAAAACGTCGTTACAGGTTGGATGCCCGACAGAGACTGGCGATCGTCGATGCGAAGTGCAGTAAGAGAGTATAAAGAAAGTATATGTATAAAGTATATATGAAAAGTATATATTGCATCTTCATTGTCTTCTGGCTTCTCTTTGTCCATGCAGATTCCATTCGGAGCGATAAGGAGGCTGGCTGGCCGATGCGTCTAAGTACCGATGTGGTGACTCATATAACTCCTCCATGGCCAAGTTCAATAACGTCCTCATCTTTGATATCCTTATCTTTGGACTTTTTGGTAAGTTGCGGCCGTTGTTTCTTGACTTTTATTTTGTATATTAAGTAAATCGATGTAATCGTTATGAACAGCAATACTAATATAATTGAACTTGTAGACAGGACGAATTCGGTTCTAATTTGATTAGAAACTGGCATATTTAGTGTAGGTGATGTCAAAGTTTTTAGCGGTTCGAAATTCAACTGGTGGTCTTTGATAACTACAGGTGAAATTAGGCTGGATTGTTCCATTTCACCAAGATTTTCGTCAAGTCGGTATCCCTGTATTTGTACATTATTTTCTTGTATTACATATGTTCCTCGGATCATCATTTGATCATTATCATGTGTAATCTTGATAGCATAATTACTTGATATTAACGTTAAATTTTCAGATAATTTGTATGTCAGTATTAAAGGTGGACTAATTGAAATGATAATCGGTTTGACTTTTTCCGTTATAATTTGTTGACATAAAAAATTCTTTTCATACATCTGTCGGCACTTATTAGCAAATAGTTTTATAGATAGCCCGGTCAAACTCCATGGCGTGGTGATAACTTCTGTCTGATTGTTGTAATTGATTATAGCAAGTCTTTGGTGGTGTGAAAATTCAATAGGATTAAGGATAGGGATTTTGATGGTGTATACAATAAGATTTTGTGTGAATGCAATTGATCCCTGAGCAAAGCGAAAATCTAGCAAATTATGGTAGTGTAATATTAACTCTTTCTGAGAGTAGATTGCCAATAAATGTACCCGTATATCCGATATTTGGTCATATGTTAACAATTCTAAGTAGAATATTTGTGAATTGAAAATAAATGATCTTTTAATTTTATTAAGTAATCCGAGAAAATGTTGCTCCTGAGTTATGAGGGTCATGATCGCTTCAAATAGATTTGATTGCAAAGTTTGGTCATTTACAGTTTTCCACATGTCTTTTAAATTTTTATTAATTATATTTGTGTTGTTATTTATTTGTTTACTTATCGTATTTATTATGCTTATTGACTTAATTAAAGTAAATATATTTTCCTGTTGTTGATTTTGTAGAGAATTTAAGTAGTTGTTTCTCTTTTATAAATCGTTTGCATCTGGATTTCCAAAAATGTATTTTATTGCTGTGCCTAATCCGTTTATTAATCCTCTTTTCGTTCTCATGTTTTATGGCATTATTATCTGTAGATTCTGGTGTATTTCATTACATAGAATTTCGGCTTGCTTTAATAAACTCGATTCTCTTAATTCGCCTTGGTTACATAATATTGTATAGCTAGCTGTTTATGTTTAAAAGTTTTCAAAAGCGTAGTAACATCGATGTTGAAATGTAGGTAATGATAACTTCCAACTATTCTTCCAGTTCCTTGTTGGTAATCGTTATGCGTCTTATTTTGGTTGATTTCGCTACTCTCCGCGAGCAGAGCTATGCGCATCAAGATTAGTGCCGTCTTCATTGTCCTGTAAAGAAGAAGTTTTTCTTATTCTTTTGGCACTTCGTAAATTATATCGGCGTTCTTGACCATGAATATAGCAATCTAACTAGTGGCCTTGTTATGTCTCTACAAGTAATTTTTGATATCGTGGTGCGGTTTTGTTGCGTTGTTGTTGATGTGTTTTCATGTAAATTTCTTTTTTTTCTAACGATTTGTTAGGACTATTAGGTAACTTTTGTTACTTTTTTTGGTTTCTATATAGAATGTCATAAAAAGGTAAAATTTCATTTTTTTCTGATTTCATTATATCTGTCTATGGTATCGGCATCGGGCTCGATAGTGTATTTCTGTAGTTCATCATAAGGTCCATATAACAGTGTAAAAGGCGTATAGTTAGTTGTAGAGTGTATACTCTGATTGTATATTAAGTGAGCGGTGATCATAAGATTTTTCACTGTTTCTTTTGGATTTTGATTGGATAAAATACTTAATTTTTCCTTTAGGGTTGAATGCAGTCTTTCTATGGATCCATTCGATGTATATCTGTTTATCGTTGTCTGATGATATTGAATTTTATGTATGCGGCAAAACTCCTTAAATACTGTTGAGTTGATTTCACTTCCGTTGTCTGTCGTAATTTTATCCGGAAAGTTATGGTGTGAGGCAAAGTGTCTCAATTTGTTTATCACGGTCGTGGCATTTCCATCTGGTAGAGAATAGGCTTGAGCATATTTGGAAAAATTATCTATAATTGTTAAAAATTTATCCTTGTTGAAATGAAATACGTCCATGTGCATATGTTCGAGCGGTCTTCTAGCTCTAATAGGGCCGTATGTTTCTGTTTCATATGGGTTTCTCTCATACTTATGCTCTAAGCATATCTCACATTGATTTATAAAATTTTGAATAAGTCGATCCATATTAAGTGTATAGAGTTTTCTCTTAAAGTGTAATAAAGTCTCTCGAATACCGTTATGATATTGATTATGATGTGTCTCCAATTCTTTTATGAAATTATTTTTATCAATCGTAGGTGTATACGTGGTTGTTTTGATTAGTTTTAATTTTTCATTGAAATGATCCTTCAATATTCTACACGTAATTCTTTCCAATTCTTCGGTCGTAAAGTAGATACCATATTGCTTATCGGGTTTAATATTTTCCTTGAAAAACTTAAGTAAATGTGTCTCTGCGTTTGATTTATTAATTTTCACCGTGTATTGTAATTTAAGTTTATCTTTGTTTACTTTTAAGTTGTAATCATTTCCTCCTTTTATGATAATGCTGTAATTAAAAGCGTGAACATTTTTGTCTGTTATAGGTAGTGAAAAGGTCGGATTTTCTTCAGCTGTGTGGACTATTGCCATGTCGTCGTCAAATATTTCGTCCATTTCTTCAGGTGTGACAGGTGCATCATCAGGTGTTTGAGGCATCATTGAGAGTGAGTCTTCTTCTATTGTTTTATTAGCATTAATTTCAATTCGACTCAGTGCGTCGGCGACATTATTTTCAGAACCCTTTTTGTATTTTATTATGTAATCATATTCTTCTAATCTTACTCTCCATCTAATCAGTCTAGCGTGAGGCCTTTTTAAAGAATAGAGCCAGGTTAATGGCTTATGATCTGTTTCAATCGTAAATTTCTTACCATAGATATATGGTCTAAATTGTCTGCATGCTTCCACTATTGCCAGTAATTCTTTCTCTATCGCCGGATAGCTTTGTTCTGCTGAGTTTAATGTTCGTAAATAACACGAGATAAGATGTTGTTCTTGGGATAAAACTGCACCTATTGCTAAGTTTGAAGCGTCGGTTGTGATAGTAAATGGTTTGGTGAAGTCTGGGTAGACGAGCACTGCTGCGTTAGTGATCAATTCTTTGAGTTTCTCGAACGCTTCTTTATAGTCTTTATCTTCTGGATCTATTTTTTCTTTTTCCTTGAGTGCTTTTTTCATTGGTTTCGCTATTTTTGCGTAATTTTTTATGAACTTTCTGTAAAAGCCGGTTAGTCCTAAAAATATTCTAACTTCTTTTTGGGTTTTAGGTATCGGATATTTTAGAATTGCTTTGATCTTATCGGGATTTAGTTTGATTCCGTCTGCTGTTATTATATGGCCTAAAAATGGAACTTCTTCCCTTAGAAATTCACTCTTATCTAATTGAATTTTTAAATCATATTACTCTAGTTCTTCGAATATTAGCTTCAGATGTTGCAAATGTTCTTGGAGTGATTTCGAAAATATTACTATATCATCCATGTAAACGAAGCAGCATTTATGTAGATATTTCATTAAAATTCTATCCATCAGACGTTGAAAAGCAGCCGGAGCGTTTTTTAAACCAAAGGGCATTCTAACATATTCATAGTGTCCGTTTTCTACGGTAAACGCTGTCTTTTCAATCGAATCTTTGTTGACGGGTATTTGATGGAAAACTTGTGCCAAATCTAATGTACTAAAGTAAGAACATTTGCCCAGATTTTCTAGAATGTCGTCCATTCTAGGTAATGGATATTTGTCTTCGATGGTGTTGTCGTTTAATTTACGATAATCTATTACCATTCTCCATTTTTTTCTTCCACTTGCATCTTCTTTCTTCGGAACTATCCATACGGGGGATGAGTAGGGCGAGTTGCTTGGTTGAATAATTTCTTCGTCTAACAGTTTTCTGATTTGAGTTTGAATTTCTTCTTTTAGATGGTATGGGTATCTAAAACTCTTTACATAGACAGGGTGATCGTTCTTTGTTCTTATATTGTGCGAAACCGCAGAAGTCGCTGATAATTTGTTATTTTCATTGTAGAAACAGTCTTTGTACTTCTGGCATAGTGATGTAATTTTATATCTTTCTTCTTCGTTCATGTGATCAGTTCTTATCGGTAACTCTACTCCTTGATGATGATTCACTTTAACATTTTGATAATCGCCCGGTATATTTTTAAAGTAATTTATTTCAAATTTAGATGTGCTAAAAATTTGAGTTTTGTAATTAATATTCGCTTCCAAATTCTGCAAATACTTATGTCCGATTAAACAATCGTACGTATAGTGCCATGTTGCTATTAAGAAAGTTATAGGTGTGTCATCACCGTATTCACGTAATATAGGAAAGGTAAGCGCATGTGTACCTTTCGTCGTTTTGTGCACCGATTTAATTTCGAATTTGTAAGGAAATATAAATTTTGGAAATAGTTTATATGCAATTTCTGGATTGATAATGGATGATGAGGCTCCAGAATCGATGAGAATTTTAAGAGGTGGATTTGTTGTTATTATGTGTGGTAATTCGGGTGAATTGCTAATAGAATTTAAATTTATCACGTCGGTTTTGTCGTATCGGGAGCTTGTTGAAAATTTTGGCAGTTATCACTCTCGTCGTTTTCTTGATTAAATTCTTCATGGTCTGGTACAGGTGAGTCATTTTGATAATTGATTGCTTCCTCTTCTCCTTGTTCTTGTTGATGATGCAACTTTTCAGCGATAAAGTTTGCTGGTCCTGTGCTCTTAAAGAAGTTCGTTCTTGGTTTAAAGTTATTTTGTGCTGGTGAATTATTTGATCTATTTGTTGGATTAACGCCTTGTTTGTTAGTATTTCTTGTACTGAATGACATTGGTGTTGGTTGGTAATTTTGTTGTATTGGCAGATTATTATTATTTTGACCAAAATTGTTATTACGATAATTTGTGGGGATAAATCCAGGTTGTGTTTGTGCAAATGCGTGTGTCGGTTGCGAATAAAATGGATTTACATTTCTTGAAGTACTAGGTAAATTATTTGAAGGGTGAATAATTTTTGGATTACTATTAGTCGCAAATGGGTTTGTACTTTTAGCATTGATTGTACCGAATACGTTGGGCTTAGGTTTGTTATCACGTTGTCGTGCGAAATTAAGGAAAGCACTTTGTTCTTATTGGTTGTCGTATTTACGGCATTTTATTATACATGGCTCAACGTCGTCTAAATCAAAATGTAGCAAGTAAGAATGGTACGGCTCTTTAATACCATTTATAAAAGTACTTATGGCTACGTTTTTATAAAATGTATTTTTAATATTTATAACATTAGCGTCTCGATTATTTAACTGTATGTGTTCCTTCAATGTATTTAGCCTGCTTTTGATTTTGTCCGCGTATTTTTCGTAAGACTGATTTGTCAATTGATAACATACACTTAGTCTGTTAAATAGTAACGCCTCCGAACTTGGGTCACTGAATCTATTAACTAAGAGCGTCTCACATGCGGAATATGTAGCCGGGTTATTTGCCACTATTAGGTCTAGTGCTTCATTGATTTGATTAATGCGAATAATGCTTCGTTTATTGCATTATCTGCAGTCGCCACAATTTCGACGAATTTCTCGCACGTTTGTATAAAGTGCGAAAGGGGTCTTGTACCTCCTTCACATATGGGGATCGTATCGCACCATATTATTAGTCGTAATTTAAATTGTTCTAACGTAAGATTTTGTTGATTATCTCATGTGTCTGAAGTTCTGAACGTTCATCGTGAACGAAATATCGAAAATTTCCAAATTCGGTTTTTTTGATATTATCTCCTAGATATGCACAAAACATGGATAAACTGCAAAATAAGTTATTTACAACGTGATCATCCCCCCAAATCATCCCTAAAAACACGCCGACTAGACAATACATTACAAAAAAAATTGATACCATCTGAGTTTATTAATTTAAGACGAATTTTATGGCTGCTATTTCATCCAGATGTTGCCATTGCCATGCAAAAAAATTGGGGATATGAAATTCGATCCGGAACCTTTCGCTTAGGGGGTGCAAAGGGACTAAAATAGCCGAAAATACACGAAAAATAACGTGAAAAAAATCATCTCTCGCGAGTGTATTAATTTAAGACAAATTTTATGGAAGATATTACTTCCAGATGTTGCCGTAGCCTTCTAAAAAAATTGGCGATAAGAAATTCGATTCGGAACGTCTCGCTTGGGGGGTTATAGGGACTAAAATAGCGCCAAATACTCGCAAAATACCTAGAAAAAAATCATCTCTCGCGAGTTTATTAATTTAAGACAAATTTTATGGCTGATGTTTCTTCCAGATGTTGTCATAGCCTCGTAAAAAAATTGGGGATATCAAATTCGATCCGGAACCTTTCGCTTAGGGAGTGCAAAGGGGCTAGAATAGCCGAAAATATACGAAAAATAACGTGGAAAAAACAATCTCCGGCGAGTTTATTAATTTAAGACAAATTTTATGGCTGATATTTCTTCCAAATGTTGTCATAACCTTCCAAAAAAATTGGGGATATGAAATTTGATGCGGAACCTTTCGCTTAGGGAGTGCAAAGGGGCTAGAATAGCCGAAAATACACGAAAGACAAAGTCAAAAGATCATCTCTGGCGAGCTTATTAATTTAAGACAAAGTTTAGTGCTGATATTGCTTTCAGATGTTGTCATAACCTTGCAAAAAAATTGGAGATAAGAAATTAGATCCGGAACGTGTCGCTTGGGGGGTGCAAAGGGACTAAAGTACCGGAAGATACTCGCAAAACACCGAGAAAAAAATCATCTCTCTCGAGTTTATTAATTTGAAACAAATTTTATGGCTGATATTTCTTGCAGATGTTGCCATAGCCTTGTAAAAAAAAGGCGGATATGAAATTCGATCCGGTACCTTTCGCTTAGGGGATGCAAAGGGACAAAATAGCCGAAATACATGAAACATATCGTGAAAAAATCATCTCTCGCGAGTTTATCAATTTCGTACAAAATTTATGACTGATATTTCTTCCACATATTGCCATAGCCGTGCAAAAAAATTGGCGATAAGAAATACGATCCGGAACGTCTCGCTTGGGGGGTGCTAAGGGACTAAAATAGGGGAAAATACTCGCAAAATACCGAGGAAAAAAACATCCCTCGCGAGTTTATTAAATTAACATAAATTTTATGGCTGATATTTCTTCCAGATGTTACCATAGCCTTGTAAAAAAAAGCGGGATATGAAATTCGATACGGAACCTTTCACTTAGGGGATGCAAAGGGACTAAAATAGCCGAAATACACGAAACATAAGGTGAAAAAATCATCTCTCGCGAGTTTATTAATTTAAGACAAATTTTATGGCTGATATTTCTTCCACATTCGCGATAGCCTTGCGAAGAAATTGGCGATAAGAAATTCGATTCGGAACGTCTCGCTTGGGGAGTGCAAAGGGATTAAAATAGCGGAAAAGACTCGCAAAATACCGAGAAAAAAATCATCTCTCGCGAGTTTATTAATTTAAGACAAATTTTATGGCTGATATTTCTTCCAGATGTTGTCATAGCCTCGCAAGAAAATTGGCGGTAAGAAATTCGATTTGGAGTGTCTCGATTGGGGGGTGCAAAGGGGCGAAAATAGCCGAAAATACCCGAAAAATAACGTGAAAAAATCATCTCTCGAGAGATTATTAATTTAAGACAAATTTTATGGTTTATATTTCTTCCAAATGTTGCCATAACCTTGCAAAAAAATTGTGGATATGAAATTCGATCCGGAACCTTTCGCTTAGGGGGTGCAAAGGGACTAAAATACCGAAATATACTCGCAAAATACCGATGAAAAAGTCATCTCTCGTGAGTTTATTAATTTAAGACAAGTTCTATGGCTCATATTTCTTCCACATATTGCCATAGCCCTGCCCAAAAATTTGGGATATGAAATTCGATCCGGTACGTGTCGCTTGGGAGGTGCAAAGGGACTAAAATACCGGCAGATACTCGCAAAACACCGAGAAAAATGTCACCTCTCGCGAGTTTATTAATTTATGACAAAATTTATGGCTGATATTTCTTCCACATATTGCCATAGCCTTGCCAAAAAATTGGCGATAAGAAAATCGATCCGGAACATGTTGCTTGGGGGGTGCAAAGGAGCTAAAATAGCCTGAAATACAGGAAAAATAACGTGGAGAAATCATCTCTCGCGAGTTTATTAATTTAAGACAAATTTTATGACTTCTATTTCTTTCAGATGTTGCCATAGCCTTGCCGAAAAATTGGGGATATGAAATTCGATCAGGAACCTTTCGCTTGGGGGGTGCAAAGGGACTATAATAGCCGAAAATACACGAAAAATAACGTGAAAAAATCATCTCTCGTGTGCTTATTAATTTAAGACAAATTTTATGGTTTATATTTCTTCCAAATGTTGCAATAGCCTTGTAAAAAAATTGGTCATAAGAAATTCGATCCGGAACGTCTCCTTTGCAGGGTGCAAAGAGGCTGAAATAGCCGAAAATACACGAAAAATAACGTGAAAAAAACATCTCTCGTGAGATTATTAACTTAAGACAAATTTTAGTGCTGATATTTCTTTCAAAAGTTGTCATAACCTTGCAAAAAAATTGGGGATATGAAATTCGATCCGCAACCTTTTGCTTAGGGGGTGCAAAGGTGCTAAAATAACCGAAAATACACGAAAAATAAGGTGAAAAAATCATCTCTCGTGAGTTTATTAATTTAAGACAAATTTTATGGCTGATATTTCTTCCAGATGTCGTAATAGCTTCGCAAAAAAAATTGGGGATATCAAATTCGATCCGGAACCGTTCGCTTAGGGGGTGCAAATGGGCTAAAATAGCCGATAATACACGAAAAATAAAGTGAAAAAATCATCTCTCGCGAGTTTATTAATTTAAGACAAATTTTATGGCTGATCTTTCTTCCAAATGTTGCCATAGCCTTGTAAAAAAATTGGCGATAAGAATTTCGATCCGGAACGTGTCGCTTGGGGGGTGCAATGGGACTAAAATACCGGAAGATACTCGCAAAACACCGAGAAAAAAGTCATCTTTATCGAGTTTATTAATTTAAGACAAATTTTATGGCTCATATTTCTTGCAGATATTGTCACAGCCTCGCAAGAAAATTGGGGATATGAAATTAGATCCGGAACGTGTCGTTGGGGTGGTGCCAAACGACCAAAATAGAGGAAAATACTCGCAAAACACCGAGAAACAAATCATCTCTGGCGAGTTTATTAATTTAAGACAAATTTTATGGCTGATATTTATTCCAGATGTTGCCATAACCTTGCCAAAAAATTGTGGATAGGAAATTCGATCCGGAACCTTTCGCTTAGGGGGTGCAAAGGGACTAAAATACCGGAAGATACTCGCAAAACACCGAGAAAAAAGTCATCTTTATCGAGTTTATTAATTTAAGACAAATTTTATGGCTCATATTTCTTGCAGATATTGTCACAGCCTCGCAAAAAAATTGGGGATATGAAATTAGATCCGGAACGTGTCGTTGGGGTGGTGCCAAACGACCAAAATAGAGGAAAATACTCGCAAAACACCGAGAAACAAATCATCTCTGGCGAGTTTATTAATTTAAGACAAATTTTATGGCTCATATTTCGTGCAGATATTGTCACAGCCTCGCAAAAAAATTGTGGATAGGAAATTCGATCCGGAACCTTTCGCTTAGGGGGTGCAAAGGGACTAAAATACCGGAAGATACTCGCAAAACACCGAGAAAAAGGTCATCTTTATCGAGTTTATTAATTTAAGACAAATTTTATGGCTCATATTTCTTGCAGATATTGTCACAGCCTCGCAAAAAAATTGGGGATATGAAATTAGATCCGGAACGTGTCGTTGGGGTGGTGCCAAACGACCAAAATAGAGGAAAATATTCGCAAAACACCGAGAAACAAATCATCTCTGGCGAGTTTATTAATTTAAGACAAATTTTATGGCTGATATTTATTCCAGATGTTGCCATAACCTTGCCAAAAAATTGTGAATAGGAAATTCGATCCGGAACCTTTCGCTTAGGGGGTGCAAAGGGACTAAAATACCGGAAGATACTCGAAATATACCGATGAAAAAAGTCATCTCCCGTGAGTTTATTAATTTAAGGCAAGTTTTATGGCTCATATTTCTTCCACATATTGCCATAGCCTTGCCAAAAAATTGGGGATATGAAATTCGATCCGGTACGTGCCGCTTGGGGGGTGCAAAGGGACTAAAATACCGGAAGATACTCGCAAAACACCGAGAAAAAAGTCATCTCTCGCGAGTTTATTAATTTATGACAAATTTTATGGCTGATATTTCTTCTACATATTGCCATAGCCTTGCGAAAAAATTGGCGATAAGAAAATCGATCTGGAACATGTTGCTTGGGGGGTGCAAAGGAGCTAAAATAGCCTAAAATACAGGAAAAATAACGTGGAGAAATCATCTCTCGCGAGTTTATTAATTTAAGACAAATTTTATGACTGATATTTCTTCCAGATGTTGCCATAGCCTTGCAAAAAAATTGGGGATACGAAATTCGATCGGGAACCTTTCGCTTGGATGGTGCAAAGGGGTTAAAATAGCCGAAAATACACGAAAAATACCGAGAAAATCATGTCCCACGAGTTTATTAATTTAAGGCAAATTTTATAGCTGAAATTGCTTCAAGATATCGCCATATCTTTGTAAAAAAATTGTAGATATGAAGATCGATCCGGAACGATTAGCTTTGAGGGTGCAAAGGGGCTGAAATAGCGGAAAATACCCGCAAAACACCCAGAAAAAAATTATCTCCCGTGAGAATATTAATTTAAGACAAATTTTATGGCTTATATTTCTTCCAAATGTTGCCATAGCCTTGTAAAAAAATTGGCGATAAGAAATTCGATCCGGAACGTCTCGTTTGGAGGGTGCAAAGAGGCTAAAATAGCCGCAAATACACGAAAAATAACGTGAAAAAATCATCTCTCGTTACAGTATTAATTTAAGACAAATTTTATGGATGATATTTCTTTAAAATGTTGCCATGGCCTTGTAAAAAAAATTTGCTATATGAAATTCGATCCGGAACCTTTCGCTTGGGGGGTGCAAAGGGGCTAAAATAGCGGAAAGTACACGAAAAATATCGAGAAAAAATCATCTCTCGTGAGTTTATTAATTTAATACAAATTTTATGGAAAAAATTACTTGAGGAGTTTGCCATAGCCTTGTAGAAAAATTGGCGATATGAAAATTGTTCCGGATCCATTCGCTTGGGCGGTGCAAAGGGGCTAAAAAGTATAAATATACATGGAAAACAGGAAAAAAAATAATTTCTTGTTAGTTTATTAATTTAAGACAAATTTTATGACTGAAATTACTTCAAGATGTTGCCATAGCTTTTTAAAAAAATTGCCGATATGTAAATCGATCCGGAATCTTCCGCTTGGGGTGTGGAAATGGTCTAAAATAGCGAAAAGTACACAAAGAAGACTGAAAACAAATCAGCTCTCTTGAGTTTATGAATTTTTATTGTTATGGCTGAAAATAATTTATTGTGTAGCTATTAACTTGTGAAAAAATTGGTGAAAATATTTCATTATTCCAGACTTAGCGGGTTTTATTCGTCTCAATCAGTCAAGACCGTAAGTGAAAGTCACCGTCGACCAATTGTGTGCTCCTTTTAGACGGATTGGGCCAATCGGGAAAGATTTTATTTTGGCTTCATATTTCCTTCATCATTCTTTTAAGGGATGAATATATTCGTAATAATAGACTAATATAAAATATATCTGAGAAAAATTATTTTTTACTTTAATATGCCAAGTCTTATTCCTTCGCTATAATACTTTATTTGTAAGAAATCACAATTGATTGATTGAAACAAAAATGGTTTTGGTTTCGCTATTTTTTCATACCTCCATTACGTTTCGGAAAATGTTCTTCGGAAAACTCTAAGCAAAATTAGTTTTTGATATAAGTGTCCGTAATATTCGATGTTATCGTCTTTTTTGCCGACGTAAAATACGATTTCACGTACCCGATTTTCGCGTGCGTGCAATTGCGTTTGTACGTTTGCAAACGAGTCCGTAAAATTGAATGACGGGCAACATATCCAAATAGCATATTATGCAATATGGGCATAAAATGAGCTGAAAATTCCTTACCTGACTCTGAAATACCTCTACTTTCCGTGACGAATCCATGTTAGGTCCTTTTTGTATGCTTGAAAGTTGTGTAGGCATAGGGAATCGCGCATTTCGAGTCATGTATTATGCAGTTACAAATCTTTGCATTTTCTGTTTTTATTTGCATAGCTTATTACAAATATATGCGCCTTTTTGATATTTATTTTAAATCGAAATGTCATTTTTTTCAATTGTTTGTATAAGTGGTAATAAATCTTGTTATTTTACCATTGGAACTTTAAACATTATCTTTTATCATTCTAAACAAGCCATAAATTATATAAGATATCAATTTTACACTAAGAGAATAATTTTACAAAATTACGTTCTAGGTAGCGGGGAAAGATTTTTTTTCCCGCTAATCTTTGAAAAAATGGATTTTTCTTATCTTTTCCCAACTTACGCTCGGAATGCGCGATTTTCTATGTGACTTTTAGTCGTGAAAAAGAGCATGTTTCAAGCAACTGTCCAAGAAAAATACTATTTTGGCGCGAACAAGTATAAGACCATGGTACCATGTAAAGTAACACCAATCCTTTTGTTAGGGGCGCCTAATGTAATTTTTTTTCTCATTTATTTAAGGAGCGAAGCGGTGGTGACAAGCTCACGAATGTAGAATAATCTTTCGCGCTTGTATCGATCGATATATCTATACAGGGGGAGTAAAAGCGATTTGTAAAATTTATGTATATGTAAAATCGCATCTTAGGCATACTGAATCGAAATAATATGATTATGTATGTACTGATTTCTCCCATTAGATTTGTGGCCTACGAGATGCATGCGTTACAGAATTTAGGGTACGTTACTCAAGCAGAGAAAATCATTTGCATCGGTGAAAAATTTTCCTGTTAGTTTTTCTAAAAAAAAAATGCTCGTGCATCCGATAAAGATGGAAATTTCGTGTCAATGACTGGGGATTTTTCGAAAAATACAATATTATGGAAACGAAAAATTACAATTGAAAATCAGATTTGACAATATAACGATGTTATTCTTAATAATGTATGCAACAGCAGAAACAATAAGTTCTATCTGGTTTAAATTTCTTTGAAATCCTGAAATCTACTCATCACATACTCATGATTTTACAGTCGCTTTTATTTTAAATAATATGAAAACTCAATTTTTGCCAAATGGTAATGTGATTTTGCACACAAATATCGTATATATAATATTACCACGGAAAATTGTGATTTGAAAGAAAGCAATGGAACAATTCAGATCTGAAATATCTTTAGGATTTATGAACCAATCTTTGCAGCGAACAAACTAGTGCGATATATCTGTAATCTCTCCCACTTACAAAATTGATATTAAATTTGAATCTCATATTTACTGCACTTATCCATACAAAAGCAAATTTGATTATTTTTACAAATGGGTTTTCTCTCTATAACTATTAACTCCACTTTTCTCACATTATGAAGAATTTCCCTTGGCTTTAAGTACGTTAATTATTTAACCTATAACTAACATTAGTTTCAATGTACAAAAAAGAAATAAACAGAATTACTCCTAAATGAAATAACAAATTTTTACCCTTAATTATAATTTCTTTTATTGAAAAGTTGATTTTAGCGTTGTGTTTACTCATCTATTAAATTACGAGCTATAAGTGCGCCAAATTGGAGCGAAGTCGGCAAATCGGAAAGAGATGGCCTGTGCCCGGCCGGCGTTGGCTCGCGCCGCTCGCGCGACTCCGCTACTCTCGTACATATAGATATCTATTCATATACACACGATCAGTGCGACTTGAGTCGTGACGTAGTGGGGGAAGCGGTAGAAGGTTCGGCTGACGCAGCTCACGAGAGTTGGCGGCGCTCGAACAAAACTATATACAGCGCGAGATCAGTTCCTGGAATCGCTGCGGAGCGGGGGAAATCGGAGAGAGTCGGGACGGCCGCACGGATGCCGCTGGCTTGCGTGAGTCCAATGCGCTCGAACCTCGAAAACATGTGAGAGCGTCCGCCGCAGGAGTAGGCCATTAGGCGCGCGCGGCGCATTTTTGGGCGTAAAATACGCTCTGTTTAACTCGCTTATAATCGTATGCGGAGTCTGAGAAAAAAACAAAAGACATATATCGATATACTTTATTCTGCTCTTTCCAATAGTGCTATGTTTGTTACTCCGAAACGCTTTCTTCCGGTTGAAAATTCAAGTTGAAAGTTTAAAGTCATTTTTCTCACAGTACATCATGTTCTTTTTTCAAAATGCCTTTTACCATTGGAAAGTACAAGTCTTATGGTTATAGACCCTAATTTTTTGAGTTGGAGAAATGAAGGATTCAAAAGTAATAAGATTAAAAAGACAGAGGCGAGCGCCCGCTTCGCGCTGCGCCCCAGCGGGTTCTCAAACATCATTTTTATTAATATGGGTCATACATTTCACTTTTTGAGCATTTTTAATTTCTCTAGATTTTTCAGAAATCTATGCTTTCATTGGATAAGATGTGGCGCAATCATTATACTATAATAATAATAATCAATGTAGTCTGACGACAATAGTCATTTACCATGAAAGATCGGAGTCTAAAATTAAACACAAAAGAATGATATTTATTTATTTATTTATTTATTTATTTAAACCAGAGTAGTACATGTTGTATTACATGTTATTGCTTACTTCAGGACACAGTTACATGTCTGAAGCAGCAAACATCCTATAGAGGTAGACATAGCTACCTGTACATAGGTCCGGTGTACTTAAAACTAAAAAAACTTAAGTAACTTATAAACTAGGCATGGAATCAAAGATTCCACTATAAATAATATATTTGGTCCACATTGATTATCTCACCCATACTAGAAGGTTAAATTTTTATTTATTTATTTATTTAATTTATTTTTTTTTTTTTAAATTCTACAATATATTAGTACAAATCCAAATTTTTAGCTTTTTCTTATTATAATTTTTTGCGATATCTAGAACTTTAAGATTTGGATTAGATTTCGGAAGGCAATTAAATACTTGTATCGCTCTGACATAGTTATCTTTATCACTAACAGTTTTCGAACACTTCGGTGGTATTATAAGTTTATTTCTAGTTTTGCTAGCCGATGTTAAGTATAAATTCTTAAGTTCATTATAATGATACGTTACACATTCGTAAGCAAAAATTTGTTTTAGATTCAAGGGGTTGTCGCGATTGAAAATATTTTTGTTAATAATTTTTAAAATCCTATTTTGGATGTTTTGTAGTAATTTTAAGTTGTTCTTATATGCACCACTCCATGCCATATTTCCAAAGCTAATGACACTATGAAAAAATGCATAATATTATTATCTATTACATAGATAAATTGTACAGTATATATATTATATATTTTTTTTTTTTTTATTATATATTCAATATGTTTATCCCAGTTTAGCATATAATCAATAATTATACCTAGATATTTACAGTATTCTACCCTGCTCAATTTAGTACCCTGTATGCGTATGTTCATATCTTCGGGAACACTATCACAACAGTTACCAAAAGTTATGTACACAGTTTTCTTTATATTTAGTGATAGTTTGTTAAGTGCTAGTCAGATATTTATATCTTCTAAGTACTTGTTCATTTTATTTTCAACTTTCTCCCAGTTACCATCTGTTGAAATAATAGCTGTATTATTCCCTAAGCGAAACGTTCCGGATCGAATTTCATATCCCCAATTTTTTTGCGAGGCTATGAAACATCTGGAAGAAATATCAGCCATAACATTTGTCTTAAATTAATAAACTCGCGAGAGATGATTTTTTTCTCGGTGTTTTGCGAGTATCTTCCTGTATTTTAGTACCTTTGCACCCCAAGCGACACGTTCCATATCGAATTTCTCATTGCCGATTTTTTTACAAAGCTATGTCAACATCTGGAAGAAATATCAGCCATAACATTTTTTTTAAATTAATAAACTCGCAAGAGATGATTTTTTTCTCGGGGTTTTGCGAGTATTTTCCGCTATTTTAGTCCCTTTGCACCCCCCCAAGCGACACGTTCTTAATCGAAATTCTTATCACCAATTTCTTTACATGCCGACGGCAACATGTGGGAAAAATATCAGCCATACAATATGTCTTAAATTAATAAACTCGCGAGAGATGACTTTTTCACTTTATTTTCCGTGTATTATCGGCTATTTTAGTCCCTTTGCACCCCCCAAAGCGAAAGGTTCCGGATCGAATTTCATATCCCCAATTTTTTTGCAAGGTTATGACAACATCTGGAAGAAATATCAGCCACTTAACGGGTCTTAAATTAATAAACTCGCGAGAGATGATTTTATCACATTATTTTTCGTGTATTTTCGACAATTTTAGCCCCTTTGCACCCCCAAAGCGAAAGGTTCCGGATCGAATATCATATCCCCAATTGTTTGCAAGGCTATGGCAACATCTGAAAGAAATATCAGCCATAAAATTTGTCTTAAATTAATAAACTGGCGAAAAATAATTTTTCGCTCGGTGTTATGCACGTATTTTCCGCTATTTTAGTCCATTTGCACCCCCCCAGCGACGCGTTGCGGATCGAAATTCGTATCGCCAATTTTTTTACAACATTATGACAACATCTGGAAGAAATATCAGCCATAAAATTTGTCTTTAATTAGTAAATTCCGAGAGATGATTTTTTCACGTTATTTTTCGTGGATTTTGCGGCTATTTTAGTCCCTTCGCACCCCCCGAAGCGATACGTTCCTGATCGAATTTCTTATCACCAATTTCTTTTACAAGACTATAGCAACATCTGGAAGAAATATCAGCCATAAAATTTTTCTTAAATTAATAAACTCGCAAGAGATGATTTTTTGCTCGGAATTTTGCGAGTATTTTCCGCTATTTTGGTCCCTTTCCACCCCCCAAGTGAGACGTTCCGGATCGCATTTCTCATCGCCAATTTATTTACATGCCTATGGCAACATGTGGAAAAAATATCAGCCATACAATTGGTCTTAAATTAATAAACTAGCGAGAGATAATTTTTTAACGCTATTTTTCGTATATTATCGGCTATTTTAGTCCCTTTGCACCCCCCAAAGCGAAAGGTTCCGGATCGAATTTCATATAGATTTTTTTGCAAGGTTATGATAACATCTGGAAGAAATATCAGCCACTTAACGGGTCGTAATTAATAAACGGGCGACAGATGATTTTTTCACGTTATTTTTCTTGTATTTTCGACTATTTTAGCCCTTTTCACCACCTAAGCGAAAGGTTTCGGATCGACTTTCATATCCCCAATTGTTTGCAAGGCTATGGCAACATCTGAAAGAAATATCGGCCATAAAATTTTTCTTAAATTAATAAACTGGCGAAAGATGATTTTTTGCTCGGTGTTTTGCGAGTATTTTCCGCTATTTTAGTCCATTTGCACCCCCCAAACGACACGTTGCGGATCGAATTTCTTATCGCCAATTTTTTTACAACCTTATGACAACATCTGGAAGAAATATCAGCCATAAAATTTATCTTTAATTAATAAACTCTCGAGAGATGATTTTTTCACGTTATTTTTCGTGGATTTTCGGCTATTTTAGTCCCTTCGCACCCCCCGAAGCGACACGTTCCTGATCGGATTTCTTATCACCAATTTTTTTACATGCCGACGGCAAAATGTGGAAAAAATATCAGCCATACAATTTCTCTTAAATTAATAAACTCGCGAGAGATGATTTTTTCACTTTATTTTTCGTGTATTATCGGCTATTTTAGACCCTTTGCACCCACCAAAGCGAAAGGTTCCGGATCGAATTTCATATCCCCAATTTTCTGGCAAGGTTATGATAACATCCGGAAGAAATATCAGCCACTTAACGGGTATTAAATTAATGAACTCGCGAGAGATGATTTTTTCACGTTATTTTTCGTGTATTTTCGACTATTTTAGCCCCTTTGCACCCCCTAAGCGAAAGGTTCCGGATCGAATTTAATATCCCCAATTTTTTTGCAAGGCTATGGCAACATCTGGAAGAAATATCGGTCATAAAACTTGTTTTAAATTAATACACTCGCGAGAGATGATTTTTCTCTCGGTGTTTTGCGAGTATCTTCCGGTATATTAGTCCCATTGCACTCCCCAAACGACACGCTCCGGATCGAGTTTCTTACCGCCAATTTTTTTACAAGGTTATGACAACATCTGGAAGGAATATCTGCCATAAAATTTGTCACAAATTAATAAACTCGCGAGAGATGATTTTTTCACGTTATTTTTCGTGTATTATCGGCTATGTTAGTCCATTTGCACCCCCCAAGTGAGACGTTCCAGATCGCATTTCCTATCGCCAATTTTGTTACATGCAGACGGCGACATATGGAAAAAATATCAGCCATACAATTTGTCTTAAATTAATAAACTCGCGAGAGATGACTTTTTCACTTTATTTTTCGTGTATTATCGGCTATTTTAGTCCCTTTGCACCCTCCAATGCGAAAGGTTCCGGTTCGAATTTCATATCCCCAATTTTTTTGCAAGATTATGACAACATCTGGAAGAAATATCAGCCACTTAACGGGTCTTAAATTAATGAACTCGCGAGAGATGATTTTATCACGATATTTTTCGTGTATTTTCGACTATATTAGCCCCATTGCACCCCCTACGCGAAAGGTTCCGGATCTAATTTCATATCCCCAATTGTTTGCAAGGCTATGGCAACATCTGAAAGAAATATCAGCCATAAAATTTATCTTAAATTAAAAATCTGGCGAAAGATGATTTTTTGCTCGGTGTTTTGCGAGTATTTTCCGCCATTTTAGACCATTTGCACCGTCCAAGCGACACGTTGCGGATCCAATTTCTTAACGCCAGTTTCTTTACCACATTATGACAACATCTGGAAGAAATATCAGCGATAAAATTTGTCTTTAATTAATAAACTCACGGAGATGATTTTTTCACGTTATTTTTCGTGTATTATCGGCTATTTTAGTCCCTTTGCACCCCCCAAAGCGAAAGGATACGGATCGAATTTCATATCCTCAATTTTTTTTTCAAGGTGATGACAACATCTGGAAGAAATATCAGCCACTTAACGGGTCTTAAATTAATAAACTCGCGTGAGATGATTTTTTCACGTATTTTGCATATATTATCGACTATTTTAGCCCCTTTGCACCCCCTAAACGAAATGTTCCGGATAGAATTTCATATCCCCAATTTTTTTGCAAGGCTATGGCACCATCTGGAAGTAATATCGGCCACAAAATTTTTCTTAAATTAATAAACTGGAGAAAGATGATTTTTTGCTCGGTGGTTTGCGAGTATTTTCAGCTATTTTAGTCCATTTGCACCCCCCAAGCGACACATTGCGGATCGAATTTCTTATCGCCAATTTTTTTACAACCTTATGGCAACATCTGGAAGAAATATCAGCCATAAAATTTGTCTTTAATTAATAAACTCTCGAGAGATGATTTTTTCACGTTATTTTTTGCGTATTTTCGGCTATTTTAGTCCCTTTGCACCCCCTAAGCGAAAGCTTCCGGATCGAATTTCATATCCCCAATTGTTTTGCAAGGCTATGAGATCAACTGAAAGAAATGTAAGCCATAACAAATGTCTTAAATTACTAAACTCGCGAGAGATGATTCTTTTGTCGCTGTTTGGCGAGTATTTTCCAGTATTTTAGTACCTTTGCACCCGCCAAGCGACACGTTTCGGATCGAATTTCTTATCGCCAATTTCTTTACAAGTTTATGGCAATATCTGGAAGAAATATCAGCCATAAAATTTGTCTTAAATTAATAAACTCGCGCGATAATTTTTTTCTCGGTGTTTTGCGAGTATTTTCAGATATTTTAGTCCCTTTGCCCCCCCCCAAGAGACACGTTCCGAATCGAATTTCTTATCGCCAGACATGATTTTTTCACGTATTTTGCATATATTATCGACTATTTTAGCCCCTTTGCACCCCCTAAACGAAATGTTCCGGATAGAATTTCATATCCCCAATTTTTTTGCAAGGCTATGGCAACATCTGAAAGAAATATCAGCCATAAAATTTATCTTAAATTAAAAATCTGGCGAAAGATGATTTTTTGCTCGGTGTTTTGCGAGTATTTTCCGCCATTTTAGACCATTTGCACCGTCCAAGCGACACGTTGCGGATCCAATTTCTTAACGCCAGTTTCTTTACCACATTATGACAACATCTGGAAGAAATATCAGCGATAAAATTTGTCTTTAATTAATAAACTCACGGAGATGATTTTTTCACGTTATTTTTCGTGTATTATCGGCTATTTTAGTCCCTTTGCACCCCCCAAAGCGAAAGGATACGGATCGAATTTCATATCCTCAATTTTTTTTTCAAGGTGATGACAACATCTGGAAGAAATATCAGCCACTTAACGGGTCTTAAATTAATAAACTCGCGTGAGATGATTTTTTCACGTATTTTGCATATATTATCGACTATTTTAGCCCCTTTGCACCCCTAAACGAAATGTTCCGGATAGAATTTCATATCCCCAATTTTTTTGCAAGGCTATGGCACCATCTGGAAGTAATATCGGCCACAAAATTTTTCTTAAATTAATAAACTGGAGAAAGATGATTTTTTGCTCGGTGGTTTGCGAGTATTTTCAGCTATTTTAGTCCATTTGCACCCCCCAAGCGACACATTGCGGATCGAATTTCTTATCGCCAATTTTTTTACAACCTTATGGCAACATCTGGAAGAAATATCAGCCATAAAATTTGTCTTTAATTAATAAACTCTCGAGAGATGATTTTTTCACGTTATTTTTTGCGTATTTTCGGCTATTTTAGTCCCTTTGCACCCCCTAAGCGAAAGCTTCCGGATCGAATTTCATATCCCCAATTGTTTTGCAAGGCTATGAGATCAACTGAAAGAAATGTAAGCCATAACAAATGTCTTAAATTACTAAACTCGCGAGAGATGATTCTTTTGTCGCTGTTTGGCGAGTATTTTCCAGTATTTTAGTACCTTTGCACCCGCCAAGCGACACGTTTCGGATCGAATTTCTTATCGCCAATTTCTTTACAAGTTTATGGCAACATCTGGAAGAAATATCAGCCATAAAATTTGTCTTAAATTAATAAACTCGCGCGATAATTTTTTTCTCGGTGTTTTGCGAGTATTTTCAGATATTTTAGTCCCTTTGCCCCCCCCAAGAGACACGTTCCGAATCGAATTTCTTATCGCCAGACATGATTTTTTCACGTTATTTTTCGTGTATTTTCGGCTATTTTAGTCACTTTGCACACCCTAATCGAATGGTTCACGATCGAATTTCATATTTCCAATTTTTTTGCAGGGTTATAACAACATCCGGAAGAAATATCAGCCACAAAATTTGTCTCAAATTAATAAACTCGCGAGAGATGATTTTTTTCTCGGTGTTTTGCGAGTATTTTCCGCTATTTTAGTCCCTTTGCACCACCCAAGCGACACGTTCCGGATCGAATTTCTTATCACCAATTCTTTTACAAGTTAATGGCAAAATCTGAAAGAAATATCAGCCATAAAATTTGTCTTAAATTAATAAACTCGGGAGAGATGATTTTTGATCGTTATTTTTCGTGTATTGTCGGCTATTTTAGTTCCTTTGTACCCCCTAAGCGAGAGGTTCCGGATCAAATTTCATATCCCCAATTTTTTTGCAAGGGTATGATACCATTATAAAGAAATGTCACCTATAAAATTTGTCTTAAATTAATAAACTCGCGATATATGATTTTTTTCTCGCTGTTTTGCAGAATATTTTTCGGGATTTTAGTCTCTTTGCACCCCCCAAGCGACATGTTCCGGATCGAATTTCATATCCCTAGTTTTTCTGCAAGGCTATGGCAACATCTGGAAGAAATATCAGCCATAAACTTTGTCTTAAATTAATACACTCCCGAGAGATGATTTTTTCCTCGGTATTTTGCGAGTTTTTTCCGCTATTTTAGTGCCTTCGCACCCCCCAAGCAAGACGTTCCGGATCGTATTTCTTATCGCTAATTTTTCTACGAGGCTATGGCAACATCTGGAAGAAATATCAGCCATAAAATTTGTCTTAAATTAATAAACTCGCGAGAGATGATTTTTTTCTCGGTGTCTTGCGAGTATTTTCCGCTATTTTAGTCCATTTGCACCCCCCAGGCGACACGTTTCGAATAGAATTTCTTATCACCAATTTTTTTACAAGGCTATGGCAACATCTGGAAGAAATATCCGCCATAAAATTTGTCTTAAATTAATAAATTCGCGTGAGATGATTTTTTCACGTTATTTTTTGCGTATTTTCGGCTATTTTAGCCCGTTTGCACCTCCTATGCGCATGTTTCAGCATTGAATTTCATATCCCCAATTTTTTTGCGAGGCTATGACAACATCTGGAAGAAACATCAGCCATAAAATTTGTCTTGAATTAATAAATTCGCGAGAGATGATTTTTTTCCCGGTGTTTTGCGAGTGTCTTTCGTTATTTTAGTCCCTTTGCACCCCCCAAGCGACACATTCCGGATCGAATTTCTTATCGCCAATTTTTCTACAAGGCTATGGCAATATTTGAAAGAAATATCAACCATAAAATTTTTCTTAAATTAATAAACTCGCGAGAGATGATTTTTTCCTCGGTATATCGCGAGTATTTTCCACTATTTTAGTGCCTTTGCACCCCCCAAGAAAGACGTTCCGGATCGAATTTCTTATCGCCAATTTTTTTGCAAGGCAATGGCAAAATGTGGAAGGAATATCAGCCATAAAATTTGTCTTAAATTAATAACCCGGGAGAGATGATTTTTTCACGTTACTATTCGTTTATTTTCGGCTATTTTAGGCACTCTGCACCCCCTAAGCGAAAGGTTCCGGATCGAATTTCATATTCCAAATTTTTTTCCAGGGTTATAACAACATCCTGAAGATATATTAGCCATAAAATTTGTCTTAAATTAATAAACTCGCGGGAGATGATTTTTTTCTCGGTGTTTTGCTAGTATTTTCCGATATTTTAGTCCCTTTGCACCCCCCAAGCTACACGTTCCGGATCGAAATTCTTATCACCAATTTTTTTACAAGGCTATGGCAACATCTGAAAAAAATATCAGCCATAAAATTTGTCCTAAATTAATAAATTCGCGAGAGATGATTTTTTCACCTTATTTTTCGTGTATTTTCGGCTATTTTAGTCCCTTTGCACCCCCTAAGCGAAAGCTTCCGGATCAAATTTCATATCCCCAATTGTTTTGCAAGGCTATGAGATCAACTGAAAGAAATGTAAGCCATAAAAATTGTCTTAAATTAATAAACTCGCGAGAGATGATTTTTTTCTCGCTGTTTGGCGAGTATTTTCCAGTATTTTAGTCCCTTAGCACCCCCCAAGCGACACGTTCCGGATAGAATTTCGTATCACCAATTTTTTACCACGCTATGGCAACATCTGGGAGAAATATGAGCAATAATATATGTTTTAAATTAATAAACTCGCGAGAGATGATTTTTTTCACCTTAGATTCGTGTATTTTCGGCTATTTTAGCCAATTTGCACCCCATAAGCGAAAGGTTCCGGATGGAATTTCACATCCCCAATTTTTTTGCGAGGCTATGAGATCAACTGAAAGTAATATCAGCCATAAAACTTGACTTAAATTAATAAACTTGCGAGAGATGATTTTTTCTTGGAGTTTTGCGAGTATTTTCCGCTATTTTAGTCCCTTTGCACCACCCAAGCGACACGTTCCGGATCGAATTTCTTATCACCAATTTATTTACAAGCCAATGGCAAAATCTGAAAGAAATATCAGCCATAAAATTTGTCTTAAATTAATAAGCTCGGGAGAGATGATTTTTTAACGTTATTTTTCGTGTATTGTCGGCTATTTTAGTTCCTTTGTACCCCCTAAGCGAGAGGTTCCGGATCAAATTTCATATCCCCAATTTTTTTGCAAGGGTATGATACCGTTATAAAGAAATATCACCTATAAAATTTGTCTTAAATTAATAAACTCGCGATATATGATTTTTTTCTCGCTGTTTTGCAGAATATTTTTCGGGATTTTAGTCTCTTTGCACCCCCCAAGCGACATGTTCCGGATCGAATTTCATATCCCCAGTTTTTCTGCAAGGCTATGGCAACATCTGGAAGAAATATCAGCCATAAACTTTGTCTTAAATTAATACACTCGCGAGAGATGATTTTTTCCTCGGTATTTTGCGAGTTTTTTCCGCTATTTTAGTGCCTGCGCACCCCCCAAGCAAGACGTTCCGGATCATATTTCTTATCGCTAATTTTTCTACGAGGCTATGGCAACATCTGGAAGAAATATCAGCCATAAAATTTGTTTTAAATTAATAAACTCGGGAGAGATAATTTTTTCACGTTATTTTTCGTGTATTTTCGGCTATATTAGTCTTTTTGAACCCCCTAAACGAAAGGTTCCGGATCGAATTTCATATCCCCAATTTTTTTGCAAGGTTATGACAACATCTGGAAGATATATCAGCCAATAAATTTGTCTTAAATTGATAAACACGCGAGAGATGATTTTTACACGATATTTCTATGTATGTTCGTCTATTTTAGCCCCTTTGCACACCCTCAGCGAAAGGTTCCGAATCGAATTTCATATCCCCAATTTTTTTGCAACGTTGTGACAACATCTTGAAGAAATATCAGCCATAAAATTTTTCTTAAATTAATAAATCCGCGATAGATGATTTTTTCACTTTATTTTTCATGTATTTTCTGCTATTTTAGTCATTTTGCACCCCCTAAGCGAAAGGTTCCGGATCGAATTTCGTATCCCCAATTTTGTTGCCATGTTATGACAACATCTGGAAGAAATATCAGCAATAAAATTTGTCTTAAATTAATAAACTCGCGAGAGATGATTTTTTTCTCGGTGTTTTGCGAGTATTTTCCACTATTTTAGTACCTTTGCACCCGCCGAGCGACACGTTCCGAATCGAATTTCTTATTGCCAATTTTTTTGCAAGGCTATGGGAACATCTGAAAGAAATATCAGCCAATAAATTTGTCCTAAATTAATAAGTTTGCGAGAGATGATTTTTTCACGTTATTTTTCGTGTATTTTCGGCTATTTTAGTCACTTTGCACCCACCAAAGCGAAAGGTTCCGGATCGAATTTCATATCCCCAATTTTCTGGCAAGGTTATGATAACATCTGGAAGAAATATCAGCCACTTAACGGGTATTAAATTAATAAACTCGCGAGAGATGATTTTTTCACGTTATTTTTCGTGTATTTTCGACTATTTTAGCCCCTTTGCACCCCCTAAGCGAAAGGTTCCGGATCGAATTTCATATCCCCAATTTTTTTGCAAGGCTATGGCAACAACTGGAAGAAATATCGGTCATAAAATTTGTTTTAAATTAATACACTCGCGAGAGATGATTTTTCTCTCGGTGTTTTGCGAGTATCTTCCGGTATTTTAGTCGCATTGCACTCCCCAAACGACACGCTCCGGATCGAGTTTCTTACCGCCAATTTTTTTACAAGGTTATGACAACATCTGGAAGGAATATCTGCCATAAAATTTGTCACAAATTAATAAACACGCGAGAGATGATTTTTTCACGTTATTTTTCGTGTATTTCGGCTATTTTAGCCCATTTGCACCCCATAAGGGAAAGGTTCCGTATCGAATTTCTTATCGCCAATTTTTTTACATGCCTCTGGCAACATGTGGAAAAAATATCAGCCATACAATTTGTCTTAAGTTAATAAACTCGATAGAGATGATTTTTTCACGTTATTTTTCGGGTATTATCGGCTATGTTAGTCCATTTGCACCCCCCAAGTGAGACGTTCCAGATCGCATTTCCTATCGCCAATTTTGTTACATGCCGACAGCAACATATGGAAAAAATATCAGCCATACAATTTGTCTTAAATTAATAAACTCGCGAGAGATGACTTTTTCACTTTATTTTTCGTGTATTATCGGCTATTTTAGTCCCTTTGCACCCTCCAATGCGAAAAGTTCCGGTTCGAATTTCATATCCCCAATTTTTTTGCAAGATTATGACAACATCCGGAAGAGATATCAGCCACTTAAAGGGTCTTAAATTAATGAACTCGCGAGAGATGATTTTATCACGATATTTTTCGTGTATTTTCGACTATATTAGCCCCATTGCACCCCCTACGCGAAAGGTTCCGGATCTAATTTCATATCCCCAATTGTTTGCAAGGCTATGGCAACATCTGAAAGAAATATCAGCCATAAAATTTATCTTAAATTAATAATCTGGCGAAAGATGATTTTTTGCTCGGTGTTTTGCGAGCATTTTCCGCTATTTTAGACCATCTGCACCGCCCAAGCGACACGTTGCGGATCCAATTTCTTAACGCCAGTTTTTTTACAACATTATGACAACATCTGGATGAAATAGCAGCGATAAAATTTGTCTTATATTAATAAACTCACGAGAGATGATTTTTTCACGTTATTTTTCGTGTATTATCGGCTATTTTAGTCCCCTTGCACCCCCCCAAAGCGAAAGGTTACGGATCGAATTTCATATCCTCAATTTTTTTGCAAGGTCATGACAACATCTGGAAGAAATATCAGCCACTTAACGGGTCTTAAATTAATAAACTCGCGTGAGATGATTTTTTCACGTATTTTGCATATATTTTCGACTATTTTAGCCCCTTTGCACCCGCTAAACGAAAGGTTCCGGATCGAATTTCATATCCCCAATTTTTTTGCAAGGCTATGGCACCATCTGGAAGTAATATCGGCAATAAAATTTTTCTTAAATTAATAAACTGGATGAAGATGATTTTTTGCTCGGTGTTTTGCGAGTATTTTCCGCTATTTTAGTCCATTTGCACCCCCCAAGCGACACATTGCGGATCGAATTTCTTATCGCCAATTTTTTTACAACCTTATGGCAACATCTGGAAGAAATATCAGCCATAAAATTTGTCTTTAATTAATAAACTCTCGAGATATGATTTTTTCAAGTTATTTTTCGTGGATTTTCGGCTATTTTAGTCCCTTCGCACCCCCCCAAGCGACACGTTCCTGATCGAATTTCTTATCACCAATTTTTTTTACAAGACTATGGCAATATCTGGAAGAAATATCAGAAATAAAATTTTTCTTATATTAATAAACTCGCGAAAGTTGATTTTTTGCTCGGTATTTTGCGAGTATTTTCCGCTATATTAGTCCCTTTGCACCCCCCAAGTGAGACGTTCCGGATCGAATTTCTTATCGCCAATTTTTCTCCATGTCTATGGCAACATGTGGAAAAAATTTCAGTCATATAATTTGGCTTAAATTAATAAACTCGCGAGAGATGATTTTTTCACGCTATTTTTCGTGTATTATCGGCTATTTCAGTCCCTTTGCATCCCCCAAAGCGAAAGGTTCCGGATCGAATTTCATATCCCCAATTTTTCTGCAAGGTTATGACAACATCTGGAAGAAATATCAGCCACTTAACGGGCCTTAAATTAATAAACTCGCGAGAGATGATTTTTTCACGTTATTTTTCGTGTATTTTCGACTATTTTACACCTCTAGCACCCCCTAAGCGAAAGGTTCCGGATCGAATTTCGTATCCCCAATTGTTACCAAAGGCTATGGCAACATCTGAATGAAATATCAGCCATAAAATTATTCTTAAATTAATAAACTGGAGAAAGATGATTTTTTGCTCGGTGTTTGCGAGTATTTGTCGCTATTTTAGTCCATTTGCACCCCCCAAGCGACACGTTCCTGATCGAATTTCTTATCACCAATTTTTTTTACAAGACTATGGCAACATCTGGAAGAAATATCAGACATAAAATTTTTCTTAAATTAATAAACTCGCGTGAGATGATTTTTTGCTCGGTGTTTGCGAGTATTTGTCGCTATTTTAGTCCATTTGCACCCCCCAAGCGACACGTTCCTGATCGAATTTCTTATCGCAAATTTGTTTACATGCCTATGGCAACATGTGGAAAAAATTTCAGTCATATAATTTGGCTTAAATTAATAAACTCGCGAGAGATGATTTTTTCATGTTATTTTTAGTGTATTATCGGCTATTTTAGTCCCTTTGCACCCCCCAAAGCGAAAGGTTCGGGATCGAATTTCATATCCCCAATTTTTTTGCAAGGTTATGACAACATCTGGAAGAAATATCAGCCACTTAACGGGTCTTAAATTAATAAACTGGCGAGAGATGATTTTTTCACGTTATTTTTCGTGTATTTTCGACTATTCTAGCCCTTTTGCACCCCCTAAGCGAATGGTTCCGGATCGAATTTCATATTCTCAATTGTTTGCAAGGCTATGGCAACATCTGAAAGAAATATCAGGCATAAAATTTTTCTTAAATTAATAAACTGGAGAAAGATGATTTTTTGCTCGGTGTTTTGCGAGTATTTTCCTCTATTTTAGTCCATTTGCAACCCCCAAGCGACACGTTGCAGATCGAATTTCTTATCGCCAATTTTTTTACAACCTTATGACAACATCTGAAAGAAATATCAGCTATAAAATTTGTCTTTAATTAATAAACTCTCGAGAGATGATTTTTTCACGTTATTTTTCGTGGATTTTCGGCTATTTTAGTCCCTTCGCACCCCCCCAAGCGACACGTTCCTGATCGAATTTCTTATCACCAATTTTTTTTACAAGACTATGGCAACATCTGGAAGAAATATCAGACATAAAATTTTTCTTAAATTAATAAACTCGCGTGAGATGTTTTTATCCTCGGTATTTTGCGAGTATTTTCCGCTATTTTAGTCCGTTTGCACCCCCCAAGTTAGACGTTCCGGATCGAATTGCTTATCGCCAATTTTTTTCCATGCCTATGGCAACATGTGGAAAAAATATCAGTCATACAATTTGGCTTAAATTAATAAACTCGCGAGAGATGATTTTTTCACGTTATTTTTCGTGTATTTTCGGCTATTTTAGCCCATTTGCACCCCCTAAGCGAAAGGTTCCGGAACGAATTTCATATCTCCAATTTTTTTGGAAGGTTATGACAACATCTGGAAGAAATATCAGCCATAAAATTTGTCTTAAATTAATAAACTCGCGAGAGATGATTTTTTCACCTTATTTTTCGTGTATTTTCGGCTATTTTAGCCCCTTTGCACCTCCTAAGTGAAAGGTTCCGGATCGAATTTCATACCACCAGTTTTTCTACAAGGCTATGGCAACATCTGGAAGAAATATCAGTCATAAACTTTGTCTTAAATTAATAACCTCGCGAGAAATGATTTTTTCCTCGGTATTTTCCTAGTATTTTCGGCTATTTTAGCCCCTTTGCACCCCCTAAGGGAAAGATTCCGGATCGAATTTCATATCCCTAATTTTTTTGCAAGGTTATGACAACATCTGGAAAATATATCAGGGATAAAATATGTCTTAAATTAATAAACTCGCGAGAGATGATTTTTTCACTTTATTTTTCGTGTATTATCGACTATTTTAGCTCATTTGCACCTCCTAAGCGAACGGTTGCCGATCAAATTTCATATCCCCAGTTTTGTTGCAAGGCTATGAGATCAACTGAAAGAAATATAAGCCACAAAAATTGTCTTAAATTAATAAACTCACGAGAGATGATTTTTTTATAGCTGTTTGGCGAGTATTTTCCGGTATTTTAGTCCCTTTGCACCCCCAAGCGACACGTTCCGGATCGAAATTCTTATCGCCAATTCTTTTGCAAGGCTATGCCAACATCTGAAAGAAATATCAGCCAATAAATTTGTCTTAAATTGATAAACTCGCGGGAGAAGATTTTTTCCACGGTATTTTGCGAGTATTTTCCGCTATTTTAGTGCATTTGCACCCCCCAAGAAAGAAGTTCCGGATCGAATTTCTTATCGCCAATTTTTTTGCAAGGCTATGGCAATATGTGGAAAAAATATCAGCAATAAAATTTGTCTTTAATTAATAACACGCGAGAGATGATTTTTTCACGTTATTTTTCGTGTATTTTCGGCTATTTTAGTCACTTTGCACCCCCTAAGCGAAAGGTTCCGGATCGAATTTCATATTCTCAATTTTTGTGCAGGGTTATGACAACATCTGGAAGATATATCAGCCATAAAATTTGTCTTAAATTAATAAACTCGCGAGAGATGATTTTTTTCTCGGTGTTTTGCGAGTATTTTCCGCTATTTTAGTCCATTTGCACCCCCCAAGCGACACGTTTCGAATAGAATTTCTTATCACCAATTTTTTTACAAGGCTATGGCAACATCTGGAAGAAATATCCGCCATAAAATTGGTCTTAAATTAATAAATTCGCGTGAGATGATTTTTTCACGTTATTTTTTGCGTATTTTCGGCTATTTTAGCCCGTTTGCACCTCCTATGCGCATGTTTCTGCATTGAATTTCATATCCCCAATTTTTTTGCGAGGCTATGGCAATATCTGAAAGAAATATCAACCATAAAATTTTTCTTAAATTAATAAACTCGCGACAGATGATTTTTTCCTCGGTATTTCGCGAGTATTTTCCACTATTTTAGTGCCTTTGCACCCCCCAAAAAAGACGTTCCGGATCGAATTTCTTATCGCCAATTTTTTTGCAAGGCAATGGCAAAATGTGGAAGGAATATCAGCAATAAAATTTGTCTTTAATTAATAACACGCGAGAGATGATTTTTTCACGTTATTTTTCGTCTATTTTCGGCTATTTTAGTCACTTTGCACCCCCTAAGCGAAAGGTTCCGGATCGAATTTCATATTGCAAATTTTTTCGCAGGGTTATAACAACATCCTGAAGATATATTAGCCATAAAATTTGTCTTAAATTAATAAACTCGCGAGAGATGATTTTTTTCTCGGTGTTTTGCTAGTATTTTCCGATATTTTAGTCCCTTTGCACCCCCCAAGCTACACGTTCTGGATCGAAATTCTTATCACCAATTTTTTTACAAAGGCTATGGCAACATCTGAAAAAAATATCACCCATAAAATTTGTCTTAAATTAATAAATTCGCGAGAGATGATTTTTTCACCTTCTTTTTCGTGTATTTTCGTCTATTTTAGTCCCTTTGCACCCCCTAAGCGAAAGCTTCCGGATCGAATTTCATATCCCCAATTGTTTTGCAAGGCTATGAGATCAACTGAAAGAAATGTAAGCCATAAAAATTGTCTTAAATTAATAAACTCGCGAGAGATGATTTTTTTCTCGCTGTTTGGCGAGTATTTTCCATTATTTTAGTACCTTTGCACCCCCCAAGCGACACGTTCCGGATAGAATTTCGTATCACCAATTTTTTACCACGCTATGGCAACATCTGGGAGAAATATGAGCAATAATATATGTTTTAATTTAATAAACTCGCGAGAGATGATTTTTTTCACCTTAGATTCGTGTATTTTCGGCTATTTTAGCCAATTTGCACCCCCTAAGCGAAAGGTTCCGGATGGAACTTCATATCCCCAATTTTTTTGCGAGGCTATGATATCAACTGAAAGTAATATCAGCCATAAAACTTGACTTAAATTAATAAACTTGCGAGAGATGATTTTTTCTTGGAGTTTTGCGAGTATTTTCCGGTATTTTAGACCCTTTGCACCCGCCAAGCGACACGTTTCGGATCGAATTTCTTATCGCCAATTTTTTTACAAGTTTATGGCAACATCTGGAAGAAATATCAGCCATAAAATTTGTCTTAAATTAATAAACTCGCGCCATAATTTTTTTCTCGGTGTTTTGCGAGTATTTTCAGATATTTTAGTCCCTTTGCCCCCCCAAGAGACACGTCCCGAATCGAATTTCTTATCGCCAGAGATGATTTTTTCACGTTATTTTTCGTGTATTTTCGGCTATTTTAGTCACTTTGCACCCCCTAATCGAATGGTTCCGGATCGAATTTCATATTTCCAATTTTTTTGCAGGGTTATAACAACATCCGGAAGAAATATCAGCCACAAAATTTGTATCAAATTAATAAACTCGCGAGAGATGATTTTTTTCTCGGTGTTTTGCGAGTATTTTCCGCTATTTTAGTCCCTTTGCACCACCCAAGCGACACGTTCCGGATCGAATTTCTTATCACCAATTTTTTTACAAGTCAATGGCAAAATCTGAAAGAAATATCAGCCATAAAATTTGTCTTAAATTAATAAACTCGCCAGAGATGATTTTTTCACGTTATTTTTCGTGTATTTTCGGCTATTTTAGTCACTTTGCACCCCCTAAGCGAAAGGTTCCGGATCGAATTTCATATCCCCAATTTTTTTGCAAGGTTATGACAACGTCTGGAAGAAATATCAGCAATAAAATTTGTCTTAAATTAATAAACTCGCCACAGATGATTTTTTTCTCGCTGTTTGGCGAGTATTTTCCGGAATTTTAGTCCCTTTGCACGCCCCAAGCGACATGTTCCACATAGAATTTCTTATCACCAATTTTACAACGCTATGGCAACATCTTGGAGAAATATCAGCAATAAAATATGTTTTAAATTAATAAACTCGCGAGAGATGATTTTTTCACGTTATTTCTCGTGTATTTTCGGCAATTTTAGCCATTTTGCACCCCCTAAACGAAAGATTCCGGATCGAATTTCATATCCCTAATTTTCTTGCAAGGTTATGACAACATCTGGAAAATATATCAGGGATAAAATATGTCTTAAATTAATAAACTCGCGAGAGATGATTTTTTCACCTTATTTTTCGTGTATTTTCGGCTATTTTAGCCCCTTTGCACCCCCTAAGGGAAAGGTTCCGGATCGAATTTCATATACCCAATTTTTTTGCAAGGCTATGAGATGAACTGAAAGAAATATAAGCCATAAAAATTGTCTTAAATTAATAAACTCGCGAGAGATGATTTTTTCAGGTTATTTTTCGTGTATTTTCGACTATTTTAGTGCCTTTGCACCCCCCAAGAAAGCAGTTCCGGATCGAATTTCTTATCGCCAATTTTTTTGCAAGGCCATGGCAATATGTGGAAGACATATCAGCCATAAAATTTGTCTTATATTAATAACCCGCGAGAGATGATTTTTTCACGTTATTTTTGGTGTATTTTCGGCTATTTTAGTCACTTTGCACCCCCGTAAGCGAAAGGTTCCGGATCGAATTTCATATTCCCAATTTTTTTGCAGGGTTATGACAACATCTGGAAGATATATCTGCCATAAAATTTGTCTTAAATTAATAAACTCGCGAGAGATGATTTTTTTCTCGGTGTTTTGCGAGTATTTTCCGCTATTTTAGTCCCTTTGCACCCCCCAAGCGACACGTTCCGAATCGAATTTCTTATCGCCAATTTTTTGCAAGGCTATGGCAACATCTGAAAGAAATATCAGCCAATAAATTTGTCTTAAATTGATAAACACGCGAGAGATGATTTTTACACGATATTTCCATGTATGTTCGTCTATTTTAGCCCCTTTGCACCCCCTCAGGGAAAGGTTCCGAATCGAATTTCATGTCCCCAATTTTTTTGCAACGTTGTGACAACATCTTGAAGAAATATCAGCCATAAAATTTGTCTTAAATTAATAAATCCGCGATAGATGATTTTTTCACATTATTTTTCATGTATTTTCTGCTATTTTAGTCACTTTGCACCCCCTAAGCGAAAGGTTCCGGATCGAATTTATTATCCCCAATTTTTTTGCAGGGTTATAACAACATCTGGGAGAAATATCAGTCATAAAATTTGTCTTAAATTAATAATCTCGCGAGATATGATTTTTTCAAGTTATTTTTCGTGTATTTTCGGCTATTTTAGTGACTTTGAACCCCCTAAGCGAAAGGTTCCGGATCGAATTTCATATCCACAATTTTTTTTCAGGGTTATGACAGCATCTGGAAGAAATATCAGCGATAAAATTTGTCTTAAATTAATAAACCCGCGATAGATGATTTTTGCACTTTATTTTTCGTGTATTTTCGGATATTATAGTCCGTTTGCACCCCCTAAGCGAAAGGTTCCGAATCGAATTTCATATCCCCAATTTTTTGCATGATTATGGCAACATCTGGAAGAAATATCAGTCATAAAATTTGTCTTAAATTAAGAAACTCGCGTGAGATGAATTTTTGACGTTATTTTTCGCGTATTTTCGTCTATTTTAGCCCATTTGCACCCTGTAAGCGAAAGGTTGCGCATCGAATTTCATCTCCCCAATTTTTTTGCGGGGCTATGACAACATCTGGAAGAAATATCAGCCATAAAATTTTTCTTAAAATAATAAACTCGCGAGAGATGATTTTTTCCTCGGTATTTCGCGAGTATTTTCCGCTATTTTAGTGCCTTTGCACCCCCCAAGGAAGACGTTCCAAATCGAATTTCTTATCGCCAATTTTTTTGTAAGGCTATGGCAGCATGTGCAAGAAATATCAGCCATAAAATTTGTCTTAAATTAATAACCTCCGAGAGATGATTTTTTCACGTTATTTTTCGTGTATTTTCGGCTATTTTAGCCCATTTGCACCCTGTAAGCGAAAGGTTGCGCATCGAATTTCATCTCCCCAATTTTTTTGCAGGGTTATGACAACATCTGGAAGATATATCTGCCATAAAATTTGTCTTAAATTAATAAACTCGCGAGAGATGATTTTTTTCTCGGTGTTTTGCGAGTATTTTCCGCTATTTTAGTCCCTTTGCACCCCCCAAGCGACACGTTCCGAATCGAATTTCTTATCGCCAATTTTTTGCAAGGCTATGGCAACATCTGAAAGAAATATCAGCCAATAAATTTGTCTTAAATTGATAAACACGCGAGAGATGATTTTTACACGATATTTCCATGTATGTTCGTCTATTTTAGCCCCTTTGCACCCCCTCAGGGAAAGGTTCCGAATCGAATTTCATGTCCCCAATTTTTTTGCAACGTTGTGACAACATCTTGAAGAAATATCAGCCATAAAATTTGTCTTAAATTAATAAATCCGCGATAGATGATTTTTTCACATTATTTTTCATGTATTTTCTGCTATTTTAGTCACTTTGCACCCCCTAAGCGAAAGGTTCCGGATCGAATTTATTATCCCCAATTTTTTTGCAGGGTTATAACAACATCTGGGAGAAATATCAGTCATAAAATTTGTCTTAAATTAATAATCTCGCGAGATATGATTTTTTCAAGTTATTTTTCGTGTATTTTCGGCTATTTTAGTGACTTTGAACCCCCTAAGCGAAAGGTTCCGGATCGAATTTCATATCCACAATTTTTTTTCAGGGTTATGACAGCATCTGGAAGAAATATCAGCGATAAAATTTGTCTTAAATTAATAAACCCGCGATAGATGATTTTTGCACTTTATTTTTCGTGTATTTTCGGATATTATAGTCCGTTTGCACCCCCTAAGCGAAAGGTTCCGAATCGAATTTCATATCCCCAATTTTTTGCATGATTATGGCAACATCTGGAAGAAATATCAGTCATAAAATTTGTCTTAAATTAAGAAACTCGCGTGAGATGAATTTTTGACGTTATTTTTCGCGTATTTTCGTCTATTTTAGCCCATTTGCACCCTGTAAGCGAAAGGTTGCGCATCGAATTTCATCTCCCCAATTTTTTTGCGGGGCTATGACAACATCTGGAAGAAATATCAGCCATAAAATTTTTCTTAAAATAATAAACTCGCGAGAGATGATTTTTTCCTCGGTATTTCGCGAGTATTTTCCGCTATTTTAGTGCCTTTGCACCCCCCAAGGAAGACGTTCCAAATCGAATTTCTTATCGCCAATTTTTTTGTAAGGCTATGGCAGCATGTGCAAGAAATATCAGCCATAAAATTTGTCTTAAATTAATAACCTCCGAGAGATGATTTTTTCACGTTATTTTTCGTGTATTTTCGGCTATTTTAGCCCCTTTGCACTCCCTAAGCGAAAGGTTCCGAATCGAATTTCTTATCCCCAATTTTTTTGCGAGGCTATAGCAACATCTGGAAGAAATATCAGCCATAAAATTTGTCTAAAATTAATAAACCCGCCCAAGATGATTTTTTCACGTTATTATTCGTGTAGTTTCGGCTATTTTAGTCACTTTGAACCCCTTAGGCGAAAGGTTCCGGATCGAATTTCATATCCCCTACTTTTTTTCAGGGTTATGAAATCATCTGGAAGAAATATCAGTCATAAAATTTGTCTTAAATTAATTAACCCGCGATAGATGATTTTTTCACTTTATTTTTCGTGTATTTTCGGATATTATAGTCCGTTTGCACCTCCTAAGGGAAACGTTCCGAATCGAATTTCATATCCCCAATTTTTTGCATGATTATGGCAACATCTAGAAGAAATATCAGCCATAAAATTTGTCTTAAATTAAGAAACTCGCGTGAGATGATTTTTTCACGTTATTTTTCGCGTATTTTCGTCTATTTTAGCCCATTTGCACCCCCTAAGCGAAAGGTTGCGCATCGAATTTCATATCCCCAATTTTTTTGCGAGGCTATGACATCATCTGGAAGATATATCTGCCATAAAATTTGTCTTAAATTAATAAACTCGCGAGAGATGATTTTTTTCTCGGTGTTTTGCGAGTATTTTCCGCTATTTTAGTCCTTTTGCACCCCCCAAGCGACACGTTCCGAATCGAATTTTTTATCGCCAATTTTTTTACAAGGCTATGGCAACATCTGAAAGAAATATCAGCCAATAAATTTGTCTTAAATTGATAAACACGCGAGAGATGATTTTTTCCTCGGTATTTCGCGAGTATTTTCCGCTATTTTAGTGCCTTTGCACCCCCCAAGAAAGAGGTTCCGGATCGAATTTCTTATCGCCAATTTTTTTGCAAGGCTATGGCAGTATGTGCCAGAAATATCAGCCATAAAATTTGTCTTAAATTAATAAATCCGCGATAGATGATTTTTTCACTTTATTTTTCATGTATTTTCTGCTATTTTAGTCACTTTGCACCCCCTAAGCGAAAGGTTCCGGATCGAATTTAATATCCCCAATTTTTTTGCGGGGCTATGACAACATCTGGAAGAAATATCAGCCATAAAATTTTTCTTAAATTAATAAACTCGCGAGAGATGATTTTTTCCTCGGTATTTCGCGAGTATTTTCCGCTATTTTAGTGCCTTTGCACCCCCCAAGAAAGAGGTTCCGGATCGAATTTCTTATCGCCAATTTTTTTGCAAGGCTATGGCAGCATGTGCAAGTAATATCAGCCATAAAATTTGTCTTAAATTAATAACCCGCGAGAGATGATTTTTTTCTCGGTGTTTTGCGAATATTTTCCGCTATTTTAGTCCCTTTGCACCCCCCAAGCGACACGTTCCGAATCGAATTTCTTATCGCCAATTTTTTGCAAGGCTATGGCAACATCTGAAAGAAATATCAGCCATTAAATTTGTCTTAAATTGATAAACACGCGAGGGATGATTTTTACACGATATTTCCATGTATGTTCGTCTATTTTAGCCCCTTTGCACCCCCTCAGGGAAAGGTTCCGAATCGAATTTCATGTCCCCAATTTCTTTGCAACGTTGTGACAACATCTTGAAGAAATATCAGCCATAAAATTTGTCTTAAATTAATAAATCCGCGATAGATGATTTTTTCACATTATTTTTCATGTATTTTCTGCTATTTTAGTCACTTTGCACCCCCTAAGCGAAAGGTTCCGGATCGAATTTAATATCCCCAATTTTTTTGCAGGGTTATAACAACATCTGGGAGAAATATCAGTCATAAAATTTGTCTTAAATTAATAATCTCGCGAGATATGATTTTTTCAAGTTATTTTTCGTGTATTTTCGGCTATTTTAGTGACTTTGAACCCCCTAAGCGAAAGGTTCCGGATCGAATTTCATATCCACAATTTTTTTTCAGGGTTATGACAGCATCTGGAAGAAATATCAGCGATAAAATTTGTCTGAAATTAATAGACCCGGGATAGATGATTTTTGCACTTTATTTTTCGTGTATTTTCGGATATTATAGTCCGTTTGCACCCCCTAAGCGAAAGGTTCCGAATCGAATTTCATATCCCCAATTTTTTGCATGATTATGGCAACATCTGGAAGAAATATCAGTCATAAAATTTGTCTTAAATTAAGAAACTCGCGTGAGATGAATTTTTGACGTTATTTTTCGCGTATTTTCGTCTATTTTAGCCCATTTGCACCCCGTAAGCGAAAGGTTGCGCATCGAATTTCATCTCCCCAATTTTTTTGCGGGGCTATGACAATATCTGGAAGAAATATCAGCCATAAAATTTTTCTTAATTTAATAAATTCGTGAGAGATGATTTTTTTCTCCGTGTTTTGCGAGTATTTTCCGGTATTTTAGTCCCTTTGCAACCTCCAAGCAACACGTTCCGTATCGAATTTCTTATCGCCAATTTTTTTACAACGCTATGGCAACATCTGAAAGAAATATCAGCCACAAAATTTGTCTTAAATTAATAAACTCGCGAGAGATGGTTTTTTCACTTTATTTTTCGTGTATTTTTGGCTATTTTAGCCCCTTTGCACCCCCTAAGCGAAAGGTTCCGGATTGAATTTCATATCCCCAATTTTTTTGCATGGTTATGACAACATCTGGAAGAAATATCAGCCATAAAATTTGTCTTAAATTAATAAACTCGCGAGAGATGATTTTTTTCTCGGTGTTTTGCGAGTATTTTCCGGTATTTTAGTCCCTTTGCACCCCCCAAGCGACACGTTCCGAATCGAATTTCTTATCGCCAATTTTTTTTCAAGGCTATGGCAACATCTGAAAGAAATATTAGCCAATAAATTTGTCTTAAATTAATGAACTCGCGAGAGATGGTTTTTTCACTTTATTTTTCGTGTATTTTCGGCTATTTTAGCCCCTTTGCACCCCCTAAGCGAAAGGTTCCGGATCGAATTTCATATCCCCAATTTTTTTGTAAGGCTATGACAACATTAGGAAGAAACATCAGCCATAAAATTTGTCTTAAATTAATGAACTCAGATGGTATCAATTTTTTTTGTAATGAATTGTCTAGTCCGGGTGGTTTTAGGGATGATTTGGGGGGATGATCACTTTGGAAATAACTTATTTTGCAGTTTATACATGTTTTATGCATATCTCTAGGAGATAATATCAAAAAAACCGAATTTGGAAATTTTCCATATTTCGTTCACGATGAACGTTCAGAATTTCAGACACATATTATCTCCGTTATTTGCCATTTTGCTTTATCTTTGATTACGCTTCACGTAAAATCAATTGCATTTAAAAGGATAGGGTTACGTAGGATATAGGAAATTTCAAAGACTTACTAGTTTGTCTTTAATGATTCCGGGTGAATCTCTGCTTGCAGGTGGACTCCAATCTCGATGTAGCATAGGTTCCGTGATTATGGACGTTGAAACGCCAACTGCTTCCTCGCTGAAGATTTCCGTCAGCAGGTTGAGGGAGAATCTGAGTTTTTGCAGCTTCACAGCCCTGTCTCCCCAGCGCCAGTTATGTGGCAGGCCTCGGTGGATCACCAAGGAAAGGTAAGACACACACTGGTAACACTCGCCAATGTAAGTAATCGAACAAAGGGTGTTGATGAGAATAATGATTTATTAAAACGTCGTTACAGGTTGGATGCCCGACAGAGACTGGCGATCGTCGATGCAAAGTGCAGTAAGAGAGTATAAGGAGCATATATGTATAAAGTATGTATGAAAAGTATATATTGCATCTTCATTGTCTTCTGTCTTCTTTTTGACCATGCAGATTCCATTCGGAGCGATGAGGAGGTTGGCTCGCCAATGCGTCTAAGTTCCTATGTGGTGACTCATATAACTTGCGCGTGTGTGCGGCCACTCGCAAATCTGCGGACCATGTGGGGAGCTAACAGCTCTTTTGACGGTACAGCGGACCAATCAGCTCTTGCCATGCTGCATCTCCCGCGGTCATTAAAGCATCTTGTTGGGAGACACAACCAATGAGCTGATTTTACACTGTGCCGTCACAGATCACGAGTGCTTTCTTTGAGCTGCTATACACAAAAGTTATAAAATACACCATAAAAATCCCATAGACACTCCATAAAGCTATATATTCATGATTCATGTACCATTAGCTTTCAAAATCCGATAAAATATCGAAAACCCCATAAAAAACCCATGAATCTGAAAATTTTTTACGTACGTACCCTTGCCATGGTACAGAGAGGCTGTACACAAAAGTTATAAAATACACCATAAAAACCCCATAGACACTCCACAAAACTGTATATTCATGAATCATGTATCATTAGCTTCCAAAATCCGATAAAATATCGAAAACCCCATAAAAAACCCATGTATCTGAAAATTTTTTATGTAGGTACACTTGCCATGGTATAAAGAGGCTATATGCAAAAGTTATAAAATACACCTTTATGGGTGTGTCTGTGTGTGTGTCTGTGTGTGCGTGTGCACACGTGTGTTCGGGTGCGTGCGTATGCTGGCGTCGGTGTGTGCGCGTGTGTATGTCCGTATGTCTGTGTGTATGTGGGCGGGTGTGCGTGCTCGTGTGCGTACGCGTGCGTGTGTGTGGGTGTTCTCTCCAGAATATGCTTGCGCACGCGTGCATACATACACACACACATACGTGCACCACTTTTATCCCCACCTCTCGCTATGCGTCGTCGGACTTCTTGACCTTGACCCCAGCTGGTGCCTGCGGTCAAGGTCAGGTTTGTTGTGACGGCCCATAGCGAGGGGTATACTACTCTTGTATTCAATGTAATTCTAATATAATATGAAAAACTATAAATATTATGTTTAATAAACTTCATGAATATTCTATATTACTACGCACACGCACACACACACACGCACACACACACACACACACACACATACACACACACACGCACACATACACACGCACACATACACACACACGCACAAACACACACACCCATAAATGAAGAAAAGATGTTTTGTTCATGTCTTTTACAGATCTTGAAATGAGAAATTCTTAGAATTTAACACCCTTTGTTTATATTATCAAGAATAAATTCACATGATGGAATATGTTATTCTGTGGAGATGTGATATGATATCTTATTTATATGAATACACTACCTTAATGTTTATATGAATTTTCTAAAAAATATGAATCAATGAGCATGAAATTGTTTATACTACATAATTCATACAATGTAAAAAGATATCTTTTTGCTGTGAATACCCTTCTCAGTTTACGCGAATTTTCTAGAATATGAATCAACGATTGAGAATTTGTTTACACAAAATAATGATGTAAAAGATATTCAGTTAGAGATGGCGCTATAATCCACTTACACTGACATTCGCATACAGTCATGTACACTCGCTCTCTACACACTAGCGCCCTCCGTCCAAGTCAGTCGCATGTACGCTCCGATTCCGACGGACGTGCTAGTAATGTATCACTCATTCTGATATTCAATACACATCTCTTTATTATGTAGCCACGCTTATAATTGTTTTATTTCGCCTTTCACTCCATAACCGCATCCTGCGATCACATTCTTTTCCTGCGAATAACCTTCTTACTATACATGAATCTTCTAGAATTTGAATCAAGGAATTCGTTTATACTATATAATTCAATGTAGTATGCTATTCTTTATGCGAATACTTTATGAGGTAATATTATATATATAGATATAGTACCTGCATACATAAATAGTGCAAAAATTCATGGGAACTATTATGTATATAGTACCTTGCCTACACCAATGGGGGGTTAGCCTAGGGAAAATTTGAGGACTAAAATATTCTAGGGAAATTTGTGGTTGGTCTAGGGGAAATTATATATATAGTGCTCATGTATATCTTACACGAGAGAACGAGATAATGTGAATCACACTAACCGAGGGTGTCGCGGGTAGGGGGTACGTGCAGTGGTATCTAGGGGAAAACTATATAGATATACTAACCACCAAGACCGGCTCAAATTACAGAGATCAGTGTGCCCAGATATTTGAATCCAACACGGGAAAGTACGCGCATGCGCAGTGATGTCTAGGGGAAATACTTTATATAGATATACTGCCCATGTATAAGACTGGGGCAGAACTCTCCTAGCTTACCTACTAAACCCCACTTAAGAAAGCGGAGACTCAAGCTTACTTTTATTAATAATTATTATTAATAAAGCTAGCAATTTATTAATAATTAAAACATTTCTTTACCTATGTACAACTATTTGTATATAATAACTTGAAGTAATATAATAACCTAAAATATTTAACTTGATCTGTTTTACATTAATAGACAGTTTTTAATATCAAAATATACTAATGGCGTAATAAATATAATCCAGATTACAATGTAATGGAAAACTAGAAACAAGGATATTTGACGCAGTAAATTACTAATAAATCAGTTTTAGGTAACGTCTGCTCAAAGGTTTCAAGTTCATTTAACACGTACATCAAGCATTCACTCTCCATACCATCAGCTACTTTGCTTATTGCTTGTAGTAATATATTAGTATAGTTGCAAGATGTGGCACCAGATTCTAAATTCAACTTTTTTTGGACAACATCTAAAGTTTCTAACATTTTCTGGCTTACTGCAGATACTTCACTTTCATCTTTTTTTATTGTCTCTAATTTCCTTTTAGCAAATATGTCGTATTCAGGCACTTTCAATGGAGCAAGTGTAGTTGTTGATAGTCTATGGTAGCTGGTCGATAGTAGCTGTTTTGGCTCTTCTAATGAGCTTTTCTTTTTTTTCTAAAGTACATTTTAAAAAAAGATATAATTTTTTTTTCAATAAGATTTATTATAAATGTGCAACTCTTACTCTTAGAGGTGAACTTTGCGACTCTGTATAGTTTGCAGATGAACCGATTGAATAAAGTATATTGGTTGTATCTCGCAACATCTCTTTTTTATTTTTCTAAAAACAATTTAATTAATATAATAGAATTTTTATATGTTTTACATGATTTATTTTGCAGATCATACCTGTGACAAACTTGAAAGTGGTGTTCTATGCTGTAGTGAGGGTTTTAAAAATAACATGCTTTCGAAGTACGGGAAATCATTTTCTTTTGCTGCGGAGCCAGTTTTGGCATTATTTTCATCAGCAAGACAATTTTTAAATTGGGATTCCAAATTTTTCCAGATCTTTACTATGTCAGGTACTGTAATATAATCATTTTGAATGTTGTAACAAATTCTTTTTACAAACTTTCATAAATTTTACAATTTTTAAATAATTATATACTAACCTGTCACATTTATGTTCATGGATTTCAAAAAGTCTACAACATTCTGAAGCTTTGCAGTTTTGGCTGATGTTAGCATGTAATCATTTTCAGATTTATCGTACGAAGCTGGGTTGTTCATGTATGTATTGATGATAATATCAATTATCATACCTTCCATTTCCTTCTCACAATCAGTCATGTTAATATTTTACTGTAAAAATATTTTTATATATACTTATTGATTTTTCAAAAAGTTTATATTATATTATTATCATACGAACCTTAACCTTGTTTTTCTTTGATAACAAGAAATGTTATAAAATCTTTAATTTTTTTATAAAATCTTTTATAAAATCAAGTAAAAGAACTTTATACCAATAATCTCTTTAAGAAAATATATGTAGATGTAAGTACTACGAGGGTCATTTGACAAGTACCTAGCCTCACCGCCAGATGGTGCCACTATCGCACCAGAAATACACTACAGTGCAGTATCTTCCTGTAAACGGTTACAGACGAAATTTCAGCCGGATCGGAGTTGTAGTTTATTTTTGAGAGCGTGTGAAAGCAAATGTGTCCGTTGATTTTTGAAAAAATGGAGAAAGAACAATATCGGTCGGTGATTCGATTCTTGTTTTTGGAAGGGAAATCGCGCAGTGAAATTAAAGAACGCTTGGATGCAGTGCATAGGGATGCTTCTCCTTCGATGGCGACCGTTAAATTTTGGTATAACGAGTTTCAACGTGGTCGTACGTCGGTTTTTGATGATCCACGCCCAGGTGCTCCGAAAACAGCCACTACGGAAGAGAACGTGACAAAAATACACGATATCGTTTTGTCAGACCGCCGATTAAAGGTGCACGAGATAGCTGCGATAGTAGGCATCTCAGAAGAACGCGTGTGGCATATCCTACATGAGATTTTAGGCATGAGGAAGCTGTCAGCAACGTGGGTGCCGCGTTTGCTGACTACAGACAACAAGCGCATCCGTGTGACCAGTTCAGAGCAGTGTTTGGAGCTGTTTAATCGCAATCCAAAAGAGTTTTTGCGTCGTTACGTGACCGTCGACGAAACATGGATTCACTACTACCCAGAGACCAAGGAGCAGTCAAAACAGTGGACCTTACCCGGTGAACCTGCTCCGAAGAAGGCGAAGACGGTCCCGTCGGCCGGAAAGGTGATGGCCACTGTTTTCTGGGATTCTCAAGGTGTAATTTTTATTGACTATCTGGAGAAGGGCAAAACGGTCACAGGACAGTACTACGCCGAACTATTGAGCCGATTTGACGCCGTGTTAGAAGAAAAATGGCCCCATTTGTCTAAAAAGAAAGTGCTTTTCCACCACGATAATGCACCGGCTCACACTTCTGCACTCGCCACGGCTAAATTGGTCGAATTACGCTACGAACTGCTGCCCCATCCACCGTATTCTCCAGATTTGGCTCCGTGCGACTTTTTTGTTTCCGAACCTAAAAATTCGCTCGCCGGGAAGAGATTCCACTCCAATAACGAAATAATCGCCGCCACGGAGGCCTATTTTGCAAACCAAGAGAAAACATTTTTTTCAACGGGGTTAAAAAAATTGGAACACCGCTGGACCACGTGTATTCAACTAAAAGGAGACTACATTGAAAAATAAATTTTATTTTTTGTAAAATTTTTGTGTTTTCATTTGTAGGCTAGGTACTTATCAAATGACCCTCGTATATCAAAAGCTATAACTATAAGCGTTAATATAATGCAACTGTCTCAGTCAATGATGTCCTTGTGAGTGTATTGTTATTCAAACCATAAACTCTTGTTTAAACTTGTTTCAGTTGTTCGAGCGCTTCTATTAGTGTCTACTTTGGTACGATAGCTTGTGTTTTTGATATTCCTATATCTAGAAAAATGAACGCAAGTGAAAAAATAATTATCAAAAAACTCATTGAATCTGATGATTTTCAATATATTTACGACGACAAAAACCTAAATCATAAAAAAGCAAACATGATTGATACTTTTTTTAGTTCTGTTAAATCAGAGGTGAAAAAAATACACAATATTGATCGTACAGGTTAGGATAGAAAATTTTCAAAGCGTTAATATATTAATAATTATATAGATGAAGTTCTTGATTAATATTTTTTTTACTTTTTTAGAAAAAGAATTGAAGAAAGAATGGTATAAATTAAGAGAAAAATTTGTGAAAATCAATCTCAAAAAGGCTCGCTATGAACAAATTACAAAAGCACACCAACAATTTTATGATGTACTCATTTTTTTAGAAGACTTTATTTGGCATAAAGATTGTAATGTATATAAAACAATCAATAAAAAAGAAATCATGCAGAAAATTTAGGATGAATTTATGAACAACAACTATGAAATTGTGGAAGAAGATAATATCAATAAGAGTCAGTCAAATGTTGCAAGTTCTAAATCAGTCGATTCACCTTTTTGTATAGATTTTCCTAATGCTGGAAGTATATTTAATTGGCATGAAAATCAGTACGAATCAATAGAAATCCTGGATGGCTTTGAGGATATTGTTTACAATAATTTGCAAAAAGAAAATGAGAAAATTATTGAAAATTGCATTTCGACTGAGAAAGTGGATAAAAGAATGCTTTCATCGACAAACACTGAAAGAAATCTTGTACTTCCATCGCTGATTTCACCTTTAGAAAAAATGAATAAAGAGGAAGTGAAAATGGGAAATTGTGCAAAGTTTGAAGAGATTGTGACCAAGAAGAATAAAGCGATTGTTTTTGAAGTTGTCAAAGTTTTAAACAATGCAGTTTTGGAAAAATCCAATATAAAATCAAAAGTTCAATGTCTTCAAAAAATTTTGGCAGCCATAAATTCATTTTGTCAACAATAGCTGTACTCTACAAGTTTAAATCATGCTTCAAATTTTTTATACTCATAACTTGAATGTTTGTACTTGAAATTATTTGAATTTTAGAATATTTACATGTAACTATTTTTATATATTTAATATTTACAAATAACAGAAAAATAAAAGTACTACGAAGCAAACCATTAAGAACAATCACATCACAGGATATGGATTGCTTACATATGGATACGTATATCCCCAATGACTATTTTTTTTTTATAATTTCATATATTCGTGTAACACTTAACAGGTGGTTATAATATCTTTATATATTATCAATTTTGTAAAAGAGAGTGAAATAAAATAAATCTTAAATAATTAGTTTTGATCTGTTTATTTATGAAAAAAAAATCCTTCCATTATATTTGGTTACTAATTACATCGGTAAATAATTACATAAATTTTGTCGTATTTGGAATGCCTGCAGGCCATTTACATTTACATAGTCATTGATTTCACTTACATCTGGCATTATATTCAAATTTTCCACTTCATTTATATTGTATGGTCTACCAATAACATTATTCTTACAATGTAATAAAAAATTATGCAAGCACACTGTGCTCATAATTATTTTTTCGTTGGTTTCAACACTCCATGGCAAAGCTACACGATTGATTAACCATGTATTAGATAAGAGTCCAAAAGCATTTTCGATGATTGAACGTGCATGGCTCAATCGATAATTAAAGTTCCTCTGAGGTATTGTTAAATTATTCGTATGGATAAAAGGCTTCATGAAGTATTTCTTTATTGGAAATCCTCCATCACCAATAAAATAATGTGGGGTCAGAATATTGGTCTGCGGCAGAAAAACTGGTGGTGGTAAATGTACTGTTGAATTTGCAAGTGCTTGTCCTAAGTCACTAGTGGCAAAAACACCTGCATCGTTGTATGACCCTGAAAATATTATGCAATCTTTATAGAGGTCACATGAACGAATTAACTTCAACAATTAGAAATAATAGACAACTCACCATAATCACCAACATTAGCCCATATAAAACGCATGTTTGAGTCGCAACACCCCATAAATACAATGCTAAAAAACTTCTTATAATTTTTAAAAAGAGTACCACTATTATTTGGTTTTGTTATTGGACAGTGCCTACCATCCAGAGCTCCAATACAGTTTGGAAAATATGAATCTGTATTAAAGGTATTTGATATTACCTTAAATTCTTCTGAAGGAAATGTGAGGAAAATCGGAGCTAGTATTTCACATAAGACTGCACAAACTTCTGGAATTACTTTATGCACTGTTGAGAGTCCGATTTCATAATACCATGCATTCTTCCTTACTGAATCACCGTGTGCTAAATAGCTAAAATTATATGTAATATGTAAGCATGTTGGAAACAATTATTACAATATTATGTACTTATTTTGTTTTATGTACTCACTTTAATGTTAAGCACAATCTTAATTCTGCGGGCAATGGCACTCTCCAACTGCCTTTTGTTAATCTATTTTGAACTAAATTATGTAAATACATAAATTGTTGAGCGTTTATTCTTATGAAACTCATTAATTCTTCTTCATCTTGCAGTCGAAAATATCTAAAGTTGGTGGTAAGGGCTCCGTATCCTTTGATGTGATTGTTCCTAATATGTGGTTTGCTCCACCATCTTCTCATTCTTTTTCTGCGTTTTCGTTGTAGGGCAATCATTCGTAAATATGCAATATTTAATTCTAATACTTGCATTATTGTATCGTAATTATCCATTATGTTTTATATGTTGTTGTTGTGCACCATCCAAGTCCAAGAATTATTTATTTGAGGTTAGATAACAGGTTTGAATCATTGTGGTATGTTCCTGTCTTTTTCCCTAATTGTGGTGATTTTCAGCGAAGGTTGGTTGCACAACTAGATCTAGTGAAAGCTAGTGATATTGGCGTGCACGCAAAGTTTTGGCGTGAGGTTGTAGAATGCTATTTAAGTCGGCCTTCCCGGATATAAAGATGTTAATCGGTGTTCTTGAGTGGTAATTAATTTCCTGTAATAGTAATTAATTGCAATTATATCTTTCAAGTCTAATTCTACGACGGTGAGTCGCTATAATAAGCGCTTGATTATTTTTTGTTATATTTTATTACTTTTTACTAATTATAAAGGTGTTAATCGGTGTTCTTGAGTGGTAATTAATTTCCTGTAGTGGTACTTAATTGTAATTAGATGTTTCAAGTCTAATTCTACGATGGCGAGTCGCTGTAATAAGCGCTTGATTATTTTTTGTTATATTTTATTCGTTTTTGATTAATTTGGCAGTTAAAAATTAATCACATCGTATTTAGCACTGTACCATCGTGTAGTGCTAGCCGAGCTAAAAATTTCATCTTTGTTTAATTTAGGGGTTAAAAATTAACCACATTCTAAATTTCACTTTACCATCGTGTAGTACTAGCCGAGTTAAAAATTTTAAGAGGAGAATCGATTCCGTAACTCCACTAGAGCGAGAACGGCGCGAGCTTGCGCTAGGTTAAGTCGGTTTTACCGTAAAAAGGTGGCAATCGGTGTTTTTGATTGGTAATTAATTTTCTGCAGTGGTAATTAATTGTAATGATATGTTTCAAGTCTAATCCTACGACGGCAAGTCGCTGTAATAAGCACTTGATAATTTTTTATTATTAATTTGTTTTTGTTTAATTTTGTGGTTAAAAATTAACTAAGTTCTATATTTCACTTTATCATCGTATAGTACTAGCCGAGCTAAAAATTTTAAGACCAGAATCGATTCCGTAACTCCACTAGAGCGGGAACGGCGCCAGTTTGTGCTAGCTTAAGTCGGTTTTCCTGGAAAAAAAGGTGTTAATCGGTGTTTTTAAGTGGCAATTAATTTCTTGCAGTGGTAATTAATTGTAATGATATGTTTGAAGTCTAATTATGACAGCGTGTCGCTCTAATAAGCGCTTGATAATTTTTTGTTACTTTTTATTCGTTTTTGACTAATTTGGGGGTTAAAAATTAACCACATCGGATTTTACATTATACGATCTTGTAGTCCTCGGCGAGCTAAAAATTATGGCGCCTGAATTATTGCTAGTGCTAATTAATTAGCTAAAAATGAGCTAAAAATTATAAGATGTGTGTTTTTTTATTTCGCTGACTTTGCTGTTGCAGCTTAATAGACCCGTCATCCAGCGGATGTCGAGAACTACTGCGAAACTGTCGGCTACAACGGCTGTTGGGGATGGCGTTAGAGGGCTACGTTGGCTGCGATACATGGCTTCTCTTCTACTCTTTCTCTCTTGCTCTGGAACTAGCGGCTACCTCGTTGCGTCTTGCTATGGCGAGCATCTCGTGCTAACTCCTAGGGGCCAGCTGAGAGACGCTGGCGAGCGTCGCAACAAAACTGGGCTCCCGACGTTACTTTGCACCTGCTCCTTCGCTCCGAATATAATATATGTTATCGGATTTTTTTGCAGGATGTTATCTGCAGAATTTCCTGAGGGATTGTCCGCAGAACTCTGAATAGAATTATCTGCAGGCATATGGACGATGCAGATACTTGCACTGGATTACCTATAGGATTTTCTGCATGGATCTTAATATGATTTTCTTAAAAAATCTGTACACTGAGAAAAAAAGAAGGCGTAATGTGCCGCAATCTTCTGTAAACAGAGCCGAAACGGTGGGGCAATGGAGGTTAGGCAGTATAAGCTACCGACTGATGCTGACACTACCGACGCGCGGGGTAGAAATTACCGAAGTGCGGAGGTAGCGCCTCTTATGTTTTGGTTGGTGAAACAGTTGCTACCGAAAAGTGCGGTAAAGATTGCGGACAGTGCGGTAAATATTGCGGACTACGTTGCAATCACAACCTAAGCGGGCTTCGGCTATTCCGCCACGCCGCACTTCGGCACATATTGCGTATTTTTTTTCTCCGTGTACATGATTTCCTGTAGGATTTTATGCAGGATTTCCTGCATGTATCTTCACACGATTTTCCTCAAACATCTGTAAAGCATTTCCTGCAGGATTTTTTGTAAGAATTTCTGTAGGAATTACTGCATGAAATTGTGCAAAATTATGTATGATATTATGTAGAACTTCTGAAGGTCTCATTTTATTCCTTGTTCATGTTCAGGGGGAGGCATCGATATCAAAATTAGAGAAATTTAAAAACCTTCAATAATTTTTGTTACTGCGGAATCGGTTAATTTTTGTAATTTGGAATTTTCGTTGGAGTCGCAATATTGCAATCTTCAACCACATATTTTATATATAAATTCATGATATACTTCGTGACATTAAAAGCTAATTATTTCATTAAAAGGACTTTTGACTCCCTTAAAAAAATGTTAAACCTAAGTTATTTATTTTGTTTTAGCTACCTTAGTAGCTAAAAGCGAGATTTGGATTTTATTTAATAACTATAAGTAAATTTTAATTTAAGCTAAATAAATATGTCGCTTCTAGATTTTATAACAGTGTTATTTCATGAAATACTAATCCATTATGTCGTATGCATTATGTAAAAATAATTCTATTTAAGTGATTCGTTAGCTAGAAAATATAGTACATTTTCTACTAAGAACTACTTATTAACAATCTTTATACCACTCTAACCTCAAAATCATAACTTTAATATGATTATTCGGCTCTCGTACTATAAAATACTGTCCGACACTCGTATTTAAGGTGATTTTTACCGCATGAGACGTTTTTCGCACGAGCAAAGCGAGTTCCACACCCATATCGTAAGTACTATTTTATCACGCGTGCTCGAACAATGCCACATTGCGTAAGGGTTTTCCGTACGCTAAATGGCTAATTACACACTGCGTGCGTTATTTTCTCTAAAACACGCTCCAGCGTGCGTTATGAAAATAACGCACGCAAATGCGTTATGTAATGAAAATAACGCACGCTCCAGTGCGCACGCAGCGCCTTCACAGTATACCGATGGCAGAGAGGTTATAAAGGTTATATTACCTCCACAAACGCATTTTTCTCGCACTTGTGATAAAAAACACTGTGTGTAACTAATGCGGTATGTTAACAATAGCTTACGCGGGCGACATGTTGCACTCGCTACGCTCGTGCGCCAACGCGCCCGCGTGCGCTATTGGCAACTTATCGTACTCGTTACACAATGTAATATTTTAAAACTTGAAAGATAAAATGTAAATTGCTAATGCTTTCTTTCTTAGAGATTTCGTCAATGAAAATGTCGAAGTTAACGGAAAAATGTCGAAAGATGATTACCGACGGACTTTGACTCTTATATGCAATACTTTGCGCAATCCGAAAAAAACATTAAATTGTTAATTATATTTTATCAAAATTAAAAAAAATTAATTTATTTATTTCAATAAAATGTTGATGAAGCTCGTTTATTCTTATTTCTTTCTTCTGCAAGTAAAAGAATAAACTATACTAATAAGTTTACTTCAGATAATGATTGAGAGTTCATCATATAATTCATCAAATCTATCTACTTCATGCAAGTAATTTATTAAATTTTTCCTCCAATCTACAGAAAAAATCTGACATTTCAAGTCCAAAACGGTCCAGCTTCGTTCATTGCAAGCGGAGATATCACATTTTAAAGTCGAAAAATCGTAAAAATATCTCTTTTAGGCTGATTTTTCGACTCGGGAAGTTTTTGACCACTATCAATGATAGCTTCCCTCCAATCTACGGAAAGAACTCTAAATTATAGAACCTGAACGGTACAGATTCGTTGATTTCAAGCGGGGATATCACATTTTAAAGTGGAATAATTGTAAAAATAGCTCATTTAGGCTGATTTTCCAACTCGGGAAATTTTTGGCCATTATCGATGATAGTTTTCCTCCAATCTACAGAAAAAACCTTAAATTTTAAGACCTGAATGGTCCAGATTTGTTAATTTCAAGCGGAGCTATTAATTTTGTGCAAAAAAAGTGGCAAAAAGCCCCACTGTGCATCGGTGCCATAACCACGATCGTGAAGAAGATCTTTGCACGTATCAAGGAGATGAACTGCACTCCCCATCATCAATGTCAGGAACACCGGGTAGCAGGCATGGGCCGCAGTACTAATCGCACTTTGTATAAACGCAGCGATACCGAAACGCGCGGCGCGCACAGAGTACAGTTAATCAGAAAAAGAGAAATGACCGTAACGACCGTTTACGGTCATAAATACCGATTATAATGAAAAAAAAAAACCTTTCATTAAATAATATACTTAGAACCTATCACAGTGCGCGATGTTTTCATAGAGATTACTCTATATGGAAAAATTTAGCATCGGTCTCTTGTACGGTCATAAATACCGTTTATATGAAAAAACATCGTAAAATATATGCTACTGACACCTACCTCAGTACGCGAGGTTTTCGTAGATATATTATTGCATCGACCTCTTCCAATGAGCGAAGTTTTACTGTACTTAACAAGATTTTCATAGAGATATTATAATCTCTATCTATGGGAAAGTTTTGCACTGAAGAATAAGAATGATGAAAATAAGAATGATGAGAATGATAGTCATTTAACTTTCAACCTCACATACTGCATACATCATATATACACTGCCCATCGATATATATACACACAGAGTATAAATAATAAGTACGATACGTCAATATATAGTACAGCGTAAAAAATAAGTAGGAAATATATATATATATATAGTACAACCTAAGCAATAATAGTGATATATATATAGTAAGTAATAAGTAATAAGACTTGAGAAACACTATCAGTTTTCGCCGCAAAACTGAAAAATGAAATTTCAAAAGACGTTTTCTTGTCAACTAAATGATCGTAATGAATCTTGGCATACAATAAATAAATTAACAATCTATAGTTCAATTAATAATCTATAGTGCACATAAGCAAAAAAAATTAATATTCGCATATACATACAAATTTCCAAGATGGAGGATAGTGGGCTGCCACCGGAGGCAGTCCCTCCCGATATATACTATCGATGTCACAATACGCAAGCGGTTAAAACGGTAGTATGTATATGGTGTTGCAATGTTTTTCATAAAAGTGACTTTAATAGAAAAAAAAATGTAAGATACATAAACAGTGTGTTAGTTGTTTGTGATGAACACGATTTGAGCATAACCTCAAATCAAGATCCCACACGTGTTGTGTTACTAAAACTACAAGAAGATCTGCAAACCAAAACTAAAGCGATTGAGAATCTTAGTAAAAACTATAGGAAAATAGAATCAGAGTACAGTAAACTTAAAATCAACTATGAAGGCCTCCTTCAAGAAAACAGAATGCAAGTTGATGAGCTGGATGAGACTACATGCGAAGACAAGGACAGTGATAAAGTAAGTGCACTAATAACAGAAAACCAGCTGCTTAGGGAACTAAATACTGAATTGAAACATAAAAATCTGCTTTTAAACGAAATTCTAACGAAAGAAAAAGAACGACCGAGTAAATACAAGGAAACATATGCAGATATAATGTCAAAAAGATACACATACCACAATCCAAAAAAGTGCCGAAAATTGTAGTGACAAGAAAAGACAAAGAAGAGAAATCTGTGATAAAGGAAAAAGTATTCCACTATCTACTTAAAGAAAAATCAATCCAAACGAAAAAAATTGATATGAAAAGTAAAGATGTAATTTCAATAACATGCATGAACGAGGAAAGTGCCAAGACAGCAAAAAGATTACTAGACGCCAAGCTCAACCACCTCTACAAGGTCGAAGAAGAACAGCTTAGTAAGCCTGTCATAAGAATAACTGGCATCGAAAATGAATTCAAGTCTGATATAAAAGCAATCGAAAATGACATAAACCAAAGAAATTTTTCAAATTTAGATACAAAGGGTAACGTATTACACGTAGCTGGCAATGACAAAAACAGTAAAGTAACGGTCATCATGCAAATAACGGGTGAAATGCACAAACATATTAAAGAAAATAAAGACAGATTATTCGTTGGTTATCAGAATTGCAAAGTTTACGATATAATAAATGTGAAACCATGTTATAAGTGTGGTAGATTGGGTCATAATGGCCAAAGGTGTAAGAACAGCCCAACCTGTTTAAAATGTGCGGGAACGCATCTAACAGAAAAGTGCACATCAGAGAAACAGTGCTGCGTCAACTGTAGCTTCTCAAATAAGACATTTGGAAACGACTATAATACTGATCATGTTACCACTGACAGACAAGAATGCAAAATTTTGAATGCTAAGGTAAACAAGGCTATGAACACTACTGAATATATAATAAAACCTGACTTACCGAGATACCTCGGTAAGGTAGATAACTTCAAGAAACGGACGCAAGAGTTAACTAAATCACCAACTACATTACAAACTCAGGTGGGCGGAACTGAATTAATACTGGCAAAACCCAGGCTTGGAAGTTCGTCTTCACTTACATCGATAACAACAAGATCTTGATTCTACTCACAACAAGACCTCAGCCTGAGTTCGCCTACCAAAAATACGCAAGAGGGATCAACAAACTTTTAATTTAAGTGATACAAACTTTGGCAGTGAGATTGAAAATTTTAAAAAAGCTCTATTGCAAAAATGTTAATAGAAAACCTGAACTAAAAAATAAACTAAAAAATATATATAATAAACAAATGTATACATATTGTTTTACTTGCGTTAAGTTTTGAGAATTATATTGACAATATTAAATGTTTAAGGTTTAAATATTTAATACTTAGTATATAAGCTTTAGTGTATAAGTATAGTCTTAAGTATTCATGTACCAGCCCTCGTACAGGTAGTTAATATCTATCTCTGAGGACTTTACTCTATGTAATTTTGTTCTGGTTTAATAAATAAATAAATAAATAAATAAACATAAACGCGCCTAACTTCAAAACGACGCGCTCGATGTTCATGTTTATTTTTAAACAAGTAAGCAAACGACGCGCGTTAGGAGCTTGCAGCATCACTGCGGTAGTCCACGTCAAAGCTCTACAAAGTGCAGACGGCGACATGGCTGCGAATGAAAGACGAGGGGAAAACCTCAGGCGATGGCAGAGGATGCTCGAGATGCTTCATCGCACCATGGGAGAAAACGGTGAGTACAACATCATTGCTGCCCGAAATTTGTACAGTGTGGAATTGCCGGAAGAGCCGCTGCCTAGTCGCCAATATTTTATGCGGTCAGTTTATTTCATGTGTTTCATAAATGAAAGAAAAAGTTCTTTTCATTAATTTCCCAATAATACAATTTTTGAAATGTATATATATTTTTTTACACAAACACAAGTAAATAAGTGTAAGTTTTTGTAAAAAAACGTGTATATATATATATATATATATATATATATATATATATACATACACACACGTATATATATATATATATATATATATATATATATATATATATATATATATATATTAGTCGTATTCTCTTTATTAAGTTATAATGTTTTATGTCGAAAACAATAATGAAGGAAAAGTATAAAGGTTCACCATATCAGACATTAAAAGAAGATCAATATAGGAGTGTTGCTGCTATAAACATTTCTTTTATGAATTTGGCTATGGCGATACTGGCTTCATAACATGCATTAAAGATTTTAACTTTCTCGACACACTCTACATTTACTTCAGTATATAATGATGTGTAAAAAAGTTTATTAAAACTATGTTGCACTACAGGAAGATTATGTTTGACCACGCAACAATGCTTAACTGACTGGCGTAGCTATGGCTGTTGCTGCTACGTGTGCTCATATAGCTTACAAGTCCAAAGGACCGTAAACTGAAGTATCAAAATATTTGTCTCAAATATAAAAGATTTTAAACTAAAAAAAAATACTTTATTATATTCCAGGGCAGAGAAGGAATTACAAAAGAAATAAAGAAGTATTTTAGTGATTTTATCTTTAAAGCTCTTTTCTACACAATGTAAGATTTTGGGCTCTGCCGTCGACTCCAGATCCAGGAGCTGCATATATTTTGATGGGACAGATCCTAAAATCTTGGTATTTTATAGGACTATTGACGGAAGAGTTGTATGTATCCAAATTATTTAAGTATTAATATAAATTTAAATATTTTTTGCGATCAAAAACTGCTCAAAATCATACTTTTACTTAAATTTGAGATTTTTTAGCAATTTTTAACCGTAAAAAATTATTCACTTAAATAAATTGGATACATACAACTCTTCAGTCAATAGTCATATAAAACCAAGATTTTAGGATATGTCCCATCAAAATGTATGGAGTTCCTGGATCTGGAGTCGACAGCAGAGCCAAAATTTAGAAATGGCCATATCTTCGGTTAAAATCAATAACAAAATTTTTTGGGTCTCATTTAATCATAGATTAACTATATTTTAAAAACATTACTTCTACACATTTTTAATTCTTAAAATTAATTTTTTTTAGATCATTTTATGAAGAAAATTTTAAAAGTGTCTGACCCCCTTAATGAAGAATGATAAATATATTCAAATAAATGATATAATAACACAAGCCCACAGAAAAAAAAATCTGTCGGTTCTGGGATGGAGACTATACTTTCCTCTTGTATTTTTTCTCGCTGAATCCGAATCCGGAGTTAAAAGTAGGGGGTTGGCCGCATATTTTGAACATAATCTCAAAAAACTGTCGAAAAGCCATGTTTCTGTGAAAAAACTTGAGAATAAAAAAAAAAAACATTGTTTCCATCACATCAAAAACACTTTATTTTTATGTATTTTGGCTTGCTGAATCCAAATTTGTTATGGAAAAAGAGGTTTGACCACCGAGTTTCGGAGATAACCTCAAAAAACTGTCGAAAAGCCGTGTTTCTGTGGAAAAACTTGAGAAGAAAAAAAAACTATTGTTTCCATCACATCAAAAACACTTTCTTTTTATGTATTTTGGCTTGCTGAATCCGAATTTGTTATGGAAAAAGAGATTTGACCGCCTAATTTCGGAGATAACCTCAAAAAACTACTCAGTCTATTTGCACAAGAACTAAATTGGCTTACGCTTGCGTATACGCTTGTGATTGAACGACCTATGCAAAGGATTTCTACGCCGCCTTTTGTTATTAGATTGTACATCTCTTTTTAGCATCCAGCAATAGTCCGCCATCATGTTCACGCCATATTTTCCTTGCCACCTACGTTCAAATTCCTTCATATCCTGATGAAATCTTTCACCATGCTCTTCACTGTAGTCACCTAGGACTGGTGGAAATTCATCAATGTGCGAATCGAGAAAGTGGAGTTATAAATTCATTAAGCAACCTAATTTATTGAAGTTTTGTACCATAGTTTCTACGATGCTCTTATAGTTCTCATCTTTATTGTTACCAAGAAATTTTGTTGCAACATCTTTGAAGCTCAACCAGGCTGCCTTCTCGGTATCATTCATACTTTTGACGAATTATTCGTTCCTGAACATTTTGCGAATTTGAGGTCCGTCAAAGATACCTTCCTTCAATTTAACTAGAGTTATATTTGTAAAGATGGTTTCTAAGTATTTGAAGCATCGCCCTTCTTTATCGAGAGCTTTAACAAATTGTTTCATCAGCCCTAATTTGATATTTAAAGGAAGTAAAAGGATTTTGCTAGGATCGACAAGAGGACGATTGATGACATTGCTGGAACCTGGAGTAAGTGATGGCCTCGCTGGCCATACCTTTGTATTATAGTGTTTTGCTCTATCTCGACTATCAAACATGCATAAATAGCATGGGTACTTGGTAAAACCTGATTTTACTGGAGGTAAAAGTAAAATAAAGTTTCTGAAACCAGCTACTTGGAAAAAACTATTAGATAAAAGTGACTGTTACTTTTGCATGACAAATGTAACTGAGGTAAATAAGGTGCGACCAGATAAGATATTGTATGCGACAGTTTCTAGTGTCATTCGTCCACACAAGCAAATAGTCAAAAGTTTGATAGATGAGGCTTCACGAGACAGCTTTATACAAGGAATGGATGGTATGCAAGTTGCTTATGGTACAGAAGAAGACGTAGAAAATCTTAACCACCATACAGACGACGATACTGACTAAAATGAATTATTGACGGAAGCAGAAAGTGCAACCTAATTTTTTGAAGTTTTGTACCATAGTTTCTACGATGCCCTCATCTTTATTGTTACCAAGAAATTTTGTTGCAACATCTTTGAAGCTCAACCAGGCTGCCTTCTCGGTATCATTCATACTTTTGACGAATTCTTCGTTCCTGAACATTTTACGAATTTCTTTATCGAGAGCTTTAACAAATTGTTTCATCAGCCCTAATTTGATACGTAAAGGAGGTAAAAGGATTTTGCTAGGATCGACAAGAGGACGATTGATGACATTGCTGGAACCTGGAGTAAGTGATGGCCTCACTGGCCATACTTTTGTATATAGGGTTTTGTTCTATCTCGACTGTCAAGCATGCATAAATAGCATGGGTACTTGGTAAAACCTGATTGTTGACCTAGTATCATGAATAATATTTTCAGGTCTCCGCAAATTAACCATTCGTGCTCATTATACTTTATTTTGTTTAAAACCTTTTCGATGTTACAGTATTCTTCTTTGAGTACAGTTGAATGAGCCAATGGTAACGGAGCATACACGTTCGTATTGTGAAGAAGAACTGCCGTCAGGCTTCCCTTGGGAGAATCGATGAATAACCTTCATTCTTCTGACTTATATAAATTTGGTTTGAACTCGTTAATAAGTCCTCGTACATCCGTGCAGTACACTAGATCAGATTCGCCAGTGAAGTATGTTCGAAACGCTTCTTCTCGGTTTCTATAAAATGTAACGTTTACGTCCTCTTCTAATACATTGTAAGACTTTAATTGTGAAGTCATTAATTCAGCTGCGTCTTTTGCTAATCCAGCATTCCTAAACATGTCATTAAGTTGAGTTTGAGAGATCTTTTTTTCACTTTTCTCTTTACCAATGGGAATATACTCCTCATCACTGTCCGAAGACAGTTCTTCTTCACTTTCGAAGGATTCACTTTCTGCTTCCGTCAATAATTCATTTTAGTCAGTATCGTCGTCTGTATGGTGGTTAAGATTTTCTACGTCTTCTTCTGTACCATAAGCAACTTGCATACCATCCATTCCTTGTATAAAGCTGTCTCGTGAAGCCTCATCTATCAAACTTTTGACTATTTGCTTGTGTGGACGAATGACACTAGAAACTGTCGCATACAATATCTTATCTGGTCGCACCTTATTTACCTCAGTTACATTTGTCATGCAAAAGTAACAGTCACTTTTATCTAATAGTTTTTTCCAAGTAGCTGGTTTCAGAAACTTTATTTTACTTTTACCTCCAGTAAAATCAGGTTTTACCAAGTACCCATGCTATTTATGCATGTTTGATAGTCGAGATAGAGCAAAACACTATAATACAAAGGTATGGCCAGCGAGGCCATCACTTACTCCAGGTTCCAGCAATGTCATCAATCGTCCTCTTGTCGATCCTAGCAAAATCCTTTTACCTCCTTTACGTATCAAATTAGGGCTGATGAAACAATTTGTTAAAGCTCTCGATAAAGAAATTCGTAAAATGTTCAGGAACGAAGAATTCGTCAAAAGTATGAATGATACCGAGAAGGCAGCCTGGTTGAGCTTCAAAGATGTTGCAACAAAATTTCTTGGTAACAATAAAGATGAGGGCATCGTAGAAACTATGGTACAAACCTTCAAAAAATTAGGTTGCTTAATGAATTTAAAACTCCACTTTCTCGATTCGCACATTGATGTATTTCCACCAGACCTAGGTGACTACAGTGAAGAGCACGGTGAAAGATTCCATCAGGATATGAAGGAATTTGAACGTAGATGGCAAGGAAAATATGGCGTGAACATGATGGGGGACTATTGCTGAATGCTAAAAAGAGATGTACAATATAATAACAAAAAGCGGCGTAGAAATCCTTTGCATAGGTCGTTCGATGACAAGCGTATACGCAAGCGTAAGCCAATTTAGTTCTTGTGCAAATAGACTGAGTAGTTTTTTGAGGTTATCTCCGAAATTAGGCGGTCAAATCTCTTTTTCCATAACAAATTCGGATTCAGCAAGCCAAAATACATAAAAAGAAAGTGTTTTTGATGTGATGGAAACAATGTTTTTTTTTTCTTCTCAAGATTTTCCACAGAAACACGGCTTTTCGACAGTTTTTTGAGGTTATGTTCAAAATATGCGGCCAACCCCCCACTTTTAACGCCGGATTCGAGTTCAGCGAGAAAAAATACAAAAGAAAAGTATAGTCTCCATCCCAGAACCGACAGATTTTTTTTGTGGGCCTGTGTAATCAACGATTTTAAATGGAAAATAATGTTATAGAATTTTATGTTATATTTTTAGAAGAAATAGATAATAATTAATGCATAATAATCAAACTTTTTACTTCTAAAATTTGCCGAATATATAATTAAAATAAACTAATCCACACGTAAGAATAATTAAAATATTTAAATTATATATAAAAAAACCCGTTCTCAATAAATTGCAATTTCAAAAAACTTAAAAAATTTTGAAAATTTTCAGTTTAAATATCTTTGAAAATAATCGATCAATGATGATCAAATTCTTCACACATATTGCCTATCTCAAATGCAAATTCGTCTATAAATTTCAGGATAATCTATCGATCTGTTCTCGAGAAATTACGATTTAAATAAAAAGTTAAGATGGTTCTCCTCGAACTCCCTAGTCAAAGCAGTGCTAAATATAGAAATTAGCTAAAATTTAAAAAAACCATAGTCTAATTTGATTTATTTATTTAAAATGATAGAGATCATCAATGTATTATAAATAAAGTGTATTTAACATGACTAAAATAAATTTTTTCACAAAATGGCAATATTCTAGAAACTAGATATTGTCACCACAAATAATTGTTGATAAATCACTGGAATCTTTTTTGTATCTCAACCGATTTTAGTTTTCAAGGTCTCATTTTGCTCCTTAAGAAATTTTATGGGGACTTACCGAGGGAAAAATTAAAAATTATTCAAAACTCAGAAAGTTATAGCCAATTAAAAGAATATTTTGTTTTAACGACGTGCATGAATTTATGAACAATTATCTTTAACATTCTGAGTTTTGAATAATTTTTAATTTTTCCTTCGGCAAGTCCCCATGAAATTTGTTAAGGAGCAAATTGAAACCTTGAAAACTAAAATCGGTTGAGAAAAAAAAAGGTTCCAGTGATTTATTAACAATTGTTTGTAGTGACGATATCTAGTTTCTAGAAAATCGCCATTTTGGGAAAAAAGTTATCTTAGTCATGTTAAATACATTTTATTTATAATACATGGACTATCTCTACCATTTTAAATAAATAAATCATATTACAACTATGGTTTTTTTAATTTTAGGTAACTTCTACATTTAGCACTGCTTTGACTAGGGAGTCCGAGAAGAACCACCTTAAGAACATTTTAACCTTAAATATCTCTGAAATTTATGGACCAATCCTTTTGCCCAAAGAAATCACTTGATTCGTATACAAAATCTATCCCTACACGGAATTTCAAAGCGATTAAGTAAATTTTACTCTAGTTACGCAACGACAAAAAAAATCACTTTTTTTTTAATTATTTTTTTTCTAAAAAAATAATTAATAAAAAAACATGAAAATTAAGAAAATAATAGTACTCAAAATTCTTTTTAACCAAAAAAATATTCATGTCAATATCTTTTTTCAATTTCGAAATATAACCTATTTTCAAAAATTGATGTTTTTATCAATATTTTATGACAGAATATAGCTATCGACTTTTTTTCTAAGAATATTAGTTCTAAATATTTAAAAATACGAAAATAAAAATATTCCAATTGAAAAATGGATATAAAATAAAGAAAATCAAAATTGACATAAATAGACTATTGGCCCCAACTGCGAAAGCAAAATGCAAAAAAACTATACCTCTCTGGTTAAAATCGGTCGAGTAGATCATGAGATATCCGCGTATACACACACACGCACACGCGCACGCACACACGCACGCACACACATCCATACGGACATTTTCTAATCATAGTGCATTTCGATTCCAAATATGCTTAGCAACATTCCTAACACATGTTATCCAAAACTTTTTTTTTACTATCATGAAGCTTCCTCTAGGAGGAAGCAAAACTATGAATATATACAAAATATTTCTTTTCGATGCGAAGTTCAAAAGTGGGTTTGAACTAGGATCATTTTCTCAAAGAACTTTTAATTTCCTACCCATGCATATTTTTTTGTTCGAATCCGATAACATTAAGACGGTTATCAAGAATAAAGAAAAATATGAAAAAAAATATAATTTATTTCAACGCGAGGATCAAAAATAGGTTGCATGTAGGAGCAGCTTATGAATGTACTTTTGTTTTTCTATCCACTTATATTTTTTTCGTATGAATGAGATTAGATTTAATCAGTTAAAAAAATAAAGTAAAATCTGAAAAAAAGGAAATAACTTGCTTGCGTGCGAGCGCTCACGCCGCTTCACTAGCGCGCCGGCACGCTCACGCATCCCTGCTCATCGCGCCATCTTATCGACGAGCGCAGCCGCGACTGCTCCGCCGCCACAGCAACGCGTACAGTTTGCGCGGGAAATTCAGCCTATTAGTCGAAGCAATCTGTCACGGCTTAATGTTAAATTTACAGAAATTCCATCCTGCATTAAAAAAAATATCGCTGTAGAGGAAATTAAATTCTGAATCACGTTTCTGTTTCATACAACCACAGCCGAAGTGGCGAACTTGGTCAAAAAAATTCGTAAATTTGAAAAAAACTGGTTTTCGCCAATAAAAAAAAACTATAACTCGGATCAAAAAAAGTTAAATGAGGAAGTTGTAGGTATTAAAAAGATCTATCGATTCATGTAAATACATGTATATCGATTTTTGTTACTTTTCGAAATATATCGAAAAAACCTCTAAAAATCGGGTTCTCTAGTACTCGGTCAATTTTATGCCTGGGTACTTTATATTTACTGCAAGTATAGCTCATGGCAAGATAAAAAAGCACGTTTTTGAAAAATTTAAAAATATTTATAATTTTTCGAAATATATCGATTTTTCGTAAAAAGGTGCTCTCCAAAATTGGCTATTTCTCGTCGACGGATGGTCGTACAGTAACGATCGAGCACTTTTATTTTTCTAGATGAGTTGTTCTATCACGTTATTAGACAATTATAACGAATTTTTCAATTTTAATGCTCAAAAAATCACTTTGAAAAAGTATCTTCTTTTTTGTTATATTATTATATTAACAATATCAAATGACTATTTTTAAATTCAAAAGAAACTTTAAAATATTTAAACAAGTTAGTTTTTAAGGAAAATTTTCTATTATAAGAATAAATATTTCATAGAGGACATTGGGATGTGGAAACGTTAAGGGAAAATAAAAAAGATATGTAAGATTATTTCATATTTATTTAAAAAAGCTTAAAAGTAATACATAGTAGAATACATCTTAATCTACGAGTATAAAAAGTTTTAAATTAATCTTTCAATTTTACTATAAAAATATATTTAGAAACTAGTGAACATCTTAATTAAAAAGTATTACAATTTAGCAAATAACTTTGAAAATTTAAAATTAAAGTTAAAGAGAAAATTATCTAAAAACTTATAATTATATAAATTCTAGAAGGCATCCACCTAAAGATTTGACGAAGACTTCTCTATTAACTAATTCTAACTCTAAGTTGAGAAGCGCCTCTGGCTTCTCCAGTAATAAAGAATTAACTTTACTTGGAAGGAAAATGTCAAAATTCTGTCTAATTCAAGAACAATTTTTAAGCCGTATTTAGTGGATACCTTTTTTAATGAGGTTATCTTATACTGTTTATTTAGCTCCAAGTCCCGTAGTCGTTTTGTAGGCAGGTATAATGGACTTCTCGCTGCTTCATTTATGAGGTCCATGACTGAAAAAAGAAATGATAAATTATTATTTATATATTTTTTTTTATAGAATTACTTACTTATTTATTCTGACGTATCAGAACTTTCAGTGGTTGAATATTGCTCTCTCAAGTCTTCCACCCAGCGGTATAAAGTGCAAACTATTTCAACTGAACAATTCTGTTTCCACCCGGGACGATGATTAATGCAGGCTAGCGGTCGTATAAATCCAGGAGTTCTTATAGATGGACAACCCAAATCCTCCAAGTTTCTTATAGTTTTTTGTGTTCACCTTTGACACAAATTGTTAATGACGACCCCTGCGCTTTCTCTTTCAATTTGTCGAAAGCCGTTGACAGGTATGAATACGGCACCTCTCCGTGTTCCCAATGAATTCCGTGCAGATTGGATTATAAATATCTATTTAAAATTTTTACATTCTGGTCCAAATCACTCGAATCACCGGGTGGTTGAAATGTCGCAACGTACGGCACCGGATTTAACGCATTAGGATCTATATAAGCAATTTCTTTAAATATAAAATTGCCGTCGTTACCTTTAAAACCTTGTGTATCTACAATTAGTTCCATGATAAGTTATATACTGGAAATGTAGATAACATTATTTGAATATTATTCAAGAAAAAAAGTAGAGTTAATATAATAGTGTTAAAAGTTAGAGTGAAAGATGTGATAATAACTTATTAATTCATAATACATGCAATGTAAAAAATTAAAGTCCCTACGGAGAGATTGAAAAGTTAAAGTACAATAGCTGAGAAAATCTTAGAAAAAAAAAATATGAACTCATTATATGTGAAAAAGATAAAGTAAGAGATGTGAAAACAACTTATAAATTCATGATACGTGCTGTGAAAAAATTAAAGTCCCTACAAAGAGACTGAAAAGTTAAAGTTTAATAGCTGAGAATGTCTTAGAAAAAATTAATAATTTATAAATTCACGATACGTGCTATGTAAAAAATTAAAGTCCCTAAGAAGAGACTGAAAAGTTAAAGTTCAACAGCTGAGAATATTAGAAAAAAATATGAATTCATTAAAGTAAGAAATTTTAAAGTAACTTATAAATTCATGATACGTGTTGTGAAAAAAATTAAAGTCCCTACAGAGAGACTGAAAAGTTAAAGTTCAATAGCTGAGAATATCTTAGAAAAAGGAATAACTTATAAGTTCGTGATACGTGCTATGTAAAAAATTAAAGTCCCTACGAAGAGACTGAAAAGTTAAAGTTCAACAGCTGAGAATATCTTAGAAAAAATATGAATTCATTATACGTAAAAAGTTAAAGTATCTGAAAGTTTAAAATAGTAAGTATAAGATGCCAAAGGGACTTATAATATGAATAGTGTGAAAAAGTTTAAGTATGAGACGTGAAAATAACTTAGAATTAATTCGACAAATGAATTTACCTTTTATAACTGTAAGAAAAGTGTTGTATTAAGATTCAAGACTTTAAAACTTTTAAATTATAATTATTTTTAAATTATTATTTCCTGAAAGAAGAAATTATTAAAGACCTCTAAGAATGCTATATTAAAAGTATTAGAGCTGAAATAAGAAAAAGAAATGAGTGGCTAGGACCCAGCTCGCCTGACCTTTAGAGTAAGGAAATGTTTGTAAATACTTTTTATCAGCCCAAACTTAAAAGTTTCTCGGTTATGCGCAGTTCGTCACCTACCAATCTTTCCTCACTCATCTATGAATCTTTTACGTTACCACGCATGTGCATACGATCATCTATAGATCTTTCTTCTTTAATCTAAAATGATAAACTATACCATGCAGGTGAACTGCCATCTATCAATCTTTAAACTGTCGCGCATGCGCACCTATATACCGACAGTGGATAAAAGGCTGCGCGTCAGTCCCATGAGGCTTAGTCTCCTTACCAAACGTAAGTATTACATATAATTACTTTTGATTTTCAGCTTATTAATATACAATCCTTACAGCTTATTGATCTATAGTTTAACTTATAATGATTCAGTTTTTCTCTTCATTATATTAATGTAACTTAAAGTTTTCGATTATAATAACTTAGTCTTTTCAACGTAATAACATATATAATTTTCAATTCTCTAATACTTTATCATTTATAGTTCTATAAAATTAAATTATTTTTTTTTTTTTTTTAATGCTTTACTATTAGTTTATAATACTTGAATATTTTTTGGATACATCTCATTATTTCAAGTTGACAAGTGCTACTGAGTTTTGAGAATATTTTTTCGTTACCGTCTGAAAATAGCTTGAAAGATTTTGATCTAATATACCGATAGTTGCTGCAGAATTCTATCTTTTCACGAGTTAAGTTCAAAACGAATTGGTAAGTTAATATAAATTAATTTAAACCTTTTTTTCTCAAGTTCATTATTCTTTTTCCACTTAAATTTGTTCAATATTTCACAAATATTTCTTTTCAACTAAGTGTATTTTATTTAAAATTTTGTATTCAAATGTATAATACTAGAACTTAGCGAACTATAATTAACTTTGATAATTATAAATGAAACAGTACATTCTATTATGTATTATTATATATTTCTACATAAAAATAAAGTAAAACTATTCTGTAAAATAAAAATGAGCCAAAAATATGTAATACTTTTCGACTAAATGAAAGGGCTTCATTCAAATAACAATTGATTAAATAAAATGTCATTAATATTGTTATTTCGCGAAGCAACCGATAAAGAATTAGTTTAGAAGTAAAATTCAAGAAAATTTCGGAAAGGCAGTTTAGCGAGCCAGCACATGAGTGAATGGTATCGTCCATCCGCCCGTCACTCTCGAAGCGTTCATAAAACAAAGGACCCTCAATGCTCCATTGAAAATCTTTCCAAAATCCAAATTTGTTCTATAAAGGGCATTATATATTGAAAGCGTTGCTTTTCTCGCTACGTATAATATACAAGATTCAGTCTTTAGGAAGTGTTCACGCAAGCAACTTCGTCCGATTTGGAAAATTTTAAAGTTAAAAATGTATAAAAGTACAGAGATCTGTGTGACGGAAATCAGAAGAATCATTGTAAATAGTGTACAACATAAATGTGAGTGGGAAAAGTTAAAGGAAAAAACTATAGATCTTCCTGAAATATGTCCATTTGCAGAAAATCATAGAAAGGACCGAGAATTGTAAGAAATCTACCAACGCTATGTTATGAAGTTTTGAATGAGTGTGAGGACTATCAGGTAAGTTTAAAAACTATTATTAGTTTCAAAATAAATTATTATTTTTAGATGTATCCAGCGAATTGCGAAATTGTAGCTTTTATGAAAATATTGCAATTTTCTCTATCATTTTAACGTAAATTTATAATTTTTTTATTTATTTTTTCAAAACTACCTAAAAATTATAGTCATAGATTTTATTGTATTTGAAAAAATTTTATGATTTGATAGATACCATAACAGTGTTTTATTATAATGTAATATTTTATCTTTTTATAAAGTAATGCATAATTTTTCTAATTAAATTATATTAAAAAAGTATGCTTATTTGTAGGAAGCATCACCGCAATCACCTGTAGTGTATAGTATACGCAGAAATGAAGTGGTAAGAAATATAGTATGTTTTATGATACATATGCTATATATTTTATTATAAATATATATTTTTTATTTTCAGCTCAATTCATCACAAAACCATGAGGAAAGTAGTGAAAATGTTTTTCTAGTCCAAAAACAGGAGCAAGAGAAAACATCCAATATATTTAAAAAACTTCTTCCAATAGTTAGACCTCTACCCGAAGTAATTTCACCAATAGATCAACCCTCGGAGTCATTCAATATCATAGAAGAAATACCTTTACCATCTTCTCCGCTAAGGGAGAGCTATACACCAGAATCGTTTACGTTTGAATTTGGTAGCTGGTCAACGCCACCGTTAGAGCCACACAGTCCACAACCATTCGATTTAAATTTATTGAATTTTCCACCGCCTGCGAAGCTAATAACAATTCCGAATCCTGCGCATAATCCTACTATAGACTATCAAGTTCGTGCAGAAATGAAAAAAACCACTGCCAATTCTTTGGCACTTAGCTTCCTCAAACTAATTCATAGTTTCCTAATTAAAAATTGAAATTCTAAAAATACATTTTTCATAAAAAGGAATGCTAAAGAATTTCAATAATACTTTGAACCGATGCGTCTTATACCAGTTTCTTGCAAAATAGTATATTACGTACCTATTTTAAAAAAAGCTTTGACAGACCACCAAGTTTAAAAAAAATTGAGATTAAAAAGAGATAAAAAAAGGGTCTAAAAATGGCACTATTAATACGTTTTGATATTTTAATCTACTACATTATATAAAAATATTGAAATGATAGTTCTCGAAAATAAATGTAGATAATCACTTAAAATTGCAACACAATATTGACACCAACAAGTGTAATAAGTAACAGTTAAAATTTCAAGTCGATAAATCAATATAATTATCGGTCATTAATTACAAATAAAATGTAGACTAAAACAAGATTTATTGAAATCACGAAGGGTATAGATTTTTTTTCAATAAATTTTATACAATTATCAGCGAAATATAAACTGTAACTAAATGTGAAAAACGAATTAACGAAATTGGAAATTAAACGAAAACGCAAATTTTTCAAAAATAATTTTTTTCTAAAAAACAAATGGACATAATCTCTTGAAATTTTAACCAAATATAGTCTTCTATAAGTTTAATAAGTGGTTAAAGTTTTAAGTCAATAAATCAAGTATTCTCCGAAAAAATGCGATTCAAAAATTTAAACAAAAAATTTTTAATCTCTAATATCTTCTTTCGTAATGGACCGATTTTTTTGGGCAACGAACTCGATCAGCAGATATGTAAAAGCTACATCTGTGCCAAATTTCAGGACGATTGGATAATTTTTGCTCTTGTTATCGTGCGACAACGAAAACGCAAATTTTTTCAAAAATAATTTTTTTCTAAAAAACAAATGAAGATAATCTCTTGAAATTTTAACCAAATATAGTCTTCTATAAGCTTAATAAGTGGTTAAAGTTTTAAGTCAATAAATCAAGTATTCTCCGAAAAAATGCGATTCAAAAATTTAAACAAAAAATTTTTAATCTCAAATATCTTTTTTCATAATGGACCGATTTTTTTGGGCAACGAACTCGATCAGCAGATATATAAAAGCTACATCTGTGCCAAATTTCAGGACGATTGGATAATTTTTGCTCTTGTTATCGTGCGACAACGAAAACGCAAATTTTTTCAAAAATAATTTTTTCTAAAAAACAAATGAAGATAATCTCTTGAAATTTTAACCACATATAGCCTCCAATTAGTGCAATAACTAGTTAAAATTTCAAGTCGATAAATAAATTATTTTTTGAGATATTAATTTTTTAAATATAAAAAAGTTTTCATTAATAACAAATGACAGAGTGAAGATATTTTAAATTTTAAAAAAGGAAAATATAGGTAATTTAAATACCTTTCAAGAAAAGTTTATTATATTATTCAATGATGGCTATAAGATATGAAAAAATCGGAAAAACTAAAAATTCAAAATTGTTCTTTGGAAAATAATTTTTTTCTAAGGAACAAATGAAGATAATCTCTTGAAATTTTAACCAGATATAGCCTTCAATTACTACAATAACTGGTTAAAATTTCAAATCGATAAATATAATATTTTTTGAGATATTAATTTTTGAAATATAAAAATGTTTTCCTTAATAACAAATGACAGAGTGAAGATATTTTAAATTTTAAAAAAAGGAAATGTAGGTAATTTGAATACCTTTTAAGAGAAGTTTATTATTTTATGTAATAATTACTATAAGATACGAAAAAATAAAAAAAACTAAAAATTCAAAATCGTTTTTTGGTTATAAAGCAAAAGAAAATCAATAAAATCCCAAATCCATCAGGGTACTTTCCTTTTGCCGCAAGACGAAGGGAATAAGCTTTACCCGACAAAAACGGCTGATTAGTTTCGGAGATATTAAGAGTTGAAATATACACACACACGCACACACACATACATACATCCACGAAATCAAAAATCATCAAAATCAAATAATATACACATATACCACCATAAAACATCTTTTTGAAGACTTTTTTTTTCGAAAATTTTTTTCACCGTTACAAAGTTTCCTCTTTGAGGAAGCAAAATATTAAATATAGAAGAACCTAAAACGGATAGGCAAACATTAAAAAATGAAATTCTCCCTAAAAAAAGAGAAAAACGGATAAGCAAACATTAAAAAATGAAATTCTCCTTAAAAAAAAGAGAAAAACGGATAAACGAACATAAAAAAATGAAATTCGCGAGTTAGTAAAGTTTAATTAAGTTTATATAGTATTTTATGTATAATTTTTTTATAGTATTTCAATACTTATAGTATATAAATAATTTTTATAATATTTACACTATATTTGGCATAATCATTATTGTATTAGAACTATTAATTAATTTTGTATGATTTCAATGATCTGCCTTGTCAACGTTTCAGGCATTCAATTACGCCTCTTCTCAATATATTTAATAAAATAATTACCACGCATCATTTCTTATACCCTACGGGGGCATATGGGAGCGTCCAGCAGAAACGGGCCACTGAGCGCGCGCGGTGCCTTTTTTCGCGTAAAAGGCGCTCTGTTTAACTCGCTCATAATCGTATGCTGCGTCTTTGAAAAAAAAACCAAGGACCTATAACGATAGATTTTTTCTGCTCTTTCCAATTGCGCCATTGTTTTTATTGCGAAACGCGTTCTTCCGGACGAAAACTCGAGTTGAATATCTAAAGCCATTTTTCTCAAAGTATATCATGTTTTTTTTCAAAATAAACTACACCATTGGAAAGTACAACTCTTAAGCTTCAAAATCCTATCTTGGAGAAGTTGGAGAAACAAAGGGTTAAAATTAACAACATGAAAAAGACAGCGTCGAGGGTCCGCGCGAGCCCCTCGTGCCCGTGCGTACGGCACGTTGAAGTGCACGCTCTATTCAATTCGCTAATAATCGTGTACCAAGTCTCTGAAAAAAGAACTAAGGACATATATCGATAGACTTTTTCCTGCTCTTTCCAATGGTGCTATTATTTTTATTCCGAAATGCTTCCTTCTAGCTGAAAATTCCATTTGAATGTTTAAACTCTATTTTTTCAATAAAATATCAGTCTTTTCTTCAAAATGAATTATATTCTTCAAAAGTACAAGTCTTAAACTATAAAATATTATATTTTTAAGTTGAAACATGAAAAGTTCAAAAATAGTAAGATCAAAAAGACAGCGGCTGCCCGAACTTTTTACGCTATGCTCAAGGGCGGATTAATACATGCGATGTGCTATTTCGCCCTTTCTTTTTTGTAAATATAAAATGTTTTGTAACTTACAATGCCAATGCGTGGACATAATTTTGTGGATCTAGTTGTAACAGTTAGTATAATATTAGAATGAACTTTGTTCATTTATATAACAAAATTTGAAAAACATAATATATTAAACATAAAAATATCCATGAACGCACTGAAAGCAGTGAAACACAAATTTAAAATAACCTTATAGATTGTTACAGAACAGAAGCAATTCGGAATAAAAATAATAGCACCATTGGAAAGAGCAGAAAAAAATCTATCGATATATGTCCTTAGTTCTTTTTTCAGAGACTTGGTACACGATTATTAGCGAATTGAATAGAGCGTGCACTTAAACGTGCCGTACGCACGGGCGCGAGGGGCTCGCGCGGACCCTCGGCGCTGTCTTTTTCATGTCGTTACTTTTAAACCCTTTATTTCTCCAACTTCTCCAAGATAGAGTTTTGAAGCTTAAGAGTTGTACTTTACAATGGTGTAGTTTATTTTGAAAAAAAAACATGATATACTTTGATAAAAATGGCTTTCAATATTCAACTCGAGTTTTCGTCCGGAAGAAAGCGTCTCGCAATAAAAACAATGGCACCATTGGAAAGAGCAGGAAAAAATCTATCGATATAGGTGCTTGGTTTTTTTTTCAAAGACGCAGCATACGATTGTGAACGAGTTAAACAGAGCGCCTTTTACGCGAAAAGAGGCACCGCGCGCGCTCGGTGACCCGTTTCTGCTGGACGCTCCCATATATGAACTCTTCGAGTAGATGGTATCCCCCCCCCCACTCTACATTCTCACTATGTCTCTCTCACTCACGCGTCCCGCACTTGTGGCCCACTGCCACGTCGTCTGCTAAGATTTTAAAAGTATTGCATAAGGCTTTATACCAATCATTTAATCTTTAATTTTATTATAATGTAAGTTAAATCTTATAAAATATCTATCTAATTATAACTGCCTAATACAACTAAACTGTTTATATATTATCAAATGCTGATCTAATATTATACAAAATCATTGATTATTTTAATTTCTCTTCACCTTTTTTTTATCAATAATTATTTAAAACGATAACATAATTTTTTAATTTTCAGAATACACTTACGAAAAAGAAAAGTTTTTTTTTAATTTGAAAAAATGGATGAAGTTAAAGATCTTTGTCAGGAACATGTGAAAATTTTTGAAGAGGTGAAAAATATTTTAATATATAAATCTATTGATTCCGAAGTTATTGAACAATGGGTAGAACAACGTGTTTTATCATTAGATAGTCTCCGGGAATTATTGAGAAAAAGAACGCTGAAAAAAGCTCAAAAACAATCTATTTTATATGCCATAGCAAGGATTGAGAGTATCAAAGCAAAACTTGATGCTATAGGAAAAACTGGTTATGCAATAGTACCAGATTTAAAAACGGATGAAATCGAGCATCGAGTTCGTTGGATTGATATTGAAAGTGCTTTTAATAAAAGGGTGAGAACTAGTATAATTGCAAATCTTGTACATATAGATATATCAACCTTTTTAAAGGACGCCTCGGTATTGTTCTGCCAACAAGTGAACAAAATTTTGAAAGATATTCGATGTGCCATGAAAATTAACACTGTACTATCTTGTTCATTCAAGAAACTTTCTTCTGATGTAAATGAAGATTCACAGGAAAGTATTGAAACGAAACATTTCAATACGCTAAACGCTGAAGTGGTTTTAGGTACATCTTTAAGTGAATGGTTTGATAATCATGTTTTAAATAAACTTTTGGCTGAGGTAGAAGAATTTAAAGAAAAAGATTCTGGATGGACTTTAAATTCTATTATTAATATTCAAATTAATATGAATAAGTTCAATCCATTGCGCAGTGGTAATTCGTATTTACCTTTACAACCATTTTTAGATAAAAAAATGTCTGCATTAATATTCAAAACAAAGATAATCAATGCTTTAAATGGGCAATATTATCTGCTTTGTATCCAGTAAACCGTAAAAATCATCCTAACAGGGTTAGCAATTATCTTCAGTATGAAAATAATTTAAATATGACAGGTATAGAATTCCCTGTTACGATAAAAAAAATTTTCAAGTTTGAAAAACAAAACCCTTTAATATCGGTTAATGTCTTCGGATTGCATGATAAAAATGTGATTCCCTTTTATTTGACACATGAAAAAAAAGAAAATCATGTAAATCTTCTTTTATTAGAAAAAACAATTAAGGGACAGCTGAAATCACATTACATATATATAAAAAATTTATCACGTCTAGTAGGCGGAAGTTTATCACATAGAAAAAAGAAGCGATATATATGTGATAGATGTTTAAATTTTTTCTTTAATGAAAATAATATAAAAGAGCATGAAAGAATATGTAAGAATATTAATGATTGCAAGGTGAAACTTCCTATAAAAGGTAAAGATATCATCTATTTTAAAAATTTTAATTATAAGGAAAGATTACCATTCACAATATGTATATGCAGATTGTGAATGTCTGTTAAAGCCTGTACTAGAAAACCAGGAAGATGAAGGTTTGGCTAATACTTTATCGTTTCAAAAACATGAAATGTTTAGTATAGGATATTATTTGAAGTGCATTTTTGATGACTCTTTATCTGAATATAGATTTTATCGTGGGGTTAAACCAGCTATGTGGTTTGCTAGTGAATTGAAGGTAATACATGACCGTATTACTAATTTATATACAAACCCACGATCTATGCCAATTTTAACACCAATAGAAATGATTAATTATTTCAGTTAAAAAATTTGTCACATTTGTAACAAATTATTAGAAAACAGTGATAAGGTAAGAGATCATTGTCATCTCTCAGGAAAATATGGCGGTCCTGCTCATGCTAACTGTAATTTGAATTATGAAGATTTAAGAACGATTCCTGTGATATTTCATAACTTAAGTGGTTATGATGCTCACTTTATAATTAATGATATATCGAATTATATGAAAGGTGATGTTGATTTACTTCCATTGACTAAGGAGAAGTATATTTCTTTTACAAAACATGTTGAGAAAAGTGATATTAAATTTCGCTTTGTAGATTCATTTAGATTTATGCCATCTTCTTTAGAAAAATTAGCTTCATATTTAAGTGAATATAAAATTGTTTCAAAGGAGTTTTCATCTTTAGAAAAAGAAAAAATCAGTCTTTTAACGAAGAAAGGCATTCTGCCTCACGAGTACCTGGATTCGTGGGAAAAGTTGGATGAAACTGAGTTACCTGAAAAAACAAAATTTTTCAGTGTGCTAAATGGTTCAACCATATCTGATGAAGATTGTGAACATGCACAAAAAGTATGGAATACCTTTAGTATTCATACCCTTGGAGAATATTCAGATCTTTATATGAAGACAGATGTTTTATTATTAGCTGATGTTTTTGAAAATTTTCTTGATCAAAGTATAAACGTATATGGTTTAGATCCAGCTCATTATTATACTACTCCAGGATTTGCATGGGATGCAATGCTAAAGTATACTGGCATACAATTAAAATTATTAACTGATATAGATATGATTTTATTCATAGAAAGAGGTATAAGAGGTGGATTAAGTCAGTGCTCTCATCGCTACGCAGCTGCAAATCATAAATATATGACTGAAAATTATGATAAAAATAAAGAAAATATATATCTAATATATTTAGATGCTAATAATTTATATGGTTGGGCAATGACTCAATGTCTCCCTTATGATTCCTTTGAGTGGATAGACGGCTGTGAAAATTTAGATTTTTTCATAGATGATGATGCACCTTACGGGTACATTTTAGAAGTAGATTTAGAATATCCTTCAGAAATACATGACATTCATAACGACTTACCTTTTTGTCCTGAGCAAGCAAAACCACCGGGATCAAAACAGGAAAAACTTTTGGCTACACTTTCGTATAAAAAAATTATGTTATACACTATCGATCACTTAAACAAGCTGTCAAAAATGGACTTCAGCTTGTTAAAATTCATAAAGTATTGAAATTTAAACAATCTCCATGGCTTAAGTCTTACATCAATTTAAATAGTAATATGAGGGCGTTAGCAAGAACTGATTTTGAAAAAAACTTTTTCAAATTGATGAATAATGTTGTATATGGTAAAACTATGGAGAATGTAAGAAAACGTGTTGATGTCAAGCTATCAACTAAATGGGCTGGAAGGTATGGCGTAGAAGCACAAATATCAAGTCCCCTTTTTCATAGTATTAGTATTTTTGATGAAAATTTAGTAGCTATCCAGCTTAAGAAAGTTGAAGTTTTGTTAGATAAACCAATTTACGTTGGACTTTCAGTTTTAGACATTTATAAAACTCTGATTTATGATTTTCATTATAGTTATATGAAAAAAATGTATAAAGAAAATTGTAAGCTTCTTTACACAGACACAGACAGCTTGATTTATGCTGTTGAATGTGATGATTTTTATGCTGATATGAAAAAAAATCTCTCAAAGTTTGATACTTTAGACTATCCCAGTGAAAACATCTTTAATATGTCCATGCAAATAAAAAAATTGTTGGTCTTATAAAAGACGAGTGTAATGGTCAGATTCTTACAGAATTCGTTGGCTTAAGAAGTAAAATGTGCAGTACTCGCGTTGATGGTCAATATCATATGAAAAAAATAAAAGGTATTAAGGTTTCAGTTGTTAAAAAAACTATAAAGGTTGATGATTTTGTAGATTGTTTGCAAAATTTATCTATTAAAAAACGACAACAGTATTCCATAAGATCCCGACTCCATAATGTAGAAACTATAAAGCAGTTGAAGATTGCCTTCAGTTCATATGATGATAAAAGATGTGTTCAAGACAATAATATAGATACTTTAGCATGGGGTCATTATAAAATAAATAATAAGTGAGTTATATATTAATTTATAGTAAATATTCTACATATGTAATATAGAAATTTATTATTTTAGGTGTCCAATGCGTGTTAAAAAGAATGTACATTTTGATGAAAAGCTAACTGTTCATGTAATGCATGCGTGGAGGTTTGCATATCATAAGGCTCGTTGTGGAGAATGGGAACAAATTGCTCGTGACCGAGAACGTTTTAGGAGAAGAATTGATAAAGTTAATGAAATTTTGCATCCAATTCTTGTAAAAAAATGTAAGGAAATAGGTATTAAATAAAAACAATTAGTTCATCTTATTTACAATTTTATTTATTCATAAATCACTTTTTTTTTTATCCAACTATTATGAGACTTATCAAAACGTAACCATTTTACATAAATTTTATCGCCATGTTTTTTTATAATTTTTTCTACTAAGTAAATATCAGGATATTTAGTCTTCATAAGTTCTTCTTCATAGAATCCGCCAGCGATTGGTTTATCTTGATAATCTTTCAAATGATATGTAAATGGTGATGTAGGTAATACTTTATTTATTGTAAAAATTTCTGTAGACCAGTTTGGTGTATATCCTCTCTCGAAAACAGTTTTATTTTTACTTAGTCGAACTTTATCACCAAGTTTAAATTTTGCACGCCTACGAGGACATTTAGAGGTTTTCTGATGAATGCATAAACGATTATAAACTTTATTAACTGTTGTAGAATTAACATTTGCGGGCTTCATACCAATCGTTCGGTGCTTAGTATTATTATACTGTAAAGTTAGGTCTTGCAAAATATCTATCCATTTATAACTGCCTTGTAAACTAAAGTTTTTCCCCATTTTGTTTTTTAAAGTACGGTTAAAACGTTCACAAATTGAGGCTTTGAGTTTGCTATAGGATGAATATAAATTTATATTATATTTTAGCATTAAACTTTCAAATTCTTTATTATAAAATTCTTTTCCTCGATCAGTTTGTAAATTTTTAGGTATTCGTCCTTTTTTTAATATAAATTTCATAGCTTCAGATACATTTTTTCCAGTTTTACTTTTCACTGGTACCGTCCAAGCAAACTTAGAAAACATATCAATGACAGGAAGAAGATACTTGTAACCTTTGTTTTTATGTGCATATGGTATCATTTCCACAAGATCGGCTTGCCATGTTTCATCTAGATCTCGTATATCATATTTTCGACGTGTGTAATTACGACGAGCAGGTTTGTGTAATTCTTCTACTATATCTTTTTTATTTTCCATCATCAAAGGTTATGAGTTACTTTTACGTATGGTTGCTATTTCAAATTCCAATTTTCTCAATTTATCATCTATTTCATCTCTATGGATGTCAACAATATCATCTAAATTTTTAAGCTCAGTTCTTAAGTGTGCTGTTGACTGATACACTTTTTGTACTTCAGCTTGTACAATACGTTCGGGAGTAATCAAATTTACAGCATCATTCTTATCGTTAGGAGCTGCGACATTACATAATCTTTTATTTTCTATATCATACTGTCCATCAACAGTAAATTTGTATCCAATTCCTTGAAGTCCGCGACTAGCTTCTATTCGTCCTAAATGACGTCCGAACAGATCCACACTCATATTTACACTGAAATAAAATTTTATGCGACACTCTTTTAATATATAATTTTTGCTTCCCGAAGTTCTTCAATAATAGATTGAATTTCATTTACGTGATTTTCATTACCAGCTGAAACTTCAGCTATCAGAAGTCTAAGACGTTCTACAAGTTCATTTGGATCATCCCAGTATATATAATCAGTATTCATATATTTACGAGCTATTTTATAAGAGTGTAGTAAACCTTCACCTGTCTTTAAGTTAGGGTTTAATATGAGTTTTGAAATATAGTTATTATATTTTTTAGACGACTGTTGACGAAAAGATTCATTTGGTTTATAATATTTTTTACATGCATTAGTGTTATTTAAAATTTCTTCATAGTTTTTTAGGTCTTTAACAGTAATAACTTTATCATTGGGTTGTTTCATAATAATTCAATGAGTCCTGGATTTTGTTAATTTTTTTTATCGCCTATAGTAATATTATTATCTTCAAAGTATATACGTGTGTCACCAATTTTGTAGGTATCGTCATACATTTTACGTATTCTGTTACTTCATCTTTCTTTTTAATTGTTACATCATTCTGATCTTCTTCACTATCTAAATCAGCTGTCTCAAAAGATCTTGCAGTATTTTCATCGTTTTGATCGTGATTTTCATAGAATCTTTGTTCTTCCTTTTCTTCTTTCTTAATTCTATCAACTTTATCTTTTTTCTTCACCTTATTTTTCACCTTATTTTTCACGTTTTCATTCTCAACTAATTTATTTAAAGGTTCTATAATTGGCTTGTATGATTCATTAAAAGCTTTTTCACTGTCTTTTTTATATGATTTTATTGAATCATATTTACGTTTTATTGCGTTCCGAGCTTTCTCCACTTCACGTAGAATGGATATTTGATGATTAAAGTCAGACATGTTAACGATTCAACACTTCGTAAATAAATGATCTATTTTTAGCTTGATTGTATATTTATGACAAATTGATCAAATCCTTTTCGGTATCGACCATTATTTACATCATTATCTTTATTGATAACAAGAAAACTATGATTAGTCTCCCAACAAGATGAGCAAATATCTTTAAATCTTTTGTACGTCATATTTGTATTTACGTGATCGTTGTAAATATGTTTTAAATTCATATCATCTTGTCGAAATATAACTAATAGATTAACATTATCACGTACTAAATGTTTAGGAACTTGTGCATACGATTGACATAAATAAAGCAATCAAAATTTTTATGTCTGCCCATACAATAGAATGATTTAACATTATTTCGTTTTTCACATGCTATATCATCAAATATGAAAATAGAATTATTTTGAGCTTCGTCAGGTGAAACAACTAGATCATGTTCGCTGAAAGATAAATATTTGATTCCTTCAATAGGTTCAATAAGCTTTTCAAGGAACCGGTATTTTGATTGATTTAAAGACTTTGAATAGATATAGATATTTTCAAACTTTAGACCATTTGGGTGTATAAGTAAAGAAAGTAGAGCATTTGTTTTACCACAATTTGATGGTCCACAAAATACAGCATGAATACTGTTTGGAAATAAATCACCGTGACGTTTATAAGATATTTTATTTGGTTCAGTTAAACTATCAAAATTGATAACTGGTAATTTAATTTGGTTTTCTTTAACATCCATCTTGTTTTAAAACTTGATTACGACTGATGAAAACTTCTATAAAAGCATATACTTATAGTTTTCTCCTCATTCATAAAAAGACTATCATCGAGTAATGATTATTCATAAAGGCACAGGACTAGTTAATAATTTGATAAATAAACTACCACTTGAACTTCATTTTCCTGGTTATCAATACTGTGGACCAGGTACAAAGTTATCTAAAAGATTAGCTCGCGGTGATCCAGGCATTAATCCATTTGATACTGCATGCAAGGAACACGATATAGCTTATTCAAAAAATCGCGAAAACATTAAGGCAAGAAACTCAGCAGATCAATTTTAGCAGAAAAGGCGTGGGGAAGAGTGAAGTCTAAAGACGCTAGTTTTGGAGAAAAAGCTGCGGCTTACGCTGTTACTAACATCATGAAAGTAAAAAATAAGTTGGGTATAGGACAAAGAAAGAGTAAAACAAAAAGATTAAGAAAAAAAATGGTTCGGCTTAAACGTTTAATTAAGTCTACTGCTAAATCTCTCAGTCCTAGTACAGATTCACAATCTGTAATCAAATCAGCCTTTATGACCGCACGCAAACATGTAAAAAGAGCAGGAGGAAAAAAATATGTTAAAGTTTCCCGTATATTACCTGTATCGAAACATGGTGGCTTTCTCTTTGCTCTGGTTCCATTGTTTGCAGGTCTTAGTGCTTTAGGATTACTAGCAGGGGGAGCTGCTGGCATTGTTCAAGCTATCAATCGAGCGAATGCTGCTAAAAGACAGATGGAAGAACAGCAAAGACATAATAAGGAAGTTGAAGAATTAGCCCTTGGGAAAGGATTATATTTAAAACCTTATGCAAAGGGTTATGGTATCTGTTTCAAGCAATTAAAAAAAAGTGAAAAAGTTAAAAAAGTGATTAAAAAAAAAGCTTGTTGAAACAGTAAGATTACCAAAACGGCCCTTAACTGACAACGATTTATTAAAATATATAAAAATTATGCAAATACAAAATTTTAGAGGTGTATTTATGAGAAATGCATTACCATCAAATGGCTGCCTTTATAAAGAAAGTGCTATTATCAATCTTGATGATAAGGATGGACCTGGAACACATTGGGTAGTTTATCGAAAAAATGGAAATAATGTTTTTTATTTTGATAGTTTTGGTGATTTGCGTCCGCCTCAAGATCTCATAAATTACTTAAAAGTGAAAGAAATAAAATACAATTATGAAAGGTATCAACAATTCAATACTTATATTTGTGGACATCTCTGTTTGAAATTTTTATGTAATCAATTGAATTCAACTGAAAATTTCTATCTATATAAGAAGAAATAATATTAAATGAAGTTAGTTCCACATAAAGTATCAAGATGTTTGAATCGTTTACTCTTAGTTTGTCAGGGACTTCGTCAGTTCTAGCAGCTGATTATTTCCCTCCGATTGAACTTGATCCCAAAAGAAAATATGTATTGGGATTAGTTGAACTGCTAACTTTTAATTCTATACCAAATATTGATATGAACTGCAATAAATTTTATGTTGGTAAAGAGATAGTGGAGTTACCTACTGGTAGTTATGAAATAGATGATATTGAAAAAACGTTACAAAAACTCTCGAACGCAAAGGAATAATAATTAGTATTAAGCGTAATAATAATACATTACGGAGTATTATTACTTGTAATCGTAAAATTGATTTTCAAGAGAATGATTCTATTGGTCAATTATTAGGATTTACAAAACGCCTTCTTGAACCTAATATAAGTCATGTGTCCGACATGCCAGTTACCATTCTTAAAGTGAACGCAGTACGTGTCGAATGTAATATAACAACTGGTGCATATATTAATCAAAATAAGGTTCATACTATTCACGAGTTTTTTCCGGCAGTGCCACCAGGATTTAAGATTATTGAAGTTCAAAAGCAAATAATATATTTACCGATCACTATAAAAATTATCGACCATTTACAATTACGCATTGTTGATCAAAACGGTGACTTAGTAAATCTTCGAGGTGAAGTTATTACGATTCGCTTACATATCAAAACAGTTTGATAATGGGAATAGTTTACAACTCTAAGATTGGAAAAGGTTATATTAATACTCCAGTATGTCAGCAAGCGATCAGTCGACAACAAGTAACGAAACAGTTAACACGTCAAAACATTCAGTTTCTAAAAAGTCTAGGCTTAAAAATTATAAATCAAAAGAACAATGGAAACGTAAAAAAAAATACAGTCAAAAAAATTAAAAAAGTAACTTATATATTTATCTGCTGCTGTCATTTGAAACCAGAAGAAAATGTAGGAAGTCCTTAGTGTACAGTCACCAGTAATTTTTTATGAGGCAATTCACACTATGAGCTTCATGCTCATCAACCATATACCTCATCATCTTTCAATAATAGTGATGAAATTCGTATATCTATTCAGCATCAAGATTTATGCTTATTACCATCAAAAAGTACCTTACATATATGTGGTAAATTAACAAAAAATGATGGTACTCCGCTGACAAATACTGCATTTGTAAATAATGCTATATGTCACTTATTTGAAGAAATGCGTTATGATATCAATGGAGTAGAAATTGATAGATGTAAAAATGTTGAATTGACTTCTACGTTAAAAGGTTATGTTTCTTTTTCACCAAACCAAAGCAAATATCTTGAGAACGCAGGATGGATAGGTGTAACAGAAACAGGAAAAATTACTGATAATAGTGGAAATTTTGATGTCTCTATACCTTTGTCCATGATTTTTGGATTTGCTGAAGATTATCGTAAAATAATTGTAAATGTTAAACATGAACTTATACTGACAAGATTAAGAAATGATTATAATGCTGTTATACAAAGTTCTACTCAAGCTGATGCTGTGAATTATGAAAATTTTAAAATTTAACTTACTCGAGTAGAATGGCTTATGCCTTACGTTATGTTATCAGACAAACGTAAAATACAGCTTTTTAATTTTATACAAAAAGATATACCTATTGCTATGAGTTATCGTTCATGGGAATTATACGAATATCCTGTTCTTCCAACAACTTTAAAACAAATATGGACTGTTAAAACCTCTAACCAATTAGAAAAGCCACGCTTTGTAATTTTAGCTTTCCAAACGAAACGAAGAGGTGAGAAAAATGTAAACAATAGTCATTTTGATCACTGTAATATCAGTAATGTCAAACTTTTTTTGAATTCTCAGTACTATCCTTATGGTAATCTCAATTTAGATGTTACACATAATCAATATGCGCTTTTATATGATATGTATGCACATTTTCAAAGCGAATATTATAACAACAATGAAATAGATCCTTTGCTGAGTAAATCAGAATTTATAAATTACACACCATTTATTGTGATCGATTGTTCTAAACAGAATGAATCTCTAAAACAAGCTGCTGTGGATGTCCGTCTTGAATTTGAAACCAAAGAAAATATTCCTGCAGAAACCACTGCTTATTGTTTAATTTTACATGATCGTATTATAAAATATAATCCTGTTAGTGGTGATGTTAAAAAACTTGTATAAAAATTTATATGTATCATTTGTTTGTAAATTATGAAAAATAAATAAATTATAAAGAAAATGATTTATCTTTTTATTACCTATCTTTTTATCCCCTCCTTTTTCTCATAAGTTTTAAGAAATAAGTTGTGTTTATAAATCACATAAATTCGAAAATTACCTCAGTCTAATTGAAACAATCAACAAAATGGGTCAGTCAAATAGTACTAGTAGTAGCAACATTCCATACAGCAAATTTTCTGACAATAGTCAGAAAGAAAAACAAAAGCCTGAGTCCCAATGGAAAAATTGTACTGGTTCAAACAAGATTTCATACACCAGACTATCTGACGATAGTAAAAAAAATGAATCAGCGTGGAAAAATAATACTAGTAAATATTCTACTAACACTCAATCCTTTCCCCAACAACAAGATTATAAAAGATTTAAGTAGTAAGTGAATGGGATAAAAATGTGTTGATATCATCATAAATATTCACAATGGATATAGCATACCCTCAGAACATCGCATGAGAGCCCCATGCCCCCTGCAACATGACATACGTACGCATTTTATCGATGGAGTAAATGTTCAATGCGCCCTCTACAACCGGGCCTCTCGCATGGTGACTTTGCACCCTACCTTACCGACGGACGGTAAGTAGTGCTCGGTGGGTAAGTGGCGCGGGAGCCGCTCTGGCGCGGTAGCCGCGCTGCCCCTACTACTGAGATGTAATAGCCAGATTAGGTAATAGACGCTACAACGTCGTGCAATGTTAACCTAATCTGGTTACTTACCGTGCAACACGCAAGTCGAAGACTTGCGCTTTGTTTCTCACCAGTGACTCGAACTCTCCTCTCGTTCACTGGTTCGTGTGCCGGCTGCTCAGATGAAACGATACGTTTTCTCTTACGTAACGGCCGTGGAGGCGGCGGGGAACGGGGAATGACTAGGTCGCGAAATAATAACTCGAGCAGTTAAAGTTAATAATAAAAGACTATTGTTTATTAAATAAAAGAAGTTGTGGTGTGATAATGGATCAGAAATATAAAAGAAGTGAATTTTGGTTTGCGTATTCCCTATCTTAACGGTGCGCCAGCACGTTACCTCTGACGTCAGCTGCCTCGGAGACTGACGTCACGCTCGCGGTAATATACGCCGCGCACGCGCGGTATCATACGCCGCGCGTACACAGTATTCTACGTCACGTACTCGTCGTCTACGCGAGTGAGAGAGCGGTCGCGCTCGCGTGTCGCGACACACACACACACTTAACCTAGTCTGAGAGAGAACAGGCTACTAACGCATGTCGTCTGCGCACTTCTTATGCGCACTTGCCGGTTACAAATTGCCGGCAAGCTAAATCATTGTCGGTGACCTTCTAAGGTTGGTGACCCCAGTCTGTGCTCTCTCTACGCTCGCTCTCTCCGCACAAGAACGCCTATTCGGGGTCGCTGTCCAGGTGGCGACGATCCTGGACAAACGGTTACGCGTACTTACTCGCGATGCGGTTGATACGTGCACGCTTACCGCTATTGTAGGTTAGATTCATACGGTGTTGCCTAGGTTCCTCGGGGACATCCTTGCTGCTCATCTGGCTTCGTACTATCAACTCTCATGATACTCTCTGCTGCTCTCATGCCAGGCGAACAGGCTTACTGCATGAGGATGTTGCTGGTTTGAGAGTGCGACAGGTGATCCTAGCCTGTAGCACTATCTCTGAGTTCTTCTCGTGTTTTCGTCGAATGTACAGAATAATACGTCCCTCGAACAATGATATTAGCCTCAGGATGCACCACGCCTGCATTCCTGAGGTTGAAACAGAGAAACACTTCACTACTTATCGCGGGAAACGCGATCTCTCCGCGAATTTACTTCCGTGCGCGTTTCTGTCAGAACGATAACAACAAGATTAATGCCGGTCACGTCTCCGCCGGCACCTTCGTCATGCTCTCAATACAGCTCCAATACTGCATCGAGGCGCCATCTACGTTCGTTACCACGAACTTATTTATTGCCGATTTGTTACCGACATCGGTACGGCAGGCCGTGACACCATATTCCTGATATCACACATTAAATGATATTCGATGACGAATGAATCTACGAAATCATTTTGTGACCATAAATGAAAATCCTTGAGGATATAGATATTTTGTTGAAATGTCCCATCTAAATAAAACAAAATAAAAGAAACAATAAAGTTTTTTGTTGGTAGGTAATGAGGTATGGCGGGTTTGATGTGGGGCGCAGGGCGGGGTCCAGGGGCAGAGCCCCTGGTGGGGTTGTAGGGTTGTCGCCCCCACTCAGGGGGGGGGGGGCAAAGCCCCCCACCTGAAATAAGATTACTGATATATTAAAAAGAAAATATAATATATATCAACAGCGATATATATAAACTTCTTTCTGAAATACGACCTTACTAAAGAAGTTAATTATTTTATTTTAATTTATTTACACTTTATTTAATCCAACTAAAAAAAAAAGAAATTTTACTTTAATAAAATTGTAGCTATAAAATAGATAGAAAAGAAAATCGAGGTATCAATCTTGGTACAGAAATTGACAATTTGTTGGTATGGACTTCCTTAATATATATAATTTTACAATAATTATTATAATAAGAAAGGTTTGATCCTGCTTGCTACTAAAGTAGACAATTCGAATTCAAAAACGAATTCATAGATTTCATTTATTTCTCAATTCAACATTTTGCTTCCTCCCAGAGGAAGCTTTGTGACATTAAATTTTTGAGTTGTTGTAAAAACATGTTATAATTGTGTTCCGAGATGTTAGGAATCAAAATATATGGTTTTTGAAAAGTGTGTGTGTGTGTGTGTGTGTGTGTGTGTGTGTATGTGTGTGTGTACGCCTAGATCTCAAATTCTACTCAGTCAATTTTGACCGGGCAGGTCTCATTTTCCGGTCAAAATCCGTTTTTTTTTATTGGGGCGATGTGTTTTTGTTTTTTTTTTTTCAAATTTTCGATTTTTCTCAAAACTGCTTTTTGATTTTTTTTTAATGATAGGATCGAGTTATTCGAATCGGATGGGTAGCGTTCAAAAGAGAATTAAAATACCTATATTTTCTAAAAAAATTATTAACAATAACGTTTTTTTTTTTAGATGCTTATAACTCCCAAACTAAACGGTCAATTTTTTTTGAGAAAAATCATGATAATGGATAATATAAAAAAATATAATATGTAATGTTTTAATTCATTTTATTGGTTAGTTTTTTAGAAAAAAATTGAAAAATGAAAATTGATTTTTGTATATCCGACGATTACAGGAGTAACAATGACTTAATCGCTTCAAAATTCGTTGTAGTCGTAGATTTATAAATTTCGTTATTAAATATTAATTAAAGGAATCAACATATTAAGGTTGAGGAAACTACGGGCCAATGAATTGAAAGAGGTTTTTTTAATTAATGAATAAATATCGATAAAAAATTTATCGTACTAATACATTACGATACAAGTGCGATAAGTGGCCCATTATTTCATGGCGTAAAGTTAAGTCCCGAGCGTAGCGAGGATCCTTTCACGGCGTGTAATGTGTTACTTAACGCATTAGTATCGTACAATTTTTTATAACACTGTCTGCCTTAAGTCCGCTGTCACGCCTATCCGTGCGCTAAGCAGTTCATTATCGCACCGTGAGGTTAGCGCACGAGCGTAGCAAGTGCGATAAATACGGTGAAATAATGGAATATATCGCACGGATATTTTTTTTTATTAAATTGTTCCTACTTCTAGAAAGATGAAATTTGCTTAAAAAACATACGATGCCTGAAATACATTATAGAAGCAGAGTTCTATTATTTTTATACTTAAGCACATTTACGCCAACTAAACATCAACATCACTGAATGATGAGTACACCTGCTAAATCTGACTGGTGGCTTTTATAACATTACAGGAGCAGGACTAATTTATCTTTTCATGTTGTAAATTTGAGCCTAATTAATTAAATAGGTTTTCTCTTATGAAATCTGAAGGGCCATGTAGTGTGAGCCTGTCCGAAAGATTTATAGAGTATGCTTAAATAAATATTCTGGAAACCTGTCAGAATTATGAAAAGTTCACTATAACCTCTAAAAGTCAATTAATACTGGTAGTTAATGGATAAGCTCATTGTTCATTAACTACTACAATTCGACTGAATTTTACAGATTAAAATAACTTTTTTCACAATTTTTACACTTACTCAGATTCATTGTTATGGTGGGATAAGCTATAGATGTATAGAAGTTTCAGACACACTCACACTACACTACACTACAGTATACGGACCAAAATTAAAAACTTAATAAGAAAATTCATCCGGCTCCTATAATATAAAAGCCACTTGTTAGATTTAGCAGGTGTATTGAGCATTCAATGTTATCGATATTTACTTTGAGGTGATGTGTCCGTACTTAATCCAAAAGACTAAGAATGATAGAAACCGGCTTCAGTAATGCATCTCAGACATTCCATGTATTTTTGAGTTGACTCTATCTTTTTGAAAGTACATGTAATTTAATAAAAAAAATGAAAATACAGTTCTATAAAAAATACACAAGCAGTGCCTGAATTAAATCTGAGAAATTGCATTACTTATTTCTTTCTTTTCATTAAATTATACCTCCAAAAAAAAAGATAAAATCAGCTTAAAAATACATAAGATGCCTGAAATGCATTATAAAAGCAGATTTCTATGATCCTTATGTTCTTCTAAATGAAGTTTGAAAAGACATCCTCAAAGTAAATATCAACCACATCAATGAATGAGGAATAGATCTGTTAAATTTGACCGGTCGCCTCTTATGCTTGCTGCTTTTTCTGAAAGGATAATAAAAACCCTGAAACAAAAAATGAAGCTATAGTAATGGTTGAAAGCAGAAGATTACAGAAATAATAATTATTCAAAGAAGAGACCACAAAGTGGCCACAGTGAATTAAAATAAATACGGACTAGATCACCTTCCATTGATAATCTATAGAAAGGTGAATCTGCCAAGATGTGTGCATCAGGAAGCCCTTCACTCAAGGTTACCTCAAGGTTACTGTAATGCCATTGTTGAGTTTCTCAAAGTTGCCGTTGCCAATTTGTTCCTATTTTTTTTAAAGTCTCCTGCTTTATGATGGTCATATAATGACGCCCTCGAGGAAAGAACAATTATATCAAGACGTGTTGTATTCTGCAGGAACTCTTCACCCTAGGCCAAAAACATAATTACAACAAGAATAACTTAGCAACGGAGGGAGTACAGAGAAGCCACACTCCTGTCAAAGGGGTAGGAAATTATTGCAGGATAGATACTAGCTGAAAACTATAAGCCAATAAACTTTCTTACAGTAAGCTGCTCACCAGATAATTTTTTCAACGAGTTCAGAGGTTGTCAATGACCACATAAAATATGTCAATCAATCCAATATATAGTCCCAGTAAAAAACGGTAACTGCAGGTGTTTAGGACGCCGTGATGTCGTCTGCAGGAGCTCTTCGCCCTAGGCCAAAAACATAATTACAACAAGAATAACTTGGCAACGGAAGGAGTACAGAGAAGCCACTCTCCTGTCAAAAGGGGAGAAAATTATTGCATGATAGATGCTAGCTGTAAAGTAAACGAGAAAACATTCTCATAGCAAACTACTCAGAATACAGTGTTAGCGTGTCAATAAAATCACTCATAGCACTATATATTTACCAAGATATGTTGAGAGAATTGAAAGGGATCTTTGTACTCAAAAGCCGAGAAAGCGCATGTGTATTCTCAACTAAGACCCCCTCATCCTCACTTAAAGTTTACCAGAATGTTCACACACAATACAATACATACAGGGGAATTGTGTATGCAATTTCAGATCGACTTAATCAGCCGGTACGGAAAAAATGACATTTTTCTCAAAAATTTCTTGAAAAGACACAGAAATTGCAATATCTCCATACTTGCTGATTGTGCATAACTAAATCTTGATATACTGTCCCTCAGCATGTATTCCATCATGTATACAAAGTTGAAGATATTTGTAGGGAATGAAAAGGGATCTTTGCACTCAAAAGTCGAGAAAGTGCATGTGTATTATCAACTAAGACCCCCTCATCCTCACTTAAAGTTTACCACAATGTTCACACACAATACAATACATACAGAGGGATCGTGTATGCAATTTCAGATCGACTCAATCAGCCGGTACGGAGAAAATGACATTTTTCTCAAAAATTTCTTGAAAAAGACACAGAAATTGCAATATCTCCAGACTTGCTGATTATGTAGATCTGAAACTTGATATACTGTCTCTCAGCATGTATACCATCATGTATGGAAAATTGAAGATACTTGTAGGGAATAGAAAGAGATCTTTGCACTCGAAAGTCGAGAAAGCGCATGTGTATTCTCAACTAAGACCTCCTCACCCTCACTTAAAGTTTACCAGAATGTTCACACACAATACAATATATACAGAGGGATTGTGTATGCAATTTCAGATCGACTCAATCAGCCGGTAGGGAGAAAATGACATTTTTCTTAAAAATTTCTTGAAAAAGACACAGAAATTGCAATATCTCCAGACTTGCTGATTATGCATAACTAAATCTTGATATACTGTCCCTCAGCATGTATTCCATCAGGTATAGAAAGCTGAAGATACTTGTAGGGAATGGAAAGGGATCTTTGCACTCAAAAGTCGAGAAAGTGCGTGTGTATTCTCAACTAAGACCTCCTAACCCGCACTTAAAGTTTACCAGAATGTTCACACACAATACAATACATACAGAGGGATTGTGTATGCAATTTTAGATCGACTCAATCAGCCGGTACGGAGAAAATTACATTTTTCTCAAAAATTTCTTGAAAAAGACACAGAAATTGCAACATCTCCAGACTTGCTGATTATGTAGATCTGAAACTTGATATACTGTCTCTTAGCATGTATACCATCATGTATGGAAAGTTGAAGATACTTGTAGGGAATGGAAAGGGATCTTTGCACTCAAAAGTCGAGAAAGCGCATGTGTATTCTCAACTAAGACCTCCTCACCCTCACTTAGTTTACCAGAATGTTCACACACAATACAATACATACAGAAGGATTGTGTATGCAATTTCAGGTCGACTCAATCAGCCGGTACGGAGAAAATGACATTTTTCTCAAAAATTTCTTGAAAAAGACAAAGAAATTGCAATGTCTCCAGACTTGCTCATTATGCATATCTAAATCTTGATATCAGCATGTACTCCATCATGCATGGAAAGTTTAAGATACTTGTATGGAATGGAAAGGGATCTCTGCACTCAAAAGTCGAGAAAGCGCATGTGTATTCTCAACTAAGACCTCCTCACCCTCACTTAAAGTTTACCAGAATGTTCACACATAATACAATACATACAGAGGGATTGTGTATGCAATTTCAGATCGATTCAATCAGCCGGTATAGAGAAAATGGCATTTTTCTCAAAAATTTCTTGAAAAAGACACAGAAACTGCAATATCTCCAGACTTGCTGATTATGCATATCTAAATCTTGATATACTGTCTCTCAGCATGTATTCCATCATATATAGAAAGTTGAAGATACTTGTAGGGAATGGAAATGGATCTTTGTACTCAAAAGTCGAGAAAGCGCATGTGTATTCTCAACTGAAACATCCTCACCCTTTCTCAAGGTTTACAAGAATGTTCATACAGAATGCAATGCATGCTGAGGCATTGTACATTAAGTTTCAGATATACTCAATCAGCCAAATTAGAGGAAATTACTTTTCTTTCTTAATAATTTCCTCAAAAAGCACACAGAAAATGCTGTAACTCCACACTTGCTGATTATTTAGATCTGAAACATGGTATATAATCCCTCAGCATGCATGATATGGTGACGTGTGTAAAGCTGAAGATATTTGCAGAGAAAGAAAAGGTAATTGTATACTTGAAAGCCGAAAAAGCTCATGTGCACTTCCAACTAAGACTACCTTAACCCTTGCTCAAAGTTTAACAAAATGTCCTTGTGAAAAAAAGATGAATACCCTGCAAGATTAGAAAGGAGTTAGTATTATTGAAATAATACTTACTCAAGGATAAGACCACAACTTAATTAGCAAAGAACTCGACCAACATCTATGTCGATCCATACAGCAATTTAGGAAACACAGTGACTGCAGATATAAACATTGATGACTGCCGTCTGCCGGTCTGCCGTGCGCACATGGTTGACATGGTGCGGGTGAGAGCCAGATAGGAAGCGAAGCACTGTAGCGATAATACGTATTTTCTTTTGTTCACTCCGCACTGAAACTTTTTCACTAGAAGTAAGGCCCAGCCTTTTTCTCGTATCATCCGCGGCGCAGTGTTGCTTACACAAAGAAGCTACGAGCTATCAGCTGACGAGCCAGACGAGACGAGCAGGTGAGCTGCAGCTCATGCGCATGCGCGCACACTCACATGGGTAAAGCCAACAAGCCAGCAGTGTCATCGCCATCACGTGATTGGCGATGCTATACACGTTACCCATATGAATATATGATGTAATTTTTATATCGTTTATCACGATTATTGCGAATTGCGTAAAATCAAGCTCGCATTGTCATCACTTTGCATAAATATCTATTTCGCATTTCTTTTTCTTCGAAAATTTTTTTCACGAATATCTTCAAAAATAATCCAGTAATTTTAATGAAATTTTGTACATATATTATTCATAGTATGAGTTAGACAGCCTGTAAATTTCAATTTGATTTATCGAATCGTTTTCAAGAAAATGCTATTTGAAAAAATGCTATTAAAAAAAAATTTAACCTCAAATATTTTCGAATTTTGTGAACATTTTTACTTGGCCAACGAAAGGGCTTCAGAAGTATAAAAGAGCTATCCCTCTATGAAACTTCATAAAGATTTATTAATGTTTACTCAAGTTATCGTGCGACAATGAAAATGCAATTTTTTTCTTTAATAATTTGTTTCTCATTAACAAATCGATAGAACCTCTTGAAATTTTTAGAGATAGAAGTAGTTTTTCTACTTAATAACTGGTACAAATTTCGTGTAAAAATATGGAACAGTTTCTGAGATAAAAATTATAGAGGAAAATGACACATTTACCTTCATAGCAAATGAAGGACGATAGATATTTAAATTAAAACAAAAAGAAAATGTAGGTAATTTAATGCTCTTTCAAATGCATTTCAAAAAATTGAAAAAGTTTACCCTATCATATAAAAAAATGAGACAAATTGAAATTTCAAAATCGTTTTTTGATCATAAAATAAAAGAAATTCAATAAATTTTCAAAATCTTTTGTAGATTTTATAGTGGCATCAAAATCGAAGATATAAACTTTGTCCCGTCGAAATCGACCGATTCATTCTCGAGATATCTTCTGTTCACAGACTCACATACACACACTCGCGCACACACACAAAGAGGAAAGCAAATTTTCTCAAATCAAACACGTTTTTAATAACATTTTGTCCGAAAAATTTTTTCACCATTACTAATCTTCCTCTTTGAGGAAGCAAAATTCTATTTAAGGATGTCATGTAGGCCTTTGAAGCCAAAATCAGCGAAAAAATTATAATAAATTATAATTAGTAATATATAAAAATAATATATTATAAGTACGCACAATTTCTGATAAAATGTCCCGAGATATAATCTGTAGACCAATTTTACTCAGAGGTATTGCATTGACAAGATTTTTGCTTTGGTACAGTTTTTTGAAAAAAGTATTCTATAGTTTTTCATGAGATGGAGCTTAGGATACTTGAAATTCATGCATTTGTGGATCTAAGACTTGGAAATATAAGATTTCCTGAAGAAAATATTTTTTTATGGAAAAAACTACTTTTAAATCATGAATTTTATAAATTTTTATGTTTATTGTGGTTTTTAGCATTTACAAATTATTTGCTTCAGGAAATATTATATTTCTAACTCTTAGGTCCAGAACTTCATGAATTTAAAGTATTTTAAGATCCATCCCATGAAAATCTGAAGAATACTTTTTTCAAAAAGCTGTATCAAAGCAAAAATATTGGCAATGCAATATCTCTGAGTAAAATTTGTCTACAGATTATATCTCGGGACATTTTCTCAGAAATTGTGCCTACTTATAATATATTATTATATTTACTATTATATTATAACTAATTATATTTTATTATATTTTTTCAGATGGTCGTGATCGAGAAAGACGGTAAAATCATGAAAATGACCACTTCTTTCGCTCTTTTTGTTATTTTTCCTAAAAAAGTATTCCTCTATCATTATTTCATTTCTTTTTATTCTTGTTAATATTCTATTCTATTATTTGTAAAGAACTATGTAGCCGTTTGAATCAGAAATTTTCCAGTTTCCAAAATGTTAAAAGGTTTCTAGGATAGCTTCATATATATTTCGAAATAATACGCTGATAATCCAGATATGAGAATAAAAATTTGTTTATGGATTTATTTGTTATTTATTTATTACTGTAATAATTAGATTTATTTTATTTATCAGAAAATCTTTTCTTGTTTTCAATTTCAATTCACGAAACCAATTATCAGTCACCATAATCTGATCGAGATTACTTTTCGTTAGATGGAAAACCAATTATCGATTAACTAGTTTTAATGGTATGAATATAACGTTATGCAATAACATATTATTGGAAAACAACTTCATAAAACGAAATTTTATATTTTTTAAATTCTTAACTGTAACCCCATGACAGGAGACCTTTGGTTGCACCCGCTATGCCATAAAGATCCATAGGGTGCTGGAGCGTGAGGCCTCTTGCTATATAGACTGCGCGTGTGTGTGTTTGGGGGTGGGGGGGCGAGAGGTTCCTACGCTATACACACGCGTGTATTCTGTGTGTGTGTTTGTGTGTGCGTGTGTGTGTGCATGTGTGTGTGTGTGGGGCGAGAGGTTCCCGCGCTATATACATGCGTGTTTGTGTGTGTGTGTGTGTGTGTGTGTGTGTGAATTTTGATAATGACACTTATGAGGACCTATAGTCTCTTTTTCCAGTGTTCTCGAATAGGAGGGGTAAGGACGGCGCTGCGCGCCGCCATTGTCTACACTAAATACATCCCTTAGGTTATTGACTTTTGCAGTGGCACCTACGGCGCCCGCTTTTAGTACCTAAAAGACGGAAAAAAGTCACGGAGGAAAAAATCATATCAATTGTAGACAGAGCCTAAGTTAGGCTTTTTTGTCCCCATAAGTACGATCTCACAAGTTCGCCTTATAAGGACGGTCCCCATAAGTGGAGGAAGTCCTCATAAGTATCGTTTCACTCGAAAAAATGTCCCCATAAGTAGCTTCGCACATAAATGTACGTGTGTGTGTGTGTAGGCGTGCTTAATGAGAAATTGGGGTGGAGATAGGGAGTTGGTGTAAAGGAGGAGTCTGCAGATAAAACAGCATGTTGAGGAAAAACAAATTCTATTCATTTAAATGGGCTGAACGCTCCGATTGTTATAAATAGTTTTTTCTCGTTAATATAAATGTGATCCTTAAAAGGACCATTTGTTATTAAGTGTTTTCAAATGATTAGTTTATATCTTGAATAGCCTTCTTTTTTGGGAAGGAGAAGGAATTGGTTGAAAAGGAATGGTATGCTGGCGAATTTTTTTTTGCTTTTCCAAGAGTCTTTCTTGTCTATCTTGCTGATAAGAGGTTCTTTGTCCTCTGGTTTGGCCTGCTGCTTGCAGAATGGGGGCCCCATGGTGTTGCCTTGTCGATGGTCTTTCGACGAATGAATTATGTATAATGCTGCATATATAAATATATGCGTACTAGCGCAATTAGAAGTTGGGGGTGTGAATAGGAGTAGGTATAAAGGAAGTATTCTTAAATAAAAAAGTGTGATAAGGTAAAATACATTTTATTATATAAAACAAATAATTATTTTTGTACATTTTTAAACTTCTAACGCACTAGCATAGTTTTTTTCTAGAATTGTTAAATACTCAGCATATACTTCAAAAAACATTATTTCAAGAGAACTCTCGCTAAAATTTGCAAACATTAATTGATTTAATGTGAGTTCCTTCATTTTGTCTGCTAGTTCATTAAATACCACTCCGATGAATGTTCGGTCTAGTAAATGCACGTCGTCTTTTCTAACTGCTTCCGTTTTCATAACATCGATCATTATACCGAAAACCCGGACATTTTCTCTAACTTTTATAATTTATAATCTATACACTGTAGGATGTTTTGTAAGCCGCTGAAAGTTGTATGCTGCATCATAATCTTCGGTGGCTTCTCAGACTTCTTCTTTTTTTTAGGAGGTTCCTCAGTGATAGTGGAGGTGGATGCCTCCTGATTGGCGTTGTCGTTTTCAAACTCGGACTGTTGAGCCTCGAGTTTGTCCCGTAGCGTGCAAGATGGTAGTGTTACATGGGACCTAGCGGTACTTACTACGGTTCTGTAGCCGTAGGCTGTAGTCAATTCGATGTCGTGTTCCGGAAAATATATTCTGCATATTTGTCTTGCTTAATAAAATCGTCTGACGCCCATAGATTCTCTCCGAAGGTCTTGAAATGGTTTTTTAATTGTTTCCAACTGTCGATATCCTGGGTTATATATTTATTCGGTTCTGTATAGCCACCGAATCTGATGACGGGTCGGAGATAGCCATCTGCATAATCGAAGCCCATGTAAACGAACTTGGAGTACCAATTGTTGAGAGCGCAAGTCGAATGTACAGTAAATTCGGCACTAGCTTTCTTTGATACATTTTTAAAAAAATACTGTCTTAACGTAAAGAGGTAAAAATGTCACGTCTTCGACAAGGTAGAGCGACTGACTGAGGGTGGCGCGGCTCAGCCCGTACTTATTCTGTCTACAGCACGTATCCTCTCTTTTCTAACATGAGTTATAATTGGCCAGTCAATTGTTACGTAAGATCTGAGCATCCAATCATGAGCGTTTAAGTGTATGTATCGGAGAATGGGGAGAAGCGATGGGAAACTCGCGGATTCCTTGAGAAAAAAGAACCATAAAATTTATAATTGAATAGTAAAGCGAATAGCCCCGCTGCCTAGTGGTAAAGGAAAGACAGAAGAGACGGGAAAGGATAAAACTTAGAGACAAATCGTTGCCTATCCTTTTAACTAAGGATCAGGTAAAAAAGAAACGATATCTCTTTCAATAAAGTTAAGGTGTTTCATCCCAGGTTACTAGAGTGCACTCATCAGTGATGCCCTAGTAACCCTAATCAGACACCGACTAATCGGATGACTTGACTGGCTTATAAGCAGTAGAGATGGTAATTCTACTAGTAGATTTGGGTGCTGCGATCTAGTAGTATAGATACGAATTAGACAACAGCAGAACATGTAAGATTGGCCCAACGTTATATATAAGTTCAGATGTAATGATTATAATGGCAGCACCAATATATATATATATATATATATATATATATATATATATATATATATATATATATATATATATATATAACTGAATAGTGAAGCGAATGGCCCCGCTGCTATAACTTTGGCTCAATTTTACACGTTAAGCTGCTGTTGTATAATTCGTATTTATACTATTAGATGGCAACACCCAAATCCACTAGTAGAATTACCATCTCTACTGCTTATTAGCCCATCAAGTCATCCGGTGGTTGGGTGTCTGATGAGGGTTACTAGAGCATCACTGATGAGTCCACTCTAGTGACCTGGGAGAAACACCTTAACTTTATTGAAAGAGATATCGTTTCTTTTTTACCTGATCCTTAGTTAAAAGGATAGGCAACGGTTTGTCTCTAAGTTTTAGCCTTTCCCGTCTCTTCTGTCTTTCCTTTACCACTAGGACAAGATTTCATACACCAGACTATCTGACGATAGTAAAAAAAATGAATCAGCGTGGAAAAATAATACTAGTAAATATTCTACTAACACTCAATCCTTTCCCCAACAACAAGATTATAAAAGATTTAAGTAGTAAGTGAATGGGATAAAAATGTGTTGATATCATCATAAATATTCACAATGGATATAGCATACCCTCAGAACATCGCATGAGAGCCCCATGCCCCCTGCAACATGACATACGTACGCATTTTATCGATGGAGTAAATGTTCAATGCGCCTTCTACAACCGGGCCTCTCGCATGGTGACTTTGCACCCTACCTTACCGACGGACGGTAAGTAGTGCTCGGTGGGTAAGTGGCGCGGGAGCCGCTCTGGCGCGGTAGCCGCGCTACCCCTACTACTCTCGACGAGATGAACACGAATATCACGATTTCGTTCGCCTTAAGAGCAAAATTATTCCGGAATTTTTTTATTTTCGTTAAGTTATAATTTTTGTTGCAATATTTTCGTTATTTTAATAAATGTTTATTATTACAACAGTATTTTGCTTATAAGACTTTAACTTTTCTACTACAAAATTATTTTTATTATCTCAGTAATTAAATATTTACGAAACAAAATTAAACAAATTAATAATAACATAAATTTGAAAAATATACTTTATTAAAATATTATTTTATCACATAATTACTTATGAAATATGTGTGTGGGTGCGTGCGCGCGCGCGCGTGTGTATGTGTGTGTGTGTGTGTGTGTCTGCGTGCAAATACATATGTATATTTCAAATGGATTAGTCATCTGACGTCCGTTATATGTCCCCACTTCCACAGTATAAAATACTATAGTTTCAAACCAGCTGCTCTAAAGGGAGGTATAGGAAGTATTTACAACGGTCTTTATACCTGCGTTCGTTCAAAATATAGTCTCATGGCTTAGTGTTGGCTGAATAGTTGGAGTTCAAATGTGTAATAGGTATCCTTGTATTTTAAACGTCTCTGTGTAAATGCCGTTGTAAATTTTTATATAACAAACAAATGTAATCAAGAATGACAGTGAACATTCACTTTACAGTTGTGAAAGTGGCATTTTCGTACAGCCGGAATCCCCATCATAAAAGCCATAGAACCTTAGAGATACTTAGAAGTGGCGGTATTCCCAGTCACTAAGGCTCTTAATCCGGGACGCCGATATCATTTTGGAGAAAGTGCACGAAATTCACGCCTGATTTGCAGCTCTTGTCGACAGAGTGGGGAGAAAAGGAAGCAGGGCAGGTAGAACTCGAGGTTTCGAAGGAATAAATGATTCAGCTCGTCTAAGTTTGTGGAGTAGAGCAAATCATTTGGAGCAGCATATAAGCAGTATATAAGTTTTATTCAAAGAAAAATCATTTATTTCTTTAGTTTGTTTTTTGAATCGTCTACGAAATATTGTACAGTATTATACAAAACGTACGTTGGCTACAAGTGGCAAGTTATTTCTCATTCTTTTTGGTGAGTATAGATTTTATCAAATACTACCTACATGGCAATATGCCTTACTTGCTGACGATCGTTAAAATATAGGGTCTTGCTATTTGACCGTCAGATATAAAATTGTCTCAAGGTATCACCTTATTGTTGTGTTTGTTTTGTTTTGATGATTGACTAGAGAAACTATATTCTCTAGTATATAGATATGCATAGCGTACAAGTATCTGATGGTCAAATAGCAGAGACGTAAAATATACTATCTGTCAAAAAACTACCCGGAATTTTTAAATAAAACACACAATATTCAATTATTTATCAATATTTATTTTGTCGCCTTCAAAGTAGGCCCCATTTGATGCAACACACATGTGCCAACGATTTTTCCAATCATCAAAACATTTTTTATAACCGTTTTGATGGGCTTCAGTTCCCTCAACGAATTTTGTTTTATGGCTTCGATCGCTTCAAAACGTTTTCCACGAAGAGGTAATTTTAGTTTCGGGAACAGAAAAAAGTCACATGGGGCCAAATCTGGTGAATACGGTGGTTGCTCGATTGTATTTATTGAGTTTTTGGCCTTAACTTCGGTTACAACTGCGGCTCTATGCGGCAGTGCATTATCGTCGTGCAAAATCCACGAATTGTTCTTCCATAATTCTGGCCGTTTTTGACGGATTTTTTCACGCAAACGCTTCAAAATGCTCAAATAATATCGTTTATTGACCGTATGTCCCTCTGGTAAGAATTCATGATGCACCAAACCATGAATATCAAAGAAAATAGTCAGCATGACTTTCACTTTTGATTGACTTTGGCGTGGTTTTTTCGGTTTTGACTCGTCTTTTGTTTGCCATTGAGATGCCTGTTGACTTGTTTGCATGTCAAACTCATAGACCTATGTCTCATCTCCAGTTATAATGCATTCCATGAATATAGGATCGGAATTAGCACGATCCAGCATGTCCAAAGAGATCTGTCTGCGGTACTCTTTTTGAAGAAAATTCAGCTCTTTTGGAACAAGTCGAGCGGCGACGCGTTTCATGCCCAAAACATCCACCAAAATCGTACAAACTGACTCGTGGGAGATGTTTAGCTCTTGTGCTATCTCTCTTAAGCCTGAATGGCGATTTTCCAATACGATTTGCTTCACTTTTTTTAATGTTCTCCTCGGTGGATGCTGTCGATGGCCGTCCGGACCGAGGCAAATCTTCACATACTTCTCGACCTTCCTTGAATGCTTTGTACCAATCGTAAATTTGTGTTTCTGATTAAACTGATTCCCCATAAGTCTTTTCCAACATTTTCAAAGATTCGCACGAAATTTCGTTGGTAACACAAAATTTGAGGCAAACTCTTTGTTCAATATTTCTATTCATTGTGAAAATCATGACGCACTACTGAGCTTAACTGACTATAACAGCTGGCGTAAACAAACTGCTTGATGGGACGCGCTTAAACTTGGCATCATAATTTGGTACAGTGATGCCAACATACAACAAAAAAAAATTTCAAATATCTATAACGCGGGAGATTTAAAAAAAATTTTCCGGGTACTTTTTTGACAGAAGGTATATCGCGAATAAATAATTTAAAAATTAAGTCACAAGTGTAATAACTAGCGTAATAAAAGATTTTATTTTTGAACTATTTTCTCAAATCCATTTCTTTAAGTAAATTATAATTGTGCAAATTGATTATTAATAATAGAAAATTTTTGGTTTGCAGATATACACGCAAAATAGCAGAGAGTGAACGTGAAGTGTGTATTTTATGCAATAAGGAAATGGAGGAAGGAATAATTCACATTGGTGAGAAGCCGATAAAATCACTTATTAAAGCAAGTAAAGAAATCGGGGATAGAAAACACTTGAAAATGGAACACTTGTTATTTCTGAATGTTCATAAAGCCTATCAAGTTCAGTATCTCAAACCATCCAATATTAAAACTCGCAGGCAGAGTATTTTAGATAGAATAAAACAAACTAGAAAAGATAACAAGGAAGCTCGCAAGTTTGATTTCAGTTCATTATGCTTTTTCTGTGGTACTGATGCAACAACTGACACTCATAAACGACCAATAAAATTAGTTTCCGATGATAATATTAAAGAAAATATTTTTAAAATATTGGAATCACGACCAGATGATGATTTTCATAAAAAGTTAAGACTACGATTAGAACATACGGTTGACCTAGAGAAAAAAAGCGCGTTGTCACGCTAAATGTATGCGAGGATTGAACTACACACAGTCTACAAATGAAGTTGGCCGCCCTATGGATGAAAATATGTCTACAGTGGTACATCACATTATTAACTACATTCTTAAAAATTCTGAAAATTCGCAGTTTTCTCTGAAAGAAATAGTACAAGATTTCCGTCACAACTTGCCCCGTATTGACGCCATAAAAGGCCATCTGTTAAATTATTTTGAAGACGATATAGTTATCTACTCAGTACCAAACGATACAATAATATGTTTCGTTAATAAGAAAGGAACGATACTTGATGATAAGTGGTACAAAGAAAAAGCTGCACGGATGAAGAAGAGCGCCTTAGAATAGTAGAAATGGCTGCAGAAATAATTTGTCAAGATATAAGAAGTACGCATTATGATACAGACAGGTATAATGCACCAAGAGCCTTCTTAAATGACGTGGAAAGAGATATTCCTAAAACTTTACAGGTATTTGTAGATAGTCTTATAAAAAAACATAAGCGGCCAGAACACTCACTACAAAATAAATGGTCTTAAAGAGTTTCAACTATTACGCACATTTTGATATCTTGGGTCAGACCTCGAACATTTTGGCTGAAAAATCTGCCGAAAAAGCACTTGAAGGTCATGCTTATTCGCGAGCGATAAGAGGGCATACGTTAATACAAGCATCACTCGCTGCTAAGATTTTTGAAGAAATCCCTTTAAGTGAAAGAAATTTCTTGCTTGCTTAAATATACAGAGGAAGTTAATAAACCATATCAAGAATCGGAGGACTATCAAATAATCAATCAAGTCATTTATATTAAAAAGAGATTTATTGAACAGTTACGAAAAATCGAAGAAAAAGGACCAACACGTAAATTATGGATACAGTATTTCTTTATGGTAAACATCGTAAAGCGTTTTATAGAAGCTGAATATATTGGGAATTGGCAACTCCACTTGCAATGCGTGAAAAGTATGTTGCCGCTTTTCCATGCTAGCGGGCATCACTCGTATACTAAATGTAGTCATATGTATCTTCAAGATATGATAGTATTAGAATCTACAATGGATATTTATGAATACGATAAATTTGCAAAGTGCGGCTTTTTTACGATCAGGAGATCTGAAAAAGCGTGGTCTGTTATTTCTGCCGATATGACTATCGGACAGGTTCTGATGAAGTCTATGAAAACTAGCGGCGGACTGACCCATGAGCGTGGAATTTCTGATAGTGTTGTAGCAAAATGGATTTTATCCACTATAGCATTGACTGCAGTTTGTCATGAAATGGAGAAGTTTTGTAACGTTTCATTCGAGACATCGTAACAACATGTAGACACTCGCATTTCAAGAATAAAAAGAGACGCAGCAGATTTGCAAAAAATTAATGAATTTTTGGTAAAGTATAATCCATTTGTAGAATCTAAATTCATAATGTCAATTTACTCTGTAATAATCGGTAATGAAAGTATTAACTGCGATAAGGCGCGTGACGAAGGAATGAAAGTATTACAGACCTATATTGGAACATCATTTGGAAGTATCAAAGCTTCATTAAAAAATAAAGTTCGCTCTCTTCACTTTATGACATCTAGCATAAAAATTCAAGATAACGTCGTCGCAATACATCCGCTGTTAATTTTTCAAAGAATTTCTTTGAATTTAAAAAATCAAGAAGATGTGAAAAACTATCTGCAATATGAACTCGCGCCATTTCCACTTTCTCTCTTTGATGATAATGGAATGCGCAAAACGGCAAAATCAAGTTTTTATGAAAATTTTGAGTGCTCTGCTGTTGAGTTTTAATATTGGATGGTTTGAGATACTGAACTTGGCAGGCTTTATGAACATTCAGAAATAACAAGTGTTCCATTTTCAAGTGTTTTCTATCTCCGATCTCTTTACTCGCTTTAATAAGTGATTTTATCGGCTTCTCACCAATGTGAATTATTCCTTCCTCCATTTCCTTATCGCATAAAATACACACTTCACGTTCACTCGTTGCCATTTTGCGTGTATATCTGCAAACCAAAAATTTTCTATTATTTTAAATTATTTATTCGCAATATATATTTTACGTCTCTGCTATTTGACCGTCAGATTCTTGTACGCTATGCATATCTATATACTAGAGAATATAGTTTCTCTAGTCAATCATCAAAACAAAACAAACACAACAATCAGGTGATACCTTGAGGCAATGTATTTTACATCTGTTACGTGACGAAAGTTGAATTGAAATCTATTAAAATATGTTCACTAAAAGTTCCGCAATTCAATTTTTAAAAAACTTATATCAGTGGGGCATATTTCGACATCATAATGTTGAAACATGCTCCGTTCATTCAACTTGTGTAAGAATGCGTCGTGTAGCATACCTGCATCGCGCGTTGGGTAGTGGCGTGAGGCGCGAAAAGTGCAAGCGCTGTCAAAAGATCACTAGAGAAAGAGAGAGAGGGGAAACCGCCCGGGTGGTCGAAAGTGCGAGACGACGTGGTTTCGGTCGTCGTAGGAAGTCAGTACGTAGCGAGAATCAGAAGTGATCGGTACTGCTCAACATTATAGTCAAGATATCCACACATATACAGATATACATTAATAACTCAAACTCGCAGTTATAAATTCATAAGTTTTAACACAAATTTTAACTATTATTGCACCTTGCACTCGGACTTTACATTTTTCCACTTTTTCGAGGACCTCAGTCACTGCACATAAATTTTATCTGCTGGACGCCAAGGATAAGAGGGACACGTTGACAGCTAAACATAGAGATCCAATATATCTATTCTGTAAGCTTTGAACATCTATCATATTTGATGTGTATGCGGGTGGTACAGTTGTTTTCCTGCTATAAGAATATAATAATTAATTCGATTCAAATATAAAAATCATATAATTAAGATAGATTTTGAAATAAGAAAATTTTTATGATAGCTATAAAAATACATACACATACATTTATTCACAATTATATAAAATTTACATTATACTTATTGCAAGGTTTATACTTACATATGTTACCAATTTTTGTCGTTGAGTTAGAATTAAAATCAATAATCTCGAATAAACCTTAATTGATATAAATACCCTATGCATTCCCTTTATTGAGATTAAAGGCGTAGTGGCCCTGGACAGAAAAGCACAATAATTAAATTATATGTTGATAATAATAATAATAATAGATTTTATTACTTAAAATTTTAAAAGTATCAGAAGGTTAGATATTTTTTATTCCGTAACAATTGTAGGTTAAATGGAAAGATATTATTCATTGATACATACACGATTAAGAAGTGTCACTTGATTAAATCTACGTTGATTTCTCTCTCTTTCTCTGGTGCGACTCTAGTTTGTACGATCCGAAGATGATTCATAGGTCCTTGCTATAATTAATTTACATCAATTATTTATTCATCTCGCTACGCTCGTGCGCTAACCTCACGGTGCAAAAAAGCACTGCTTAGCGCACTGATAGGCATGACAGTGGGCTCAGGTTAGGCTATGCTATAAAATATTGTACGATACTAGAGTCTTAAGTAGCCCATTACACGGCGTGATAGGACCCTCGCTGCACTCGGGCCCTACCTTCACGCCGTGCAATAATGGGCTACTTAAGGCACATGTATCGTAATGTACTATTATACCACTCTAACCTCAAAATCACAACTTTGGTATGATTTTTCGGCGCTCGTGGTATAAAATACCGTTCGAAACGAGTACGGAAGTTGATTATTTACTTCATGTGACGTTTTTCGCACTCGCTTCGCTCGTACGAAAAACGTCACATGAAGTAAATCATCACCTTCCTCACCAGTGTCGAAATGTACTATTATGTTATTTGAATTATCATTAAGTTGCATTTTTAAGTTATTTATCTAAATTGGCTCTTTATATACAATGTAGCGATAATTCAAGATAAATCAGTGCATAATCTTAGATTATATTCTTTACCTGATTGTATGTTCGACAAAGTTATAATTCATCTTTGTAAATTAAAATAAGAAAGCGACAAAAGCGGGATAAACCAAAGAATATATATATATATGTTTGTAAATTGGTACTTTTGAGGAGATGTGAACCTTTCGCTCAGAGTTCGGACAATGTGACTAAAGAAATAATGACCCTCAGGTTACCGACTCTGGGAAAAGGGGGTATAGATTTCTCCTCAAAAGTCGCGATTCTTGCGTTGAGAAATTTGAGGAGTCTCCTCAAAATGCTGACATCTCTTCAAAACTACCGATCTATACGTTGATATCTCTTCAAATATACCAATTCCCATAGATATAATATATATATATATATATATATATATATATATATATATATATATGTACAAGTGATTAGAATTAGATGGAAATATATACAAGTACATGCATGAAGAGGATACTTATCTGGTAGTCAATAAATCCTTGAAACAACTGTACTGTATACAGTCTCTCCCCCGGTGCTGTTTATACATCGAGATGCGACCCTCTGACTCCCCGCCGGACGCCAATGGGTATATAGAAAAGACAGATGCATATGTGCCGTATTGATAAGGTCACTCAACAACGCAACTCTCAACATAGTATAGATTCGCGATTATTCCTACGACAATCTTAAGGGGATAAATCGAGTTGTGTGTGAGCATGAGGTGTATGATTGTTTATAACTATTAAAGTGGAATAACGAACAAACTATCGGGGATTTGTTAATCGGATCTATTTATAGTAGAAATGATTATTAAAAATTAAATTAAGAAAATTATATTTAAATACAGGATAATATAATTAAATTAAATTAGTTAATGATTTATATATATTTTTAATAACAAATAATCAAATATTTGTTCATAATATTATAACTAATAAACTAAATTATTGTGACTCTACTCATCGTTCGTGTTTCAATAAGGTATCATTAAGCCTAGTTGTTATAAACTTTCTCCAAAATGATATCGGCGTCCCGGATTAAGAGCGTTAATAACTGGGAATACCGCCACTTCTAAATATTCCTAAGGTTCTATGGCTTTTATGATGGGGATTCCGGCTATACGAAAATGCCACTTTCACAACTGTAAAGTGAATGTTCACTGTCATTCATGATTACATTTGTTTGTTATATAAAAATTTACAACGGGATTTACACGGAGACGTTTAAAATACAAGAACACCTATTACACGTTTGAACTCCAACTATTTAGCCAACACTAAGCCATGAGACTATATTTTGAACGAACGCAGGTATAAGGACAGCTATAAACACTTCCTATACCTCCCTTTAGAGCAGCTGCTTTGAAACTATAGTATTTTATACTGTGGAAGTGGGGACATATAACGGACGTCAGATGACTAATCCATTTGAAATATACATATGCTTTTGCACACACACACACACACACACACACACACACACACACATGCGCGCACGCACACACACACATGCGCGCACGCACACACACACATGCGCGCACGCACACACACACATGCGCGCACGCACGCACACACACGCACACACGCACGCAGACACACGCTCGCACGCACGCACACACACACATATTTTATAAGTAATTATGTGATAAAATAATATTTTAATAAAGTATATTTTTCAAATTTATGTTATTATTAATTTGTTTAATTTCGTTTCGTAAATAATTAATTACTTAGATAATAAAAATAATTTTGTAGTAGAAAAGTTAAAGTCTTATAAGCAAAATACTGTTGTAATAATAAACATTTATTAAAATAACGAAAATAGTACAACAAAAATTATGACTTAACGAAAATAAAAATTTCCGGAATAATTTTGCTCTTAAGGCGAACGAAATCGTGATATTCGTGTTCATCTCGTCGAGCTACCCCAGATTAAATACAAAGGATTTTTGTGCGACATTTAGAAGCCGAGATAATGAAGATTTTGTAAGCACGGTCGATTTTGAATGTACGAAATCAGCTTTGCGAGCGCCCGCTAGCGCTATCCCCACTCCTCCGCCCTCCACAGCTGACGCACGAAGCGCCCGCGTGCTTGACTTTATCACTTATTTATTAATACTAACAATCAATTAACCATATCCTAGTATTTTTTTATTGAAAATATAGGTATTCGATAGTAACCTCCCCAAACCCCATCGCTGTAACATGTTAATTGCGTCCTCTAGATTTTTTTAAAATAAAAATATTATCTCGGCTCCAGAAGGTCGTAGAAACTTTTTTTTTTAAATACGTGAAAAAATGTCAGTAATCGATTGCCATAATAGCCATTACTATAAAATAAAAATTGAAAAAGCTATTCGAAAAAAACACGTCCAAAAAGAGGATACTTTTTCAAAGTGATTTTTTGAGCATTAAAATTGAAAAATTCGTTATAATTGTATAATAATAACATGATAGAACAACTCATCCAGAAAAATAAAAGTACTCGATCGTTACTGTACGACCATCCGTCGACGAGAAATAGCCAATTTTAGAGAGCGCCTTCTTCTCGAAAAATCGATATATCTCGAAAAATTATTAATATTTTTAAATTTTTCAAAAGCGTGCTTTTTTATCTTGCCATGAGCTATACTTACAGTAAATATAAAGTATCCAGGCATAAAATTGACCGAGTACTAGGGAACCCGATTTTTAGAGGTTTTTTTCGATATATCTCGAAAAGTAACAAAAATCGGTAGACATGTATTTACATGATTCGATAGCTCATTTTAATAGCTACAACTTCCTCATTTAACTTTTTTTGATCCGAGTTATAGTTTTTCTTTATTGGTGAAAACCCCCTTTTCCAAATTTACGAATTTTTTTGACCAAGTTCGCCACTTCGGCTGCTGTTGTATGAAACAGAAACGTGATTCAGAATTTAATTTCCTATACAGTCATATTTTTTTTATCCGGGATGGAATTTCTGTAATCTCTTCTCCCTATTGCTTGGACTATTGTTATGAACTGCGTTTCCGTAGACGAGTCGTGCAACACATAAAGGCAATTCTACAATGGAACCTTGAATATTGATTTCTTATAAAAGTTAAATAAAATAATATTAAATAAAATAAAAGTTAAATTAAATAATAATAATTATTTGCGTTCCCATAACAATTTCGATCTAAAATTCCTAAGGTAGAATCTATATATTAATTAGTTAATTAAATAAGTTATAAACAAGTAATTAACAATAACTCGAATAGGAGTGGTAATGAATTTATTAACTAATTACCTTTAACAAATAGTAATTGCGCCCGTATAATTAAACTATCAATGGCAAGGTCAACGCGCTAACGAACAAATTGAGATTAGCAATAAAACTAAATAAACGGTAGTAATCTGCGATTAAATTAATAACTATTTGGACAATAAATAATAATTACGCCATAATAGTTAGCGATTCGATAAATAATGACAGGCGTAATAATAATTAATTAGGGAAGCTCGCTTGGGTAGGGAAGGCTCTGTTACAGGAGTCATTTCAAGGGCGATGGATACGATAACAACAGGAGCGAGCCCAACGACAATCACCAGACGACAACAGGAATGAACTCAAGGCGAACGACAACAACAATAAGGTCATCCCAACGGACGGCCACGAGTAAACAGTTCCGAGAGGCGGAAGGCGTAAACACTTCCAAGAAGTGTTTACCCGTGAGGCACCCCCAGAGACAGTTGACAGTCAACAACAAGGGTCACCTCAAGGACAAGTCAACGGACTAGCAGCAACAAACAATTCCCAGAGCCAGTGCACAGTGGCGCGGAACGACTCAACGGCCCGAGCCGGCATCAACGACCAATCACGGATCAGCAGCATCCTACGCCACTGACGGGGGCGGCTCCCCACCCGCTGCCTAAGCGCTCTCGACCCTATTTTCCAGTCAGGGGGCCTTCCATCGTCACGCCCTCGACTCCAGAGTGGGGGAGGCTTGCGAGTCAACTTGGCGCCCTACAGCCTCTACATCATACTACCTCCCACCACCAACCTAAAGCTTCCAACCAATAGCGTTCCTGCAAGAATCATCGTCAACGGCCGAAGGTCCGCGTCTAGGATATAAAAGAAGAGCCCCGGGCCGCCAGAGTCAGTCGCTACCAAGCACATGATAAGCTTCGTAGTCTGTTCAATTGCACTAGTGCACGCACCCTGACCACGTCATAGTGTCAGTCAATATTGAATTGTATAGAGTCACGGTTCTAAAGTTCATTGTTTGTCAAGATTAACAAAGTTCTTAATTGATTCAATAAAAATCAAGTTAAAGTTCATTCTCTCGAGTTCAAGTCTTTATTTGAATCTCCCGCAACTCTGTGCGCTTCAGCGCTTAATTGAGCAACGTTCCCGAATTCCTGTTGGTCAACGCGGCGACCATTGCAGAAGCGCTCTTCTGCTTCCAGAACCCGACTGGGGTCGTAACACTATATATAATCCATGCTTATCCGATTGTGAGATAGACCTTTACCGACCATTCTCACGGTATAATTCTCTAATCAATCCGCTAGCACTGTACACACACAAGCTAGACTTCAGAAAACCCCGTTCTCGCAATTCCCTTAAGGCACCACTTCCAAGTGTGCGAATTGATCCGTCACCCACGTCGACCAAACGTCGATCCTCCCCGCCTTAGACTATCCGGCACCTAGAGTAGAGCACGGTTTCGACAACAACGAACTAACCGACCGACCTAGACTCGCAGGTTGTCTCCGGACTTGCATCAGCTTCTACCGTCGTGCACACACGTCGCTACGGTCAGAGCAATTCCAGGAATACGAACACCAGGTGCAACGTGCACACACGTGTACCTGGAGGTTCTGTAGAGGACCGGAACGACGGAATAATGGAGATTCGAGACTAGGCCTGTTCCTGCCATCGTGCACACACGACGCAGGCCAGAATAGACTTGGCCCACCGAAATTCCACTAGGGCACGTGCAGATACGACCCTAGGGGAATACGAGATACCTCGATTAACCAGATTATGGAACGCCAGAACTCGAGCTGCCAACGTGCACATACGAGGCAGCGATCGACGAACCTCCGAATCAAGACTCGCCCAGGCCTCGTGCACACACGTGTCTAGGGTAGTGCTTGTCACGTTCGTATACAGCGGAACGTCGGAACCAGCAGTGTTCCTGCCACCGTGCACACACGGGGCAGGAACGAACTGACTCCTAGGGTAACCCTCGCCTTGGCCTCGTGCATACACATGTCGAGGCGAATAATCGACATGCTCCCAGACGGCGGAACGTGGAACATACCTGTTATCGACGCACTGACGCTACGAGGACCGATCTTCACGACGATTTCCTGATCGCACCTTGTCACTACCCTGCGTTCGATATCATTCGTCGGAAAAGCCGCCCGCCGCAAGAGGGCGTTAGCGTGCGGATCATATTGTACTTCGAAGTTAGTGCGTTTTCTGGATTTCTGTTTTAGGCAGCTTAAACCATGGCGGGGCAGGAGCCTGAACAACTAGATGCGTTCTATTTGTTGTTATTAACAATTAGTTAATCCTTCCTTGTTACTTCTTCATAAAGTTTATTAAATAAATCATTATATTTTGTTCCACTTATATGAAATAGTGTTTTATCATTGTATTCTAAGCCATCTGAATCCTCTCAAACCCCCACCTTCGAATCCTGGTAAAGTCGAGAAGCATCCGCCAGGGGGCGGAGTCATACCGTTACATGGCGCCCGAACAGGGACCGTTTATTCCAGAAAATGCATTTAACGGCTTCAAGCAGCACGAAACACGAGATCTTGTACGGTTGTGATCTTTGTTATATTATTGGCTTATTATTTTGTGAGATAAAGAATACTCGTTGTCTCAGCTATTAGTAGCGAAATTATTATAAACGCAAAGTGTAAGATAACAACTGCTGTAAAATAAAATAAAAATTACCCTATCCTACCAGCTGAAATATTAACTATCTGTACAAGTTAGGTTTAAGTTTAGCAAATAAGACTAGTATGTAAGTTGTGTTTGTAAGCTCGTTGAAGGTCAACCGGCTACACCATGCCAGTCTCTTCGGTCTACGCATTGAAGAAAGAAGAACTCATCGCCGAGCTCACCAGGTATCGGTGCAAAATCCAAGGCGCAGTACCCGTACTTAGACAACGCCTTGTCGAGTACGTTCGGGCCCACGATGCCGATTTCCAGGACAAGCCCACGGACCCGATGGACTACGACGAAGAGCTGGATAAGACCAGGAGATGGACCGGAAGCACGTGATTCCGCCGCCATCGACGGAAACCAATCAAGCCACACCTAAAGACGCGGTAAACGACGAACAAAGGAGACCAACCACTCAGCCCCCGACAAACTACCAAGTTTAACCATGTACGCCCACGCCGACAGCGGGTCGAGAAGCCTTTGCTCCCTCATACATATCAGAATTCGGTCCGATGAACAACGGACGACGAGTAGTGGATCAGATGAGGAAGTGGAACTGCCACTTAGAAGGATAATATGTCTATTCCTTCCTCGAAAGAGTAGAGGAACTCAGACTCGCGTACGGAGTCAGCGAAGGACAGCTGCTACAGGGCCTGCCAGAACTTCTCCGAGGAGATGCCCTCCAGTGGTATCGCAACGTGGCCAGTCAGTGCAGAAGATGGGTCGACTTCGAACAAAAACTCCGTGGATCTAACCTGACTCCACCCCAACGACGACTCCTGAGTCGCTAGGTAGCGGAACGAGTACAGAAGCCCCAGGAATCAATCCGCGCCTACGTCACAGCCTTGTAGACCTTGATGAGACACCGCGAAGGTTACGCCAGAGACGAACAGATAGACAACATTTACTACGGGATGCGTACCGACTGCACATACGTCGCTCCCAAGTGCAAGACGTAGCCAGCCTGGTGCAACTCGTGGAGGAACACGAGTCCATATTCCAAGAAGTCCGCAAGGAACAGAGGCCCATTCTGTCGATCAACAACGTAATCGCGGTCATGGCAGCAGGAGAACCCGCACGTGAAAACCGACGAGAGCACTGCTGGCGCTGCAAACAGCGGGGAGACACTCGTCGCGAGTGTCGAAACGCATCTCGCTTATTCTGCTCGGTGTGTGGTAAAGACGGAGTCTTTACAAAGGATTGCCATGGCTTGCCAGCGGGAAACGACGGCCGGCGCGACTCACAAGCGGCCGGAGTTCGAGCCCAGCAGCAACCAATCCCCGCCGCTACCTTCCACTCAACATAAATGGCCAGGTGTTCAACGCCTTGGTTGACACAGGCGCCATCAGCTCCTTTGTGCATCTCTGCATCTCGGAGTGGTGCATCGCATGCGGGTGGGAGAAACGGCCGACCCAGGTCGTAGCTACGATGGCCGATAATACTGAAACCCAGCTCGAGAACAGTGTAACCGGCTCCTGCCAGATCGCCGGAAGAGAAATGACATGCACCTTCCTGACTATGCATCGCCTCGGTCACGAGATTATCCTGGGCATGGACACGCTGCAGCAGATTGGAGTAAAACTGGTTTTGGATGGACAGGTGCTGAACTCCACCGTTCCAGGCACCAGCTGCACGCTGTGCACCGTCAACCCTTCCACCGAAATTATTCCGCTCACCCAGACCGAACGTATGACCATCGATAATCTGGTTAACGGAGAGAAGAGCAGGTTCGAGTCCATAGCGGGGCCCACGCACCTCACATCCTACCCAGTAAAGTTGAAGGACCCGACGACTATCAAACAACGCTATCGTCCGAGGAACCCCGCGATGCAACAGATCATCGACGAAGAAGTCAACCGGATGCTTGAGGAAGGGGTGATTGAATCCTCCGACAGCCCGAGGAGTTCACCTATCGTGTTGGCCAAAAAGAAGGAAGGGAAGTACCGCTTTTGCATCGATTTCGTGAAACTCAATCAGGTAACAGAGAAAAATGCCTATCCACTACCGCAAATCAACGCTACGCTAGATAAACTGCGTGGCGCAAAGTATTTGTCCACCATCGATCTAAAGAATGGATATTGGCAAATACCACTTACCGAAGACAGTAAACCGCTGACGACCTTCACCATACCAAACCGCGGCCTGATGCAGTCCACTGTTATGCCGTTTGGACTACACTTCGCACCCGCCGCCTTTCAATGTCTCATTGACAGCATCAAACCAGAGCTGGAGACCAACGTCTTCTGCTACCTGGATGACATCATCATCGTCATCTCGACCTTTGACGAGCACGATCATTTGTTACGCGAAGTCCTGCGAAGGCTGCGAGATGCGAAACTAAAGCCGAACTGGGATAAATGTCAGTTCGGGCGCACCCGATTAAAGTACAATACCTAGGTCACGTAATAGACAGGAAAGGAATCCGTACCGATCCAGAAAAGATCGCGGCGATAGAGGCGCTGACCGCACCAAAGAATGTCCGAGAGCTAAGACGGTTCACGGGGATAGTGTTCTGGTGTAGACGTTTTATCCCTAATGCTTCAGCTATAGCTGCTCCGCGGAATAAGTTCATGCGTAAGAAAGCCAAATGGCACTGGGGGGAAGAACAGTAAATGGCTTTTGACGAATTAAAATATAAACTCACACATGCACCCGTCTTAGCCTGCCCGGATTTCTCTAAGCCGTTCGTACTGCAAACCGATGCAAGCGACGATGGGGTAGGTGCTATGCTGACCCAAAACGTAGAGGAGAGGGAGCGAGTGATTGCATATGCCAGTCGCTCCCTGTCGCTGAGCAGAATTACTCCGCAACCGAAAAAGAGTGCCTGGCAGTTAAATGGGGCATCATCTGGAAGATGAGGGAATACTTGGAGGGTTATCATTTTACCGTGCTTACCGATCACCAGTCTTTAAAGTGGCTTCAAAAGATCGATAGCCCCTCCGGTCGTCTTGCCAGATGGGCCATAGAACTTAACCAGTGGAACTTTGAGTTGCATTACCGACGCGGTTCCGAAAATCACATAGCCGACGCACAGTGGAACCAAACACTTAATTTCCTGACTAAACCTCACCTTCACGCGAAATGTGCATGAAAAAAATTTCTGCAAAAAGCTTTGGATTTCTTTTGCGCCGCTCTTTCGAAAACCGTTTCCCTTGAATCGATCTATAATGATTATCAACATGAAACCATTGTAGTTTTAGCGTGTTGTCTCGAAAATTCAATTTGCCTGTTGAGTTGACATGAAATACACGATCATGCATGTATCCCTCGTATATATAAATATACATTTATATTTACAATACATAAAAATATACATTTATATACTTTTTTAACTACTTCTCTAATAACTGGTATTATTTTTGTAAATTTCATTTATTAAAATAATGTTTATCAGCAAATTATGGTAAAATCTATCTTTTAAAGATAATAATCCTTGAATAAATTTATTTTTGCGAAAAATTACTAAAAAAATCATACTTAAAAGTCACAACAAAGCATGTAAAAGTATATTTTTATGTATCGCAAATATAAATGTATATTTATATACAGGCAAATTGAATTTTCGAGACAACGCGCTAAAACTGCAACGGTTTCATGTTGATAATCATTATGAATCGATTCGAGGGAAACGGTTTCCGAAAGAGCGGTGCAAAAGAAATCCAAAGATTTTTGTGAAAATTTTTTTCATGCACATTTCGCATGACGGCGAGGTTTAGTCAGGAAATTAGGCGTTTGGTCCCACTGTGCGATGCCTTGTCATGCCAGCCACTGCCTTTATGTACTATAGCGACCAAGGAGTACGGCTTCTGAAATAAGAACACCCTTGCCGGGGTGCAAGCCAACCCTCGAAATTTTCCCGAATATTGCATTAAAGGCGGGCGTTTGTTCCATCACATATTACATACCTTATATTTTAATGAATACTCCGAAAACGAGGCTTGGAAGTTATGCATTTCGTCAGGGGATAAAATGCGCGTACATCGAGAAGCGCATGATGATCCTACAGCTGGATATCTAGGAATCGCCAGAACCCTCAGCCGGCTGGCTCGATACTACTACTGGCCGGGCATGCTGCGAGAAGGTGCCAGTCACGTTCAGAATTGCGTCAGTTGTCAAAAACATAAAGCTTCTCAACAACCGCCTCCAGGAGTCATGCATGCGACTACTATTACTCAGCCCTGGGAGATGGTCTCAATCGACTTGATGGTTCCTAAACCATGTTTTGACCAGGGAAACACCTCGCTACTCGTTATGCAGGACCATTACACAAAGTGGGTAAAGCTGAGAGCCGTCAGCAAGGCCACCAGTGCGGCCGTAACCCGGGCATTGAAAGAACAAGTCGTGTTGCGATTTGGCACACCCCGAGCCGTTCTCAGCGACAATGGTTGCCAATTCATTGGAAAAGAGTTCACTCGTCCCCTGGAGGAGTACAAGATGGAACATCGAAGGACGCCGCCGTACACGCCCCCCAGTGGAGCGGACGAACAAAGTGCTGAAGACCCCGATAAATCAGTACTTGGAGAAATCTCAGAAGAAATGGAACCTGTTTCTTCCAGAACTGGCTTTTACTTAAAACACTGCTAGGAGTGAAAGTACCGGATACACTCCCGCCTACCTGAACTTCGGCCGAGAGTTGATACCACCTGGGAGTCTCCACCAGGAGGAAGGGGAACGATCCGACACCCCTCTGAGCGATCGTCTTCGACGTATCCAGGAAGCACTGGAGCTCGCCGTAAATAAGATGGTGCAGAGTTTCTAGACACAACAAAATTACTACAACCTGAGGCGCCGCGATTTGGCCTCCACCAAAGGGAATGAGGTACTCAAGAAACAACATGTGTTGTCCAACAAAGCCGTCAATTTTGACGCCAAGATGGCTCCAAAACACCAAGGACCCTTCCTCATCCACCGCAAGAGGGCGCCGGTGATATTTGATCTCAAGACCCTGGCGGTAGGGTACTCAAACATATTCATGTGCGAAATTTGAAACCCTATCGAAAAGACGAAGGAGAGGGGGAAGTCGATGGAATAGGAGAGGAGCAGCCGGAGGATAAAAACTGCGTTGACACGCAGCAACTCGTCAGTATCCGCCAGGATGCCACCGACTCGTAACCCCTACGAGCTCCACATGCTGTCGAAACGACCCACCGTCCTCGTGGTCGCTATCGTCCATGGACAACAGTTCGAAGCCATCCTCAACACCGCCCACCTCATTACCACGTATCCGGACATTTTACCTAAAACCAATTTGACTAAAGACGTTTCGTCCACGAATATTCATCCACCAACTTTTTTACCTAATTGTATTTTGCCCATTGACTGTTTTATCTACAGGGACGTTTCGTCCAAAGAAACGTTTCGCCTAAAGGGACGTTTCGTCCAAAGTGATGTTTGGTCCAAAGAGACATTTCGTCTAAAGAGACGTTTTGTCCAAAGAGACATTTCGTCCAAAGAGACGTTTTGCTTAAAGGGACGTTTTGCCTAAAGGGACGTTTTGCCTGGAAGGATGTTTTGCCTTAAGCGATGTTTTACCTGAAGAGACGTTTTATATAATATATGTTTATCTGATTTTCTATTCTTTAGTATTTGAAGAATAGTACATTGTATAACAAGGGGCGAAAGTAGTAGATTTTTTCTACTGGTTAAATTTTACTTTTTACCCGCAAATTTTACTTTCGACCCGCAAAACAGATTTGCGGGAAATATATACAACTTTTCTCCTGATTTTCGGCGGCGAAAGGTGGCCATTTTGGTCGAGTGTAGAATAAAATATATATTTTTCTATTAAAAAATCTTCTTATATCGACTTCTACCGAAAGAATCGTATCTCAGCGTTTTATTCTAAGGACCGTATCTGAGTTTCTTGTTCTAAAAAGTCGTATCTCATCATTCTATTCTAAAATGTCGTATCTCATAATGCTGTTCTAAACAATCATCTCAATTTCAGGCCAGTAAAGTTACTGCCACACTGTTTTCTTTCGTAAAATTGTTCCGAACTTCCGAAAAAAACAATACGAAACTAAAGGGAGTGCCGCAGGCATTGCTGCGAAAGCCAATAGCCAGTAAGTGATTTTTTTTTTTCCAATACCGCCGCAGCTTATTGGCGGGGGCCTTTCATCACCTTGGTGTGGAAGTAGTTCCCAATCCTTTCACCTCTCTTCTATACCTACACTTTTTTTCCCTACCTAATCGACCCCGCATTCGCCGAGGGTTATGCCTGAGGGGCGGGGAAAACATATAGGCAAACCACGTGGGATCAGGGTTGCAGATTTTGCACTTCATGCATCCTGAAGTCCGGAATTCCGACGTGTTTTCGGACTTGATTGAAATCAAGTCCGAAACCACCTTAGAATTCCGGACTTGAGAGTGGTTAAGTCCGAAATTACGTCGGAATTCCGGACTTGATGGGTGTCAATTCCGAAAACACATCGGAATTCCGGACTTAAGGAGGATGAAGTCCGGAATTCCGACGTGTTTTCGGACTTGCGGAGGATGAAGTCCAGAATTCCGAAGTACTTTTGGAATTGACTGCCATCAAGTCCGGAATTCCGACATGATTTCGGACTTGATTCCGATCAAGTCCGAAAACACGGTGCATTTCCGGAATTCAGGATGCAACGAGTCCGAATTCCGAATAATTATTTTTTTTAGTCTTTTCTGAGACGTCAAAGCTAACAGATCTTATCACAACAACGCTCAACGAAAGTTTTAAGTTTAAGAAGTAACTTTTTAATATTTTATTCAACTCACTGCCGTATAATTAAATGCCCTGTTAATTATACAATCTTTAACTAATTAATTAAAACTTTTACAGCTACTTTCATGCATTTGGCATTAATTTAATTAAATCTCATGATACCTTAGAAGTTTTTTGACCCGCTGAACACGTTTTCGATGACTATTTCGGTGTACGATGAAATCCTCATGCACAGGAGATGATTTTCTCATAAATCATAACATCAAGTGCACATTTCACGGTACCTGGGGGGTTTTTCGATATGCCTAACACGTTTTCGATGACTATGTCGGTCTACGACGAAATCCTCATGCCCAGAAGATGATTTTCTCGCAAATCCTGGCATCTACTGCACATTTCACGGTACCAGGGGGATTTTTCGACCCGCTGAACACGTTTCCGATGACTGTTTTGGTGTACGACGATATCTTCATGCCTAGAAAATGATTTTCTCACGTATCATAGCATCTAGTGCGGCATCTGGGGGATTTTTCGACCGGTTGAACACGTTTTTGATGACTATTTGGGTGTACAACTAAACCCTTATGCCAGGAGATCATTTTCTCGCCATTTAGCATCTAGTACATATTTTATGGTATCTGGGGGGTTTTTCAATCCGCGAAACACGTTCTTGACGACTATTTTGCTCTGCGACGAAATCCTCGCGCACAGGAGATGATTTTCCCGCAAATCATAGCATCTAATGCACTTTTAACGGTACCTGGGGGATTTTTCGACTTGTTGCACACATTTTTGATGACTATTTGGGTGTACAACTAATTTTTTAATTCTTTTATGTATCCGTCGGTACATCTAAACCTAACTCAATTTGTTGTCTTTTGTGACTAGAGCACCCCCTCACCGCTTTTGTATGGAATATTTGTTGGCCTCTCCAAAAGCTTGTTAAAAAATTAATAAGCCAACCATGCGAGTTGGTAGCTTCCCACAATCTCGCCCGAGTTGGTACCTCGTTCCCCTCAGCCGACGTATGAAGATTGACCCCATCTACTTTTTCGGCTGATGTCTATACGGGTTTTGTTTAGCATCACATGGCTATAATAGCTTTGGACTTCGAAAAACCCCGGTACGATGTCATTTGCGCTGCATGCTATGATGCGCAACGAAATCGTCTCTTGGGTATAGGGCTGTAGTAGTACACTGAAATAATCCTCAGAAACGTGTTCAACAGGTCGAAAAATCTCCCAGGTACCATGAAATGTGCGAGAATTTGCGAGAAAATCATCTTCTGGGCACAAGGATTTCGTCGTAGAGTAAAATAGTCGTGAAGAACGTGTTCAGCGGGTCAAAAAAACCCCAGGTACCCTGAAATCTGCACTAGATGCTATGAACGCGAGTAGATCAAAATAGTTGACAAGACTGTACCCAGCGGGTTGAACCCCCCCCCCCTCCCGGTACCATGAAATTTTTACTAGATGCTAAATTGGGAGAAAAACATCTCCTAGGCATAAGAGTTTAATTGTACACCGAAATAGTCAACAAAAACGTCTTCAGCGGGTCGAATAACCCCCTCCGGTACCATGAAATGGGCAGTAGATGCGAGGATTTGCGCGAACATCATCTCCTGGGCATGAGGATTTCGTTAGAGAGCAAAATTGTTGTCATGAACGTGTTCAGCGGGTCGAAAAACTCCCCAGGTAACATGAAATATGTACTAGATGCTAAATAGCGAGAAAATGATCTCCTAGATACGAGGGTTTAGTTGTACACCCAAATAGTCATCAAAAATGTGTGCAACAAGTCGAAAAATCCCCCAGGTAACGTTAAAAGTGCATTAGATGCTATGATTTGCGGGAAAATCATCTCCTGAGTACGAGGATTTCATCGCAGAGCAAAATAATCCTGAAAAACGTGTTCCGCGGGTCGAAAACCCCCCACATACCATGAAATATGTACTAGATGCTAAATGACGAGAAAATGATTTCCTAAGCATGAGGGTTTAGTTGTACACCCAAATAGTCATCAAAAACGTGTTCAACGGGTCGAAAAATCCCCCAGATACCGTGAAATTCGCACCAGATGCCAGGATTTGCGAGAAAATCATATTCTGGGCATGAGGATTTCGTCGTACACCGACATAGTCATCGAAAACGTGTTAAGCATGTCGAAAAATCCCCCAGGTACCGTGAAATGTGCACTTGATATTATGATTTACGAGAAAATCATCTCCTGTGCATGAGGATTTCATCGTACACCGAAATAGTCATCGAAAACGTGTTCAGCGGGTCAAAAAACCTCTGTATAATTAACAGGGCATTTAATTATACGGCAGTGAGTTGAATAAAATATTAAAAAGTTACTTCTTAAACTTAAGTCTTTCGTTGAGCGTTGTTGTGATAAGATCTGTTAGCTTTGTACGTCTCACAAAAGACTAAAAAAAATAATTATTCGGAATTCGGACTCGTTGTATCCTGAATTCCGGAAATGCACCGTGTTTTCAGACTTGATCGGAATCAAGTCCGAAATCATGTCGGAATTCCGGACTTGATGGCAGTCAATTCCGAAAGCACTTCGAAATTCCGGACTTCATCCTCCTCAAGTCCGAAAACACGTCGGAATTGACACCCATCAAGTCCGGAATTCCGACGTAATTTCGGACTTGACCACTCTCAAGTCCGGAATTCTAAGGTGATTTCGGACTTGATTTCGATCAAGTCCGAAAACACGTCGGAATTTCGGACTTGAAGAGGAATTCATGGTCTCTGGGAATTAAGTACTCGCAACCCTGTGTGGGATAAATCTTTATTAGGAAAAACCCGCTCCGAGATGGTTGGTGTATTGGAATAATTCAGTTTGGATGTCTAGGTCACATTCTGTAGGCTTAGACACAGAAACTGTATTTATCCGCACTTCCCGCTCGGTTTGTGAGAAGACAATCAACACCTAATCGATCACACGAAATTTTAACGGCGAAAAAACGCGGTCATCCATCCATGTACTAACCGGGCCCAACACTGCTTAACTTCGGTGATCGGCCGAGGTGGCGACTGCATCTCCCGCTAAACCGTGGGTCTCCAGTAAGTGATTATTTCTTTAGTCACTTTTTTATAGTTCAATAAACAAAACGGATTTTTGATCCTCGATCACACAAAAAAATGAGACCTGTTCGGTTAAAATTGATCGAGTAGAAGCTAAGATCCAGGCGCAAGCATACACACACACACATTTTTCAAAAACCATGTATTTTGATACATAATACCTCGAAAAACAACTATAACATGTTTTGATAAAAACTCAAAAAATTACTATCACAAAGCTTCCTCTGGACGGTCCTGGAAACTGCATATATTGGATGTTTTTATTGTAGACAATATCAGCATGCAACGCTGCCTTTCCCTCTTTCTATTGTAAAAATCTGAAGCGATCCTGGAACTATCTTTAAACATATTTATATTAGTATATTTACATATGTTGGTACTTTTGAGATGTCGATGCATATATCGCTACTTTTGAAGAGTTTTGGCACTTTTGAGGAGAATCCTCAAAAGTTCGACGTAAGAATCGGTACTTTTGAGTAGGCTTAGGCTTCGTCTACAATATTTCTTTGTTACTCTTTAGTGGCTTTTCCGTTGTTTTTTCCGTTTTTTCGGTACTAAAAGCGGGCGCCGCAGGCGTCGCTGCGAAAGTCAATACCTTGAGGGTCATTATTTCTCTGGTCACGGATTCATTCCTTTGTTTCTTATTTAAGCTCTGAAGAAAGAAACTATACCTCCTCAAATGTCCCCACCCATAATAATACATATTTATTTATACATATTCATACATATTGTTTACGGTGAAAAAAAACGATACAAGGAAAATTTTTGTTGAATCAAAAGTAGTGATGGGCGATTTCTTCAAAAAGTATCGATTACTTTAGAATCGATAATGAAGAATCGATCATTTCGAAAAAGTATCGAGGAATCGACGAATCGCTTACGACAGAGTTCTCTGTCGTACTGACCACAATATTCTTAATAAAATATTAATTCTTATTAGCCTTTTGTTAAATTACAAAAGGTGGCGCACCTAAGGAAAGCTTTTTAGGGACTGTGATCCTCTTTCTCTCTCTAACTACGAGAGTGGGGGAGCGGCCATATTGCGCTCGGCTAGAAGCGGCCTGCGCGCCACAGTCGTTGCTCAGAGTTGAGAGCGTGCGGACGTTCGCCCAATGTACACCTAGTACTTAATAAACCTCTTTGCTATATTGTTAACTCACCGACTCATCACTCTCTCTCCTCTCCCATTCCTATTCCTGGAACGTGTGAGAACGTGGGGTTCAAATCCCCACATTCGTGACCCCGACTACAAGCTGGAGCCTGCCGCGGCGGATTTCACCGCCACTGCCTTTGTTCGAGGCATTTTTTCAGTGTCGGAATCCAGCTTCGGCGACGTTGCGGCACTTCGACGCCAAAGAGGATTCAACCTCAGTTTCCGTATGCGTGCTGGCACGCCGGCGCATACGGGAAACATCGGCTCGTGCAACCCGGTCATATGCGTGCTGGCACGCCGGCGCACATGAGTCCAGGCAATTTTTGCCGTTCGAATTTACGCCGTGTACGTGCTGGCACGCCGACGTACACTCGTAAAAAATCTGCCGAGAGCATTAAGCGCAACTGCGCGATCATCGTTCCTCGTCGAGTCTTCTCCGAGGCATCGCAACTTTCTTCGGCAGATCTCTAGGTGCGTACTTGCGTGAAGCTATCGTCACCGGCGACTTCAAACGCACCTATCGAGCAACGTGAGGACGTTCCCTGCACTCAACACGCTTCGAAGCTGATCTCCGGGTGCGGCCTTGCGTGAAGCCACCGTCACCGGCGCCTTTTTACCGCACCCGTCGAGCAACGTGTGAGGGATTAATTGCTGTCTTGCTGCACCTCGTCGAGTTTTCTCCGAGGCCGCACCAGCAGTCATTTCCAATGTCGTCTTCGAGAACACTTCATTGCGTCGAGGTATGCGTGCAAAAAAGTTAACGTCTCGGTGGTAACTCTGCGCATTTGGTAACACAACATAAGTATTGCGTTCTAATTATCTGTCGAGTACCGGGAATTGTTTTCGCCCGGCGGGCATATACCGCGAAGTGTTTTCGCGCTGCGCGACTGTATTCTGGGAATCGCGAGCGCCACGGTAAACATAAACAGTCGCAGCCAGTACTGCTGCGCCCCTTCTCTTCCCAGAAATGCTGTCCTTCATCGCGTGTTTACTCACCTACGTGGTATTTGTCAAGTTCCCGCATTCTGCGCACACGCTTTTAGAACTTGACTATTCTTCAAGTTCTCGCATACTGCTTACGCGTTTTTAGAACTTGATGATCATTTCAAGTTCCAGCATCTAATAAACTAAAATTCCTTTTTGTAAGCGGGAAAGTGGTTTCTCGCTGCGTTGCACGCGGTTTTATAGTTTTAAGTGTTAGCATAGGCTTAGCTTTAAAATTATTGTTTGTACCTGTGAGTACTAACTAGATAGTTTGTGATACGCAGCGGCGTAAGGCAATTTAGGTGCGTCATCACACCTCACCGGAGGGGTTGGATCTCTTCCCTTACTTCCTACGTAACCTTCGGAAAGCGTAGGAGTAACTACTCACGTGCTAAGTTTCAGACGGGCGTACATTCTTGTTTATCAAGATGCCGGACAACACAGAGATCACTGTCGAGTCTCTTCAGCAGTAGTTGCAAGAGCTTAGGCGACAGTTCTCGGGTCTTAATGCTCATCCGGCGACCGCGTCTGCCAACCGTATCGAAGGCGCGCGTTTGCCAAAGATCCCGCCGTTTATCCAAACCGATCCCGAACTGTAGTTTTTGCAAGTAGAAGCTGTTGGAATATGTGAGTACATTTATATCAGAAAGGTAGAGAGTAGATGCGCAGCGCCACCTTACATAAGACTAGGTAAGACTATAGCGAGAGCGAGCGGCCGAGCGGGAGCTCACTCGTTCGTCGTCCTCCGCGGAGAGCGATTGTAAGTAGAGTGAGCTGTACCTGAGGAAGTCGTAAGTTAAAATAAAGTTATTGTTCACGTTAGCCGGTGTGTGTGTGTGTGTCATTTGAGGCCCTGTGTCCCTTATATCCACTCCCATAATTAACATGGTAGCAGAGTTCCTGGTTTATATTCAGTGTTGTTATTGTTTCTTGCGAGAGCAATAACGCACTTACATTCCACGAAAATAATGTGATTTTAAGTTGAGCGCGGGTAAACGCGAGAACAAAGGAAGACGCATGAGCGTAAAAGAAGAGCCTCACGAAACTAAGAGTGAAAGTGAAGAAGAATTTTTTGATATTGAAAATAAAGAAGATAAAATGGAAGAAAAAATGCAAGAAGTAAAACTACCGATTTTTGATGGACAAGAGTACAGCAGTTGGAAGAAACGCATAATGATGTATTTACAGATGAAAAAGTGTGAGATTGTAGTTACACGTGCAAAAGTGGTAACGGATAAAGTTGATTGGGACGAAAAAGACGTGCAAGCTATAAATTATATTTATTGTGCAATTTCAAACAAACAAATGGAATTCATAAGTGACAAAGAAACGGCATTTGATATTATGAGAAAATTTGATAGCACATATTTGAAAGAATCGACAGCTCTCCAGATACTTTGTAGAAACAAACTGGCAAAAATGAAATTAAAAGATTTTAGTAACTCGATGGAATTCTTTAACGAATTTGAAAAATCAGTGAACGATTTGAAAGAAACTGGTGCAAATGTGACGGAGAAAGGAAAAATGAATTATATGTTGAGGACATTGCCGGAGTCGATGAGTCATATAGGAGACTTAATCGATGTGCTGAAAGAAGAAGAACAAAACGTGGAATATGTGAAAAATAAGATTAAAATGGCTGAACTAAAAGAAAAGAGTGAAAGTGGAAATTCAAAGTCGAACGCTTTTATGTTCGAAAAAAGGAAAGAAGAGAAGAAAGGACATGTTATGTATGTGGTGGTGTAGGACACATACAGTACGATTGTCCAACGAAAAACAATTCGTGGAATCGAAGGACGCAGCAGCGAGGAGGCGGCAGAGGCAACACACAGCAGCGAGGAGCTAGCAGAAGAGGAGCCAGCCAACAACGGGCAAGTTCCAGCCGACGTGGCGGTGGCAGCTACAGACAACGCGGTCGAGGCGCGAGAGCCAGCGACGACAGCAGCTAAGGTCAACAGAGCGCGGACACAAAAGCAGCGTTTAATGCGAAAGTACAGGCTAGGTCTGCGAATACCGAGAACGGTAATGTAAGCGAAAATAAAATTGAGTGGATTTTGGATAGCGGATGCTCAGATCACGTGATCAATAATGACAATTATTTTAACGACGCAATTGTGTTGAAAGAACCAATTAACGTTAAAGTAGGCGACGGTAGAAATCTGAAAGCAACCAAAGTAGGATATGTAAATAGTAAATTTAAAACTTTTAATAATAATATGACATATGTTGAAATGAAGGACGTGTTTTTTGTTAAAGATGTGGATAGAAATTTAATTAGTTTTGCAAAAGTAACTGAAAATCATAAAGTTGTATCTATTGGAGATAGCTCTAAAATTTATCATAAAAGTAATAAATTAGTAGCTGTAGCTTGGAAAAATAATAGAATTTACAAAATGACAATTTATTTAGAAAATGATATAGAGTCTAATGTAACCATGAAAAAAAATAATGAAAAAATTACTTTGAAAGAAAAATGGCATAGAATTTTAGGACATGTCAATTTTAATTATTTAAATACTATGTGCAAAAATACTGTTTTAGAGGGTCTGCCTAATGAGATAGAGTCTGATTATTTTAAATGCGCTACTTGTATTGAAAACAAAATGCATAACATTCCATTTGAAAATAATAGAAAAAGAGCGAAGGACACTTTAGAAATAGTACACACAGATTTAAATGGACCACATTCTGAGGGTTATAGAGGAGAAAAATATTTTCTTACGTTCATAGACGATTACAGTAAAATCGCTAAAATTTACCCAATCAAGGCAAAAGATGAGCATTGTATGGTTTACGAGAGAGTCCGAGAGCATGGTACGAGTGTCTGGATGATTATTTAAAATCATTAGGATTCATGAGAAGCAAAAATCATTATTGTTTATATAGTTTGAAAGAAAGAGATGAGATTATATATTTAATTATATTTGTAGATGATTTGTTAATTTGCTGTAAAAATAGAGACAATTTAGATTTGATAAAAGGTTTACTAAAAGAAAGATTTCAAATGAAAGATTTAGAGAAAATAAGTACATACTTAGGGATTAATATTGAATATGATGAAAAGAAAAATGAGATGTCTTTAGATCAAGAAAAGTATATTGAATCACTGGCTAGAAAATATCAGATTGAAGAAGCTAAATTATATGAGACTCCTATGGAATTGAATTTGAAATTAGAACCTGCTCAAGAAAAAAATGAAAATTTAAAGTATAGAAATTTGATAGGAGTACTTTTGTATATTAGTTCAGGAACTAGATTAGATGTGAGTTACAGTGTTAATTATTTAAGTAGATTTCAAAACTGTTACGATGAGACTCACTATAAATATGCATTGAGAATTTTAAAATATTTGTATTTGACTAATGATTTAAAATTAAGTTATAAGAAAAATGATAAAGCAGATGTTCTTGAATGCTATGTAGATGCAGACTGGGCAGGAGATAGCGTAGATAGGAAATCAACGACTGGTTATATTGTAAGATTACATGGAAATGTGATTTATTGGAAATCAAGGAAACAAGGAAGTGTAACAAAGTCTTCAACAGCTGCAGAATATGTTGTACTGTCAGAAGCATTAAGCGAAGTTTTATTGATAAAGGATTTGTTAAATAGTTTTAAGATAAAAATTGAGAAACCTGTAAATATATATGAGGATAACTAAGGTACAGTTAGTATTGCTAAGTATGGTAATTTTACCAAGAAATCAAAGTATATAGAAGTACATTATCATTTTGTAAATGAGAATTATGAAAAGGGCGTAATTGAAATTGTGAAAGTTAGTTCGGAGAAAAATGTCGCAGATATTTTGACCAAAGCTCTTGGGCGAGTTAGATTTGAAAAGTTGAGTAGTTTATTAAATTTGATTTCAAGAATATTGTAATAGCAAGAGATATAAATGTAAGGAGGCGTGTTGGAATATGTGAGTACATTTATATCAGAAAGGTAGAGAGTAGATGCGCAGCGCCACCTTACATAAGACTAGGTAAGAGTATAGCAAGAGCAAGCTGTCGAGCGGGAGCTCACTCTTTCGTCGTCCTCCGCGGAGATCGGTTGTAAGTAGAGAGAGCTGTACCAGAGTAAGTCGGGAGTTAAACTAAAGTTATTGTTCACGTTAGCCGGTGTGTGTGTCATTTGAGGCCCTGTGTCCCTTATATCCACTCCCATAATTAACAGAAGCAACATTTCGTAACTCGAATATCACGGTAGACTCGACAAAAGTAGATTATTTTTGCCCTTTACTCGGTGGTGAAGCTTTATCGGCCATTAGGGATATAATCTCAAAAGACCCCGCTTCTGCGAACATGTACAAAAAGGTAAAAGAACGCCTCATTTCAACTTTTGCTAGCTCTGCTGAACATAACCTGCGCAAACTTTTAAAGGGGAAAGTGATGACCGATGGCAAGCCTACGAGAATTCTTCAAAGACTTCGTGGCCTCAACCCTGGTTCCTGTGATGACAAAATTATTCAGTCCGTCTTTCTCGACCAGCTTTCCCCAAATCACCGTTCGATCCTTGTCGCTACGGATATTACTGATCTCAATAAACTCGCGGAGGTAGCCGACAAACTCGATGAGGCTTCCGGTAATTCTGACCATCAGGTCAGTGCCGTTTCTTCAAACAGAAGAAACTTCTTCTTGAGCAGAAGCTTGAACGAAAGTTTGAGACCCTGGCAAAGAAAATAGACGGTAATCCGGGTTCCTCAAAAGATTCATCTGGCTCCCAAACTAGAGGTAGGTCCAGGCGCGCTCGCTCTTCCAGTCGCGACCCTTCTGGCTTATGCCTCGCTCATAGGAAATATACCAATAACCCTTTATCGTGCAGGGAGTGGTGCTCCAAATGTGCTGAGTGGCAAGCAGAAAACCCTCAGCAAAAAAACTCAACCTTCTGTTGAGGAGACGTCTTCAGAAGGCTCTCGCGTTTCCAAACGTCTTCCGTCTTCATGTGCGTGATCGCATCTCGGGCAGATCGTTCCTTATCGATACTGGTGCGGACATTTCGCTCGTTCCAGCAAATCCTAAGGCATGCGGCAAGCCCAGCTCCTTTAAGCTTTTCGCAGCGAATAGTTCTTTAATTAGTACCTACGGCGAATCGTTGCTCACACTTAACCTGGGCATTCGACACCCTATTCGTTGGAGTTTCTGCATTGCGGACGTTCCTCATCCCATTATAGGTGCTGATCTTTTATCTCACTATGGCCTTCTTGTCGACCTTAAAAGAAGTCGTCTTGTCGACTCATCTACCAATATCTATACTCTTGCAGTCGTAAAAGATGTTTCGTTAGACTCTGTTTTTGCAGTTGTTCCCGGTTCGGAGTGTGCGAAGATTCTCGCTGACTTTCCGGAGATCACGGGCGTCTCTAAACCCACAATCCCCAGAAACAGCGATGTTTTCCACGACATCTTGACCTCTGGTCCTCCGGTATCGGAGCGTCCTCGTAGACTCGCTCCAGATAAACTAAAAGCGGCGAAAGCCGAATTTGATGCTTGGATTGAGGCAGGCATTTGCCACCCCTCCAGCAGCCCTTGGGCAAGCTCCCTCCATATGGAGTTGAAAAAGGATAACTCCTGGAGACCGTGTGGTGATTACAGGCGTTTAAACGCCGTCACGGTCCCAGATAAGTATCCGACTGCTCATATTCATGATTGCACGAATAATCTGTTTGGTAAGAAAATCTTTTTACCGCTTGATCTTCATAAAGCGTTCAATCAGATTCAGGTTGCTCCCGAAGATATACCGAAAATGGCCATCATAACCCCTTTCGGCCTTTTCGAGTTCATGTACATAACCTTCGGGCTTCGCAACGCGAGTCAAACCTTTCTATATCTTTATATTGATGATATTCTTATTGCTTCATCTTCTATTGAAGAACATTACTCTCACCTTCGCACGGTCTTTGAACGACTTAAGAATTTTCATCTTCGCCTCATTGTCGAAAAATGTACCTTTGCTGCTGAAGAGTTAGAATTTTTAGGTTATCTCGTGAATGTTGAAGGCATTCGCCCCATTCCTAGTAAGGTTGAAGCCACTTTGAACTTCCCCAAACCTCAAACTATAGCAGAACTTCGCAGGTTTGTCGGGACCGTAAATTTTTACCGCCGTAACATGCCTGCGACTTCTCAAGCCCCTCTCAATGCTCTTTTTAGCGATTCTCGCAAAAATGACAAGCGTCCCGTTCAGTGGACTCCTGAAGCTGAGGAGGCCTTCGTTCGTGTGAAAGAGGAGTTAGCAGCAGCAGCTTTGCTTACTCACCCCCGCGTTGGTGCGGAAATACGTAACGTTTCTGATGCTTCCGATTCTGGTATGGGCACTGCCCTTGAACAGCTTTCCCTTACCGGAATCTGGGAAACGTTAGCTTTCTTTTCGAAGAAGTTCTCCCCTTCATAGCGGAAGTACAGTGCATATGACCGTGAGCTCACGGCCATATATGAAGCTGTAAAATACTTCTCGTTTTTGGTTGAAGGCAGAGACTTCAAGATCTTGACAGATCATAAACCCCTTATTTATGCTTTCATGCAAAAGTCTGATAAGGCTTCTCCGTGTCAAACGCATCAGTTGTCCCTTATCGATCAATATACCACTCAGATAGAATATATTAAAGGTGCAGAAAATACTGTAGCTGACTCACTTTCACGTGTAGAATCCATCAAGCTTCCCGTTGAGATTAACCTCAACGATCTGGCCGAAAAGCAGGAAGCCGATGAGCAGCTCAAGGCCCTTCGCGAGTCTCCGGATTATCTGTTATCGTTGAAACGTATCCAATGGGGTCCTGCACACACTACTATATACTGCGAGATCACTGGTGAATCCATTCGTCCGTATATCCCTGAGTCCCTTCGTGAAACGGTGTTTAACATGTTTCATATGCCTGCTCACCCAGGCTCCAAGGTCACCGATCGACTCATACGTCAGTGCTATGTGTGGCCTAATATGCACCGTGATATTCCTCGCATGTGTAAAGATTGTTTAGACTGTCAACAGTCAAAAATCTCTCGCCATGTAAAACTTGTACCTGATAAATTCGTCGCACCCGATGGTCGTTTCGACCATATGCACATTGATCTAGTCGGTCCCCTCCCTAATCGCAATGGTTTTGAGTATGTGCTTACCATGATTGATCGCTTTTCGCGTTGGATTGAGGCGGTTCCGTTACATGAAATGTCGGTGCAAACGGTTGCCAGAGCGTTCTATGTCATTTGGGTTTCTCGCTATGGTGCTCCCAAGATCATCACTTCCGATTCCCTAATAGGTTGCAAGCGTATCTGCACTACCGCGTATCACCCTGCGGCGAATGGCCTAATAGAGCGCTGGCACCGTATCTTTAAAGCGGCGATTATGTTTCATGTAGACAAGGACTGGACTTGTACGCTGAGTACACTATTATTAGGTTTACGTTGTCATCTTCGGCAAGACACCAATGCGTCTCCCGCGGAATTTTTATTCGGTACCACTTTGCGTCTTCCAGATGAGTTTTTCCTCCCTGAAGACTTTACGCCGGACCCGAACTTCTTTATTGAAGAATTTCGCGAATTTATGCGCCAGATTCGTCCAGTCCCTGTTACACACAACTATAAAAAACGTGCATTTTGTTTTAAGGACTTATATACCTGTACACATGTATTTATGCGCAATATGGCTAAAAAGTCATTAGAAAGGCCATACACGGGCCCATATAAAGTATTAAAGCGTCCCTCCGACCGCGTATTTGACATTGATGTCAACGGTGCATCACGCAGTGTATCCGTTGAACTTCTCAAACCCGCGTTCATAATCTCTGATAATCTTCCTGAAGTGCCTCCCGGTTGTAATTCAAATGGCATTCCGTCCACTACCATTGATCGACCATTATTAAAAACCTACGCAAGAAAAAAGGTATCTTTTGCTCCTGCGACCAAAGTGTAACATGACTGTGATCTGCGGTGATATTCTTAGTTTGTAAGTGCTATCGAGCACGTTAGGTTTATATTCATATTTATATTGTATTTGCAAATTCATGTACTTCGTTGGCACTTGGAGGGGAGTGTGTAGGGACTGCGATCCTCTCTCTCTCTCTCTTTCTAACTGAGAGAGTGGGGGGAGCGGCCATGTTGCGCTCGGCGAGAAGCGGCCTGCGCGTCGCAGTCGTTGCTCAGAGTTGAGAGCATGCGGACGTTTGTCCGCTGTACACCTAGTACTCCATAAACCTCTTTGTTATATTGTTAACTCTCCGACTCATCATTCTCTCTCCTCTCCCATTCCTATTCCTGGAACGTGTGAGAACGTGGGGTTCAAATCCCCACAGCTTATTATCTAATCCTGACCAAATTTCAGATAAATCTATTGGAAAATAAAGACGAAATTTGAAAAACCGTAAGATATTATATTTTTGAGTTAACACGATATTATGCGATGTTGCGGTTGTAGATATTTCGTCTTTATTTTCGAATAGATTTATCTAAAATTTGATCGGGAATTAAATAATAAGTTAATAATATTGACCGCCGTGTTGCATGATATTTGCACGTTGTATTGTATTATACTCGTTGTAGCCTGGAGATAGACTCAACTTACGCGTGTTGCCCGCGGAAACAATCAACGCGTCGCGCATCTGCAATCCTGTTGGAATATGTGAGTACATTTATATCAGAAAGGTAGAGAGTAGATGCGCAGCGCCACCTTACATAAGACTAGGTAAGAGTATAGCGAGAGCGAGCGGCCGAGCGGGAGCCCACTTGATCGTCACCCTCCGCACAGAGCGGTTGTAAGAGAGAGAGAGCTGTACAGGAGAAGAAGCTGTTGAATAAAGTTTGTTATTGTTACTGTTTACGGGAGAGGTTATTTGAAGAACCCCATCTGCTCATATTATTAACATAGTAGCGGTGCCGTGGTTTTGAAATTCATCGCACTCATTGACCCTCGGGAAAGTGAGTGTGATGCGATAGTGCGGGCAAACAAGAAGAAAGTGTTTTAAGTTGAGCGCGTGGTAAGCGCACGAACAAAGAAAAACACATGAGCGTGAAACAAGAGCCTCAATGAGTAAAAAGTGAGAAAACGAGTGAAATTGAAAGTGAAGAAGAGTTTTTTGATACTGAAAATAAAGAGGTAAAAAAGGAAGTTCCTGTTGAAAGCGAGATGGCGTCGGAGAACAAAGGATTTACATTGCAAGTATTTGATAGAATACACTACGACAAATGGAAGTACAAGTTGAAATTATTCCTAAAATTTAAAGAGTGCAATGAAGTTATAGAAAATGATGTAAGACCAGAAGAAATAACAGAAATCGAGTGGAAGAAGAAAGAGATAAAAGCCAAAAATTATATAGTGAACAGTATGCCGAATACACAACTAGAATTAATTATCTCAGAAGAAACTGCAAAGAAAATGGTTGCTAAGTTGGACGAAAATTACTTAGTTAAAAGTAGTGCTGTGAAACTATTATGCAAGAGAAGACTACTTGATTTGAAAATGAAAGAAAGTGAGAAGCCGACAGACTTTTATAATAACTTTGAAAAATTAGTGAACGAATTAAAAAATGCGGGAGAAAATGTGACGAAAGAAGATAAATTGAATTACTTCTTATTAACGCTACAAGAAAGTATGTCACACATGGTTGATATTGTGGACGCATTAGCTGAGAAGGACAAAACAGTGTAATTTGTAAAGTCAAAATTGGAATTTGAATTTAAGAAAAGACAAGGTGAAAGTGAAAATTCGAGTTCAAACGCGTTTACGTTTGAAAAGAGAAACGAAGAAAAAAGGACATGTTATGTATGCGGCAGTGTAGGGCACATACAGTACGATTGCCCGAAGAAAAACAATTTGTGGAATCAAGGGACGCCGCAGCGAGGAGGCGGTAGAGGAAGCCGTGCGCCACAGAGAAGAGGGGGCAACGGCAGAGGCTACTCGCAACAGCGAGGAGGCGCTAGCGGGCGCGGAGCCAACTAACAGCGCGGATCGAGTTTCAACCGGCGCGGCAGTGGAAGGTATGGACAACGCGGCCGAGGCGCGAGAGCCGGCGACGACGGCAGCCAAGCTGAGCGAGGCGCGGACAAGGACAACGCATTTAGCGCGTCAGTAGAGGTCAGAGTCTGCAAATACAGTATATGGTAATGTGAATGATGGTAAAATAGAATGGATTTTAGACAGTGGTTGCACGGACCATGTCATAAATAATGACAACTATTTTAGCGATTTTATTGTATTAAGAGAACCGATTAATGTAAAAGTAGGTGACGTTAGAATTTTGAAAGCGACTAAAATAGGACGAGTAAAACGCAAATTTAAAGTATTTAATGATTTAATTGATTTTAATATTGAAAATGTTTTCTATGTAAAAAGATGGATAGAAATTTAATGAGTTTTGCAAAAGTAATTGATAAAAATAAAATTGTTTCAATTGGAAAGAGTGCAAAGATTTATAGTGAAAATAAATTAGTTGGAATAGCTTGGAAAATTAATAGAGTTTATAAAATGACAGGTTATATAGATCAAAGTAGTGAAACGAATATGTCAATAAGAAATGGAAAAATGACTATGAAAGAAAGATGGCATAGAACTCTCGGGCATGTTAATTTTAATTATTTCAATACGATGTGTAAAAATCATGTTTTGAAAGGTTTGCCTAGTGAAATA